>OX451735.1:930054929-930408909 GCA_948472305.1 Vicia faba
ACCTTGTTCGGCAGGTGATAACTTTTATACCATACCTTATGGGTAGTACCTTCGATCTCATGCTCATGACGTTGAACCTATGAACCCTATGTTTGTGATCTTGTGTGTGATTGTTGCATCATACATCCATGCATTCATAATCATCTTTTGAAGAAATTTTATTTCAAGGGACTTGAAAGTTGACCATTTGTGAATATGTCAGGTAATTTTTTACCATGGATTCTAGAAAAAGAAAGACCGAAAAATACAGTTTCAAAGATCCCAAGATAGATGAGTTGATCAGTCTAATTCCCGAGATTGAGTGTTCTGCAAATTTTCATAAGAAGTATGGATCTATCATTCCTCTCATGAAACTTAGGATGAAGGAGGGTATTCTCTCGACCTTCGTCCAGTTCTATGATCCGATGTATCATTTCTTTACTTTCCCTGATTATCAGTTGATGCCTACACTAGAGGAGTGTTCTTATTTGTTAGATTTACCTATTATCAATCGTGTTCCTTTTACTGGTTTGGAGGGTGAGCCAAAACCACACGAGATTGCTGCTTTGATCCATCTGGGGAAGTCTGAGGTTGAAGCCCATATGATTACTAAAGGACGGATTAGAGGATTACCAGCTCAGTTCTTATTGGAGAAAGTTCGTTACTTTTCCAGGATGAAGAGTACAATCGCTTTTGAGGCCATCTTTGCTCTACTTGCTTACGGGTTGTTTTTATTTCCTAATGTGGACAAGTTTGTTGACGTTAATGCTATCAGGATCTTCATGATTGAAGACCCAGTTCCTACATTGTTGGGTGATGCTTATTACTCTATTCATCTTCATAATTCTTATCACAGATTGATGATTATTTGTTGCACGCCTCTGTTGTACCCGTGGTTTATTTCTCATATGCCTCAGTCTGATGCTTTCTTGGATGTTCAGAAGGAACCCCATTAGGCTCCTAAGATCATGGCACTTACTCACTCAGATATTGATTGGTATCATCGGGTTTACCATGATGTAGATATCATCAACAGTTGTGGTGGTTTCGCCAATGTACCTCTTCTTGGTACAAAGGGAGGAATTAACTACAACCCTGTTCTTGCACGAAGATAACTTGGTTATCCGATGAGGGATAAACCAAATAGTATTCATTTGAGTAGTTTCTTCCTGAAGGAGGGAGAAGACCATAAGGAAGCAAGGGAGAAGATTGTGAAGGCTTGGTGTCACGTTCATAGGAAGAGTAGGAAAGACCTGGGACCTAGGGGGGCTGTTTCGTTAGAGCGTTATCTTTAGTGGGTCCAAACGAGAGCTATTCAGTTGAAGATGCCGTATTCCCTGGAAGCACCTATGCCTGATTTGTTTGTGAAGACCACTCCTCCCCTATTGGATGATGTGGAAGAGCTACAGCTTGCTTTGGTCAAGATGTAGCAGTAAAAGGATGCTTGGAAGAATAAGTGCCAAACTTTAGAGATTTCCTATAGATCAGAATTGAAGGAAAAAGATGACTTGAATGAGATTCTTGAGAGTCGGGCGGTAGAGACCATGGAGAGGCAAGGGGATTTATTTTCTCCTGAGCCTCAGTTAGGTGCTAGTTTCTCAATTCATGATTCAGGAGATTGGAAGGAGGTTGCCACCAGATATGCGGAAGAAAACCATAGGTTGAAGGCTTAGATTTCCAGGCTTACACGGAAGCGCCAGCGTATAAAGTGATCTCCATCAGCTTTACTTCTTAGGGTTTCAGACTTTATTTTCATATTTTACTTGGGATTATTGAAACTAGTAATCTATTTTGAAGTTATTATAATAAAAAAAATTAGTATTTCAAATGTGTTATTACTTTGATATTTGCAATGTGTCTATAAATCTTTAAGTCCCTTGAAATATTAATAAATAAAATAAATCATGTGCATTGCATATCATGCATCATATTGCACATATTTCTTGCATTTATTATGCATATCCAGTTGTCTTACCAAGCTTCTTTATTTTGTTCAGCAAGTTGTCTCACCACTACAATACTCGAGCTAATTTCAGAAGGAAGATGGACAACTTAGAACAAGAGAATCGCGAGCTACGCGAGGAAATTTCTGCTCTGAAGGCCAGCATGACCAATCTCACTTCTCTGATGGAATCTCTGGTGGCTACTCAGAATCAGCCACCGGGTGTTCAACCTCAATAGAAAAGGGTTACTAATGAAGCTCCGACTGTTCACGTGTCTTCTACTTCAGATGTTGTTCAGAATCGCATGCTTCAAGGTTATCCATGGGGAATGCCAGAGAACTTTGTGCCTGAAGGTTTCAATATTGGTCTTCAAGATACTCCAGTTGTTCAGACTACTGTTACTCCTTCACCTCCATTGGTGCATGTTATTCCTGTTGCACCTCCTTCGGTGAATTTGGTCCCATTTGCTAATGATGATATGTATCGTCCTTTTCCTACACCAAGTTAAGGCTTGGGTCTCTATGATAGAATGGATGATTTCCAAGATCAGTTTGACAAGATGCAGAAGGAGATGAAGGCCTTCAAGGGAAAGCAATTGTTCAGGAAGAATGTGAATGATTTATGCTTGGTTCCGAATCTCAAGATACCTGCGAAGTTTAAAGTCCCAGAATTCCAGAAGTACAAGGGCAACACTTGTCCTCGTGATCATCTTGTGATATATGTAAGAAGAATGTCTACCAACACTGATGATCAGCGTCTGCTGATTCACTTTTTTCAAGATAGTTTGACTAGTGTTGCATTGAAGTGGTATATGAGTTTGGACAGCGCCAATATCCATACTTTCAACGACTTGGGAGAAGCATTTATCAGACAATACAAATACAACATGGACATTGCGCCTGGCTGTGATCAACTCAGAGCCATGGTCTAGACGGACAGGGAATCATTCAAAGAATATGCACAGAGATGGCGCAAGGTATCCGCCCAAGTGATTACTCCCATGGAAGAAAAGGAGATGACTAAGATTTTCTTGAAGACTCTGGGTGCTTTCTACTACGAGAGGATGGTGGTGAGTTCACCAAATGACTTTACTGAAATGGCGGGCATGTGTATCCTTTTGGAAGAGGCTGTAAGAGAGGGTCGTTTAACAAAAAGTGAAAGTTCTGGAAGTATGAAGAAGCCATCCTATGGGTTTGTTAAAAAGAAGGAAGGAGATACAAATGCTATTATGCAAGAGAGGAGAGTTAATCCTCCTAGAAGAAATTATCAGCATCATCAACAGGTTGCCTCAGTGACTCCAGTTGTTGGTGTAACTCCAACCATTATTGCTTATCCGAGACCATCCCATTAGGGGAATCAAGGGTATAATCATAGAAGGGAGAGTTATGACCCTATCCCTATGAGTTATACACAATTACTCATGGAGTTAATACAAAATGAGTTGGTTCAGACCAGACCACCTCCCGCTATACCATCACCGTTGCCTTGGTATTATAAGGCAGACCGAACATGTTCTTTTCATCAGGGAGCACCAGGGAATAATGTTGAAAATTGATATCCTTCGAAAACTGAAGTACAAAAATTGGTGAATGCTGGTATCTTGTCCTTCAAGGATGTTGGCCCTATGTGAAAGATAATCCTTTGCCCAAGCATGGACGAGCAAATGCTGTGAACATGGTTGTTGGTTTTCCGGGCGACTTCAGATTTTTGATATTAATATGGTTAGAGGAGATTTGGTGAAAATGAATGCAAACCTCTGCATATTTAGCTACTATACCCATGACCATGCTGGTTGTGCTATTTGCAGTACAGATATACATGGTTGTGACAAGATAAAGGCTGATTTGTAGGAGATGCTGGATGAGGGCCTCATCCATATAATCAGGCCTAGGCCAGAGTATGAAGAGGAAGTAAACATGGTTTATGGATGTCCTAGAGAGTTCATAATATTTTATGTGGAATATATGAATGAGGATCTTGTACAATTGCATGCTACTTTCTGTCACATGGCTGGTCAGGTAGAACATTAGTATGGATCATGTCAAATTTGCTGTCGGGACTCCCGAGGATGTTCAATTGTAAGGAAAGGTGTTCATTTGTTATCAGATAATGGAAATATCAAGGTTACATGCCAAAGGAATGATTACCATGAGGTTAATGAGACTGAAGTTTGTTTGGCTGAAGAGGAGTCAGATGAAGAGTATGCCTCTGCGGATGAGTTCTTCTCCTCAGATGAAGATATGTTTTCCAAAGATGACTCTGTAATGATTGAATGTGAAGAATTGGGAGTAAATGTTATTGTGCCTTGTTTTGGTGCACCTACCCATTTTGAAGTTGAATATCATGGCAAGCCATCTGTTACTCCATTGGTGATTAGTTTGTCCGGTCTAGTCCCCTACAAGTCAGACAAGGTTGTACCCTATAAATACAATGCTACAATTTTAGAGGATGGTGTGGAAGTTACCATCCAACCAATTCCTAATGTTATAAATATTGCTGAGACTAGTAGAGTAACCCGCAACGATTGTGTATTTGCACCAGTTAATCATGGAGATGTTAGTACTGGAAAGAAAATTGTTGAAAGTGTTGAACCCAAGAAGGCTGCAGGTGAATCTAGTGGAGCTACGCTAGAAAAAGAGGTGGATGATATTTTGAAGATAATCAAGATGAGCGACTATAAAATTGTAGATCAGCTACTGCATACTCCTTCAAAAATATCTATCTTGGCTTTATTGATGAACTCCTCTGCTCACAGAGAATCTTTGATGAGGGTATTGGACCAAGCTCTCGTGGAAAGTGATTTTCCTGTAGACCAATTCAGCAGTGTAGTAGGGAATATTACATCATGTAATAACCTGAGTTTCAGCGATGATGAACTGCCCGATGAAGGAAGGAATCACAATCTGGCCCTCCACATCTCTATGAACTGCAAGAATGATTCATTATCCAATGTGCTGATTGATAATGGATCCGCATTGTACGTCATACCGAGGAGCACGCTTATGAAGTTTAAATATCAAGGAACGCACATGCGCCCAAGTGGAATTATGGTGAAAGCGGTTGATGGATCAAGGACATCTGTTATTAGTGAAGTGGACTTGCCTATTCATATAGGCCCACATTTGTTCCAGATTACTTTCCAGGTCATGGATATTGTACCCGCTTATAGCTGCTTGTTGGGACAGCCATGGATACATGAGGCAGGGGCTGTCACTTGGACTTTACACCAAAAGTTGAAGTTTGTACGTGAAAGAAAAGTGGTAATTATAAATGGAGAACAAGCATTATTGATATCTCATTTGTCCTCTTTCAGCATTGTGGAAGCGGATGAAGCTGCTGTTGGAACACAGTTCCAAGCTTTATCCATTGATAATATAAGAGGAAATGAGAGTTCTATGGCTTCATTTAAGGATGCTCAGCAGGTTGTGCGTAATGGCCATAGTGAAGTATGGGGACAAATTGTTGATCCACATGTAAACCAGAATATAGCTGGCTTGGGGTTCTCTGTGAAGAATGATAAAGGTAAGAGCATGAAGTTGAAGTCTGCTGCAGGCAAGTATCAAGACATCTTTCATAGTGGGGGTTATCTTCCTCCAACTGTTTCCGAGATTAATGCCATTTGGGAAGATGAAGCAGAGCCAAAAATTCCAAATTATATGACACACGGAGTTAGGGTTCAGAACTGGATCACCATTGATCTTCCCTCTTGCGTACGTGTTTCAAAGTAATTTTTTTTGTTAATCTATTTTAAAAGCTTTCACTTTGCCCAAGGTGAAGGTATTGATATTGTATGGGCTTATCTATTTGCTTTGATTTTTAAAATCAATAATAAAAGTTGTCTTTTTTCCCAAATTGTGTTTTTATTTTTTTCTTTTTCTTGGAAAATGGTAATCAGGAAAAACATTTCAAAATAAATAATAACTGAAATTCAATTTGCATGATCACTTGTTATATGTGTCAGTTTCTAAAAGCAATCATAAATCATATATGCAGATTAATTAAAAAACCCGTTGAATACAATAACTTTGCACCCTCTCCCAACTTTGAATGTCCTGTGTATGAGGCCGAAGAAGAAGACTATAATGAGATTTTGGAAGAGGTCTCACGGTTGCTTGAGCGAGAGGAGAATACCATTCATCCATATAAAGAGCCATTGGAAGTAATCAATTTGGGTTCGGAAGAAGATCTGAAGGAAGTCAAGATTGGAGCATTATTGCATCCTGATGTGAAGAGCATGTTAATTGAGATGTTGGCAGAGTTGTGGATATTTTTGCTTGGTCTTACCAATATATGCCTGGTCTAGATACAGATATTGCAGAGCACTGTTTGCCGCTGAAGCTAGAGTGCCCGCCCATCAAACATAAGTTGTGAAGAACTCACCCAGATATGGCAGTGAAGATCAAAGAAGAAGTTCTAAAGCAGATTAATGTCGGTTTTCTTGTGACATCAGTGTACCCTCAGTGGATTTCCAATATTGTCCCAGTATCGAAGAAAGACAGAAAAGTTCGCATGTGCGTAGATTACAGAGATCTAAATAAAGCTAGTCCGAAAGATGATTTTCCATTGCCACACATTGATATGTTAGTGGATAGCATAACAAAATTAAAAGTTTTCTCATTCATGGACGAATTTTCCGGGTATAATCAAATAAGGATGGCTCCTGAGGACATGGAAAAAACAACATTTATCACACCCTGGGGAACATTCTGTTACAGAGTGATGCCCTTCGGGTTGAAGAACGCTGGTTCAACGTACCAGAGGGCTATGACAACCCTTCCATGATATGATGCACAAGGAAATTGAGGTATATGTTGATGACATGATTGCTAAATCCCAGACTGAAGAAGGGAATTTAGGAGATTTGTTGAAGTTGTTTCAGCATTTGAGAAAGTATCGTCTCCGCTTGAATCCAAATAAATGTACCTTCGGTGTTCGATCAGGGAAATTGTTGGTTTTCATTGTTAGCCATAGAGGAATTGCAGTTGACCTTGATAAAGTCAAAGAAATTTAAGAAATGCCAGCGCCAAGAACTGAAAAGCAAGTCAGAAGATTCCTCAGGCGTTTGAATTATATTTCCAGATTCATTTCCCACATGACTGCAATGTGTGAACCAATCTTTAAGTTGTTAAAGAAAGATCAAGGTTGTGTATGGACAGATGACCGCCAAAGGGAATTTGAAAGTATTAAAGAATATCTGCTTGAACCTCCTATCTTGCTCCCCCCAGTTGAAGGAAGACCATTGATTATGTATCTGGCAGTGTTAGATAATTACATGGGCTGTATTCTGGGATAATAAGATGGAACAGGCAAGAAAGAGTATACCATTTATTATCTCAATAAAAAGTTTACTGATTGTGAATAGTGGTATTCCATGATGGAAAAGACATGTTGTGTTATGGCCTGGGCGGTAAAATGTTTGCGGCAGTATATGTTGAATCAAACTACTTGGTTGATCTCTAAAATGGATCCAATCAAGTACAATTTTGAAAAGCCTGCTCTTACTGGAGAATTGCCTGCCGGCATATGCTGTTATCTTGATATGACATCAAATACCGCACTCAAAAATCTATTAAAAGCAGCGTGTTGGCAGATTATCTTGCTCACCAACCAGTTGATGATTATCAGTCTGTGATGTATGATTTCCCCAATGAGGATGTGATGTTTCTGAAAGTGAAAGATTATGATGAACCATTGCCTGAGGAAGGTCCTAATTCTGAATCTTGCCGGAGTATGATATTTGATGGAGCTGTGAATGCTTATGGTAAAAGATTGTGTGTTGTGATTGTCACTCCACATGGATCACACATTCCTTTTACTGCAAGGTTGACATTTGATTGTACTAATAATATGGAAGAATATGAGGCTTGCATCATGGGTGTCTAGGAAGCTATTGATCTCAGAATTAAAATTCTAGATGTGTATGGCAATTCAACTTTGGTAATAAATAAGATTAAAGGAGAGTGGGATACTCGTCACCCCGGTTTGATCCCTTACAAAGATTATGCTAGAAGATTGTTACCATTCTTTAATAAAGTTGAATTTCATCACATCCCCAGAGATGAAAATCAGATGGTGGATGCTTTGGAAACTATGGATTCTATGTATCAAGTGAATACTTGGAATGACATACCTTGAATTATAGTTCGGCGACTGGATAAGCCCGCTCATGTGTTTAAAACAGAAGAGGTAGCAGATGAGAAGCCTTGGTATTACGATATCAACCATTTTCTCCAGACCCAGGAATACTTGATTGGTGCTTCAAATAAAGAGAGAAAGACATTGAGAAGATTGGCTGGCAGCTTCTTCCTCAGTGAAAATGTGTTGTACAATAGAAATTATGACATGGTCTTGCTCAAATGCGTGGATAGACACGAAGAATACATGTTGATGCATGAGATTCACGAAGGTTCATTTGGCACTCATGCCAATGGATATTCGATGGCTAAAAAAATGCTAAGGGAAGGTTACTATTAGCTGACAATGGAATATTACTGTTACAGATTTGCAAAGAAGTTCCATAAATGCCAGATTTATGTGGACAAGATTCATGTGCCACCAACACTTCTAAATGTTATTTCTTCCCCGTGGCCCTTCTCTATGTTGGGTATTGACATGATTGGAATGATAGAACCCAAAGCTTCGAATGGACACCGTTTTATCTTGGTAGCAATTGATTACTTCACCAAATGGGTTGAAGTTGCTTCATATACTAATGTTACTAAGAAGGTGGTGGTGCGCTTCATTAAGAATAATCTCATATGTCGGTATGGTGTGGCAAGCAGAATTATAACCGATAATGGCTTGAATCTAAACACCAAGATGATGACAGAACTTTGTGAAGAATTCAAGATTGTCCATCACAATTCATCTCCGTACATGCCAAAGATGAATGGGGTTATTGAAGCTGCTAATAAGAATATCAAGAAGATCATCCAAAAAGATGGTTGTTACTTATAAAGATTGGCATGAAATGCTCCCTTTTTCTTTACATGGATATAGGACATTTGTCCGCACTTCAACAGGAGCAACCCCGTTCTCCCTTGTGTATGGAATGGAAGTTGTGCTCCCTATCGAGGTTGAGATTCCTTCTTCGCATGTGATAATGGAAACCAAGTTGTCAGAGGCTGAATGGGTCCAGAATAAGTTTGACCAATTGAATTTGGTCGAAGGGAAGAGAATGAAGGCTTTGTGTCATGGGCAGTTATATCAAAAGAGGATGAAGAAAGCTTTTGATAAGAAGGTCAAACCTCGTGAATTCAGAGAAGGCGACCTCATGCTCAGGAAGATCATGTCTTTTAACGTTGATTCTAGGGGAAAGTGGACTCCCAATTTTGAAGGCCCATATGTTGTCAAGAAAGCCTTCTTTGGCGGTGCCTTAATTCTTGAAACTATGGATGGCGAGAAGTTCCCACGTCTCATGAATGCTGATGCAATCAAGAAATACTTCGCCTAAAGAAATAAAAGAACAGCTCGCTAAGTTGAAAACCCGAAAGGGCGGCTTAGGCAAAAAGGAGCGTCTCGGTAGGAAGAAAACCCGAAAGGGAGGTCTAGGCAAAAATTAGAGACATAAATAGAATAAAATTTCCAGCTAAGTTGAAAACCCGCAAGGGCAGCTTAGGCAAAAGTTAGGGACTTTTTTGGAAAGTAACTGCATCAGACAAGGCTTGATCATTAAAGTAACAATCTTCTTGGATCCTAACCATACTTCAGCAGAAGCTGCTGCTCAGAATTTCAAAGTTATTAGAGGGAATGGTGGTCATTGTATCTCAATGTATCTTTTCCATTATATATTACCATTTTCCGAACATTGTAATCATTCGTGGAGTCTCGCCATTCGCAGACTACCTTCTATCAATAAAATTTGAGCTTTTACCCAATTATTTGTAATTCTTATTTTATTCAGCTTATAAAGACTCCATTTATTATTGATAATAATTTTCAAAACAAAAAGATTAAATAACAAAATTATTTTACAAAAAAAGAATTTACAACTTAATTTTACTTTAGATTTTGTGATTCAAGAGGAAAACAAAAGTGGTGCTCCCAGGAATGGACGAACTCCAGTAATTTTGGGAAGTTTTGGTTCCCCCAGAAAAGGTTTTCTCAGGTTGTTTTTGCAGGTATGCGCATGATTGGTGTATATTGAAGATGATACCAATTGGTGTTGTTAGAACAATGTTTGAATCTAGTACCCTATATTTGAGTTTTGATGATAACAAAGTGAAAAGATATAGTAGTTAAATATTTCATGATTGAATTATATGCTACCTAAAATTACTATGCTCTGACTTGCAGATATGCTGATTAAAATAAGCAAGATCACGTTCTCAGCATCAGAATATGAGTTTGCACATCAGCATCAGAAGTTGCTGAATCAGAACGTCAAGATCAGATGATCAACGCTTGCACATGCTGAAGCTTGATGAACAGAACTGCGCGTAAAACACTCTGATACAGAATCAAATTAGTTCATCAGCAGCGAAGCAGAATCAGAATGAGCCAAGCCAGAACGTGCATTGAAGAAGCAACGGTACTGTGCATTGAAAGCTAATCAATACCAACGACATCATTCTAGACAAGATCTGCTCAAAAAGGAAAGCTTGTAAATAGCATTGAATCAAGAATATTTGCTTCAACGTTCATCTTCTCAAAGTGCTATATAAACCAAGCTTTGAAGATTATCACGGCTAATGCTTCCAAACTCTCTACACGCACAAAGCTGAACAATAATCTTCACTCTACAAGTTTTGCTAAACCAACAAACTCTGATACTTTATTAGTGTTTAGGAACCTAGTATTCTAAGCTTCATTTGTGTAAACATCACAGTTGTGATATAGTTTTTGTAGAAACATTCACACACATTTGCTTATACCTTTGTAAGAAAGTGTTGCCTTGACAAACCGGATTGTGGTTTGAATCAAGAAGGTTTTAGCAGTTGCTAAAGCAGATTTGTATTCAGTTGAATATAGTGAATTAAGACCTCGTTGGAGAGAGGCGAAATCACCTTGAACGGGTGGACTGGAGTAGTTTGAGATCAAACGAACCAGGATAAAAATACCTTGTCATTTGCTTTAAGTTTCCAGTTTTTCAATTCAACCCCCCCTTCTTGTGTTTTTCACCCCTTCAATTGGCATCAGAGCGCCTGGTTCTGAGCTAAAACACTTAACCGTGTCAGTAAAAGATCCAGCGTCAGAAAAACACAATGGCAGGAAACAACTCTCATTTCAGCAATGACACCAATGAGGACAGAGACAGATTCAGCGGCAAACCTCCAGTCTTTGATGGAGAAAACTTTGACTACTGGAAAGACAGAATTGAAAGCTTCTTTCTAGCACATGATGCTGATCTGTGGGATATGGTGACAGATGGATACACGCACCCTGTTAATGCAACTGGTCAGAAGATTGATAGAAAATCAATGACTGATCAACAAAAGCGTGATTTCAAGAATCACCATAAGGCCAGAACCATCCTACTCAGTGCTATCTCCTATACTGAGTATGAGAAGATCTCCAACAGAGACACAGCTAAGAACATCTTTGATTCTCTCAGAATGACGCATGAGGGCAACGTTCAAGTCAAGGAAACAAAGGCTCTGGCGCTCATTCAGAAGTATGAGGCGTTTAAAATGGAAGAATCTGAATCCATTGAAACTATGTTCTCTAGATTCCAGATTCTGGTAGCTGGTCTCAAAGTTCTGGACAAGGGATACTCTACTGCTGACCATGTCAAGAAGATAATCAGAAGTTTACCCAAGCAGTGGAGGCCTATGGTTACTGCTCTGAAGCTGGCGAAAGATCTCAACAAAATCACTCTGGAGGAACTTATAAGCTCCCTCAGAAGTCATGAGATAGAGCTGGAAGCTGACGAGCCTCAGAAGCAAGGTAAGCCTATAGCTTTAAAATCTAACAGAAAATCTGAATCTAAAGTTTTGCAGGCAGTTGAAGAAACATCTGATGGATCCTCATCAGAAGAAGACGAGCTTTCTCTTCTCTCCAGAAGAGTAAATCAACTGTGGAAGCAAAGACAAAGGAAGTTCAGGAATCCCAGAAGATCTGATCAGAACGAGTCTTCTTCCAGATACAGAAGGACAGATTCTTCCTCTGGATACAGAAGATCTGAAGGCTCCTCAGGTAGCAAGAAGCCAAATACAAAAGACATCATCTGCTACGAGTGCAATGAGCAAGGACACTACAAGAGTGACTGTCCAAAGCTTCAGAGGGAAAAGCCCAAAAAGAAGTTTGGAAGAGAGAAGAAGAAAAGTCTCATGGCCACATGGGATGACTCTGACTCGTCTGAAGCTGACTCAGAATCAGATGATGAAAGGGCGAACATAGCGCTTATGGCTAACATTCCAGATGACAGTGAAGCTTCTGACTCAGACTCAGAATCAGACACAGAAGAGGTATTCCCTAACTTCGCTGTTAATTTTACAAAGGCTGAACTTGCTGAAAGCCTAAATGAAATTCTGGAACGTTATCAGCAGATTAGAGCTAAATTCAGAGACCTGAAAAGGACTCTTGAATCTGACTCTAATAAGTCTGAGAGTCTCAAATTGGAAAACTCTGAGCTGAGAGATAAAATTTTAAAATTAGAAAACTCTTTACAAAACTCTCAGAAGGAACCAATTGCTGAAACTCCCAGCAACGCTGATGAGATCATCAAGGAGTATGATCATAGTTTCCAGAAGTTCCTTGCTAAAAGCATAGATAGAAGCAGAATGGCTTCAATGATCTATGGAGTTAGCAGAAACGGCAGGAAAGGAATAGGATACCTAGGTAAGGTTCCTACACCTAAAAATGTCATGGATTTAGTCATTAAACACACTCCTCTAAATTCACACTTTGTGTATGGTCACACACATGACATCAAATATACTAGTAGTAATCACTTTGTGAAACCAAAATTCAACCAGAGTTTTGGTAAAACTAACAAATCAGGACCCAAGAAGATCTGGGTACCTAAGGATAAAATAATACATGTTGCAGATATTTTTAGCAGCAAGTCAGAAACACCAGTCATGGTACCTGGACTCTGGCTGCTCACGACACATGACGGGAAGAAGGCATATGTTCCAAAGCCTGGAACTTAAGCCTGGAGGCCACGTTGGCTTTGGAGGCAATCAGAGGGGAAAGATAATTGGCTCTGGAACTGTAGGTAACGGAAATCTTCCCTCTATTAATAATGTTCTGCTTGTTGATGGATTGATGCATAACCTGTTATCCATAAGTCAATTAAGTGATAACGGTTATGATATAATCTTTAATCAAAAATCATGTAAAGCTGTTAGTCAGAAAGATGGGACTATCCTATTTAATGGTAAGAGGAAAAACAACATTTACAAAATCAAACTTTCTGAACTAAAGAGTCAGAACGTAAAATGTCTTCTGTCTGTTAACAACGAGCAGTGGATCTGGCACAGAAGATTGGGGCATGTTAGTATGAGAAGAATATCTCAGATTAACAAACTCAATCTGGTCAGAGGACTTCCAAATTTGAAGTTCAATTCAGATGCTCTGTGTGAAGCATGTCAGAAAGGCAAATTTGCAAAACCATCTTTTAAATCCAAAAACGTTGTTTCTACCTCTAAGCCATTAGAACTTCTGCACATTGACTTATTTGGACCAGTTAAGACTGCTTCTGTCAGTGGCAAGAAGTATGGGTTAGTAATCGTAGATGACTATAGCAGATGGACATGGGTAAAGTTCTTAAGACACAAGGACGAGTCACACTCTGTGTTTGTTACCTTCTGTAACCAAGTTCAGAATGAAAAAGATCTTAGAATCGTTAAAGTCAGAAGTGATCATGGTGGAGAATTTGAAAATAAAGATTTTGAGTCATTCTTTAATGACAAAGGCATTCTGCATGATTTCTCTTGTCCTAGAACTCCCCAACAAAATGGAGTTGTAGAACGAAAGAACAGAACATTGCAAGAAATGGCCAGAACCATGATCAACGAGACAAACGTTGCTAAGACTTTCTGGGCAGAGGCAATAAACACAGCGTGCTACATTCAGAATAGAATCTCAATAAGACCTATTCTGGAAAAGACTCCATATGAATTGTGGAAGAACAGAAAGCCCAACATTTCGTATTTTCATCCATTTGGATGTACTTGCTATATGTTAAATACTAAGAATTATTTGAACAAGTTTGATTCTAAGGCACAGAAGTGTATTATGTTAGGATACTCTGAACGCTCAAGAGGGTACAGAGTATACAATACAGAAACACAGATTGTGGAAGAATCAATCAGTGTTCGTTTTGATGATAAGCTTGACTCTGAAAAGTCAAAGCAGAATGAAAATCTTGCAGGTATAGAAATTGAATTTGCAGGTTCTGAAGACAAGTCATCAGAAGCTCTCAACACAGACATTCCATCAACGTCTGAAAGAAGCAATGCTAGAAATCCTACAACTGCTGCTGATCAACCTCAGAAGAGATTACCCAGAAGCAGTTTGGATCACCCAGAAGAGACTATTCTAGGAAGAAAGGAAGATCCAATCAGAACAAGAGCAAGCTTCAGAAACTCTGAAGAAACTCTGATGGGACTTGTGTCTCTGATTGAACCTTCTTCTATTGATGAAGCCCTTCTGGACAATGACTGGATTCTGGCAATGCAAGAAGAGCTGAATCAATTCACCAGAAACGACGTATGGGATCTCGTTCCAAGACCAAAAGGATTCAACGTCATTGGAACAAGATGGGTGTTCAGAAACAAGCTTAATGAACAAGGTGAAGTCGTCAGAAACAAGGCACGACTGGTTGCACAAGGTTATAGTCAGCAAGAGGGGATAGACTATACAGAAACCTTTGCCCCAGTCGCCAGGTTAGAATCTATCAGACTTTTAATCTCATTTGCTGTTAATAGAGGCATCACTCTGTATCAGATGGATGTCAAAAGTGCATTCTTAAATGGTTATATAGAAGAAGAAGTGTATGTTCACCAACCCCCAGGTTTTGAAAATACAAAACATCCAGAACATGTTTTCAAACTGAAAAAGTCACTGTATGGTCTGAAACAAGCTCCCAGAGCTTGGTATGAAAGGCTAAGCAACTTTCTGCTTGAAAATGAGTTCACCAGAGGGAAAGTGGACACCACTCTATTCTGTAAAATAGTTAAGAGTGACATTTTAGTCTGTCAAATTTATGTTGATGATATAATCTTTGGTTCTACTAATCCTTCTCTTGGAAGAAAATTTGCTAAGTGTATGCAGGCAGAATTTGAGATGAGCCTCATGGGGGAACTGAAGTTCTTTCTAGGAATTCGGATCAATCAAACTCCAGAGGGAACTTACATTCATCAGAGCAAATACATCAGAGATCTTCTGAAGAAATTTGACCTCTCAGAATGTAAGCCATCAAAGATTCCAATGCATCCCACGTGCATTCTGGAAAGAGAAGAGGTAAGCAAAAGCGTAGAACAGAAAGTCTACAGAGGTATGATTGGTTCTCTCCTTTATCTGACTGCTTCAAGACCTGATATTCTATTCAGCGTATGTATTTGTGCTAGATTCCAATCAGATCCTAGAGAATCTCACTTAACAGCTGTTAAGCGAATTTTCAAGTATCTGAAAGGTACTACTAATCTGGGTTTGTTTTATAGAAAATCTAGTGATTACAGTTTAGTAGGCTACTGCGACGCTGATTTTGCTGGAGACAGAGTGGAACGAAAAAGTACTTCTGGAAGCTGCCAGTTTCTGGGAGAAAATCTGATCTCGTGGTCCAGCAAAAGGCAATCAACTATTGCTCTGTCAACAGCAGAAGCTGAGTACATAGCAGCAGCAGGATGTAGCACACAGATGCTCTGGATGAAAAGTCAGCTTGAAGACTTCCAGATTTTTGAGAGTAACATTCCTATTCTTTGTGATAATACTTCTGCTATTTGCTTAAGTAAGAATCCTATTTTACATTCTAGAGCTAAACATATAGAAATAAAACATCATTTCATTAGGGACTATATTCAGAAAGGAATTTTAAACTTGAAATTTATAGATACAGACCATCAATGGGCTGATATCTTTACTAAACCCCTTTCAGAAGATAGGTTTAATTTCATTCTGAAACATCTCAGCATGAAAGTATGCCCAGAATGAAAATGCTTTAATTCCATATTTTTATCTTTCAGAATGTATTTATATTACTGTGAACTTCTGATCAATCTTCTTTCAGAAAGATAGAACATGCAAATTGTATCAGAGGCAAGTCTAAAGATCTGAGAGTCTAATCTCAAAGACAGACGTGCTGATCACTACATCAAACAAGTGTCATCCAATCATCAGCAAATCCCTGAAGCAGAACGCGTGCACGTTTCTGAGAAGGCAAAGCGCTGATTGGGTGCATTGAGACACATGTCTGGTAACCGTTTTTAAGTATCTTTCTCAAATCCCCCAAAATCAGCAAGCATTAAATGCAAAAGTAATCACGCTTGTTAATGGCAATCATTATTTTTTCTCTCTCTTAAAAACGTTCTATTTTTCAAAATAATTTTTGAAATCCTTATTTAAGCACATTACTCTTCATTCTCAATCTTTACGCTTACTCATAATCTCTTAAGAATTTTTCTGCATATCTCCTTCAAAACCCTAGCTTTTCTCAAATCATTCTCAAGCTTTTGTGTGAGAACAATGGCATCCTCCAGCATTTCTGCAGGAAATCAGAAGAAGGAAACCTCTGAGCAATATCAAGCGCCTACCAGAACTCTTCTCACACCGGTAAAGAATCTTGAGGTTCTCTCTGAATTGATCATCGATTTCGAAAGTTTGAAGGATAATGGATTTGACCTAACTGAGGAAGTCAAAGCTCAAAAGTGGGAGAGGTACTTTGATAGATTGGTTGGACCAACCTTCCCAGAGCTTGTCAAAGAATTTTGGATTCATGCCAAGATTGATAAACATCTAGTAATCTCTTCTGTCATGGGAAAGAAGATTATAATTTCTGAAGACCTCATTGCTAGGTTAATTGGTCAAAGTGGTGGTGGAGTCCGTTGTGTGGACATGGCTGATAGATGCCCTGATATTGGTGTGATAGCAAACTGCATTTTCACCCTTGGTTTTCCCAGCAGCAAAATCAAGGATCTGAAGGATCACTGCAGAGTGTGGGCCAAGATTGTTTTGGGCTGTTTCAATCACAGGAAGCCAACAAGCTCTCCTGACTATATAAACGTGGATCAGCAATTTCTGATCTACTTTATTAATCAGAGGGTGAAGATCAATTTGGCACACTTCCTGTTCAATCATCTGAAGACTAGTGTGAAAGAGACTAGAGAAGAAGAAAGGACCAAAAGGGACTGGATACCGTTTGGGAGGCTCATATCAGATATTCTGACAGAGAATAAGCTGATAGATTATCTGAGCGAAGCTAAAGTACTGGGCAATTTTGAACCAACTGTTGGAAAACCGCTGAATGCTAAGAACCTGAAAAAGATGAAGCTGATAGACAATATCAGGAAGGAACCCAGAGCTTCTTCAACTGCTGACATCTCCAGAAGAAGAGTGCCTCTGAGTGATTTCCCAAGATTTTCTGAAATGGAATCCCAACCTGATATGATTGCCAAGTATCCAGATTCTTACAAGGAAGAAGATGCAGGTTCAAAGCTGAAGATCAAAGATCTGAGTCAAGTTCAACCTGAAGTGATTCAGAAGAAGTCAAAGAAGAGGAAAGCAGAAGGATCATCTCACCAGACTCCAAAGAAACGAGGTAATTCATCTGCTGCTCCTATTTCAATTTCCTCTACTATTCCAACATCTGTTGCTCCTCCTCAAACCTCTCACAGAATATCCATTCCAATCCCCACTATTGATGAAACCATACCAGAAGACCCTTCTGAGGCCTTACAACTCAGAAGAACCAGAATTAAAATTCCCATTAAAATTACCAAACAACAACCAACTGTTTCAACGACACCAGCACTTGATAGAGTGCTAGCTGACATTGAGTGTGAACATGCTTCTGTTCAACCTCACTCTGAACCACCAAATATTCCTCCTCCACAATCTGAACCAGAAATTCAACCTGAACCAGAAATACAACCACAACCAGAACCAGAACAACAACAACAACCTATCACAGAAGAACCTCTGATCCCTGAGCAATCAGAAGTTCCACCTCCTCAACCAGAAAATAATCCTCCCTCACCTCGAACAGAGTTTCATCGCTATGAAACCCCATCTCCTCATCATTCTGATCCCCACTCACCTCAACCTTCACCGCTGGCAATACAGTTGCCATGTGGAACCACCATTGTCAGACCCCAGTTACCATCATCAGAGGAATCAACACCTCCAAAAACTCCAACCACTCCAATAGATATATCCTCTGACTCTGATAACCATCCTCCAAAACAAACAGCACCTCAGCACACCTCTGAAAACCAATCATCTGAAAACCCCAGCAGAACATTCATTGACTTAACAAGTCTTGAACGTCTTGCTGATTTAAGACACAAATTGGCCATTCCCAAACCAAAGCAACTAGATGTTGGCTCTGGTATTTTGGACTTTGAAACAGGTATGCTGCAGTGGATTGCTTCCTTGAAGCAAGTCTGTCCGGGGATGATTGACCCAGCTGCTTCTGATCAGCTCTGGTCACAGTTCAGAGTATGGGTTCGTGCTGAAGCACTCAAGCTGCAGGACGTCAACTATGAGCAGGCTCAACAGAACTTTAGCAAGCTGCTGAAGGAAGTTGAGAGTCAGCTGCCTCAAGAAGTTGTGCTCCCTCTAGACTCTGAATCGTGGTCTGAGAAAGAACAAGCTGCACAGGTGCAACCTTCAGAAGAAGACAAGACTCTTCAGGAAGAGAATCCAGCAGAAGATGTAGCTGAAAGTTCTGAGAAGCTTCCTCCTGCTGAAAGTTCTCAAGCTGCCTTGGACAGGCAGGCTCTGGAAGAATTAAGGCTGAATGACTTGCGTCTACAGCAGCGGATGGAAGAGAGTGATCAGAAGATGGAAGCAAGAATGAATGTCCAGGACAGCAAGATTGATACTGTTGTCACCATGGTTCAGAAGCAGAATGCAACTTCTGAAAAGATTCAGGCAATGCTGGAAAGCCTGTTCTCACGCATGCCCCCACAACCTTGAAATTTTTTTTCATGCATGACATTCTCTATATTTTCTTCATTTTCTGATGTACTTTTGACTATGTTTTGACTATGTTTGTGTAATGTTCTTTGCTCTGAACTACTTTTAATATAATATGTTTTTCTGATCCAAATTGTTTTAGCACATCACTAACACTTTTTGATTGCTGACAAAAAGGGGGAGAACAAGAATGATATTTAAAATCAATAACGGCTAACTAGACAGAAACTCTCAAACATTCTAACTCTATTACTTGAAATGTTTTTCTGTTTTGTTGTTAAGTCTACAGGCACAAGGAAGCTCCGAACACTATGAAGACTAAGAACTAGAAGCTCTGATCAAAATACAGAAGCTCATGATGCTCTGATCAAATATGAAGTTCTGATATATGAAGCTCTGATCGACCTAACACTCTGATCCGAAGCAAAGCTCTGACAGGAAAAGCTCTGAAGCTCTGCTCTCTGATAAGTCAAAGACTTATAATCTGATGCTCAAAGATAGAAAAAGATCTGACTCTGAAGAACACGCATATCAAAGGGAAGTAACAAACTCAGGGGGAGTATCTCTTAACTCTGACTTCTCCGTACTTCTTATTCTGATACATAGATCTGATAACTTTTCACGTTATTTTTCATTTAAAATATCTAGTTTTTGTCATCATCAAAAAGGGGGAGATTGTTAGAACAATGTTTGAATCTAGTACCCTATATTTGAGTTTTGATGATAACAAAGTGAAAAGATATAGTAGTTAAATATTTCATGATTGAATTATATGCTACCTAAAATTACTATGCTCTGACTTGCAGATATGCTGATTAAAATAAGCAAGATCACGTTCTCAGCATCAGAATATGAGTTTGCACATCAGCATCAGAAGTTGCTGAATCAGAACGTCAAGATCAGATGATCAACGCTTGCACATGCTGAAGCTTGATGAACAGAACTGCGCGTAAAACACTCTGATACAGAATCAAATTAGTTCATCAGCAGCGAAGCAGAATCAGAATGAGCCAAGCCAGAACGTGCATTGAAGAAGCAACGGTACTGTGCATTGAAAGCTAATCAATACCAACGGCATCATTCTAGACAAGATCTGCTCAAAAAGGAAAGCTTGTAAATAGCATTGAATCAAGAATATTTGCTTCAACGTTCATCTTCTCAAAGTGCTATATAAACCAAGCTTTGAAGATTATCACGGCTAATGCTTCCAAACTCTCTACACGCACAAAGCTGAACAATAATCTTCACTCTACAAGTTTTGCTAAACCAACAAACTCTGATACTTTATTAGTGTTTAGGAACCTAGTATTCTAAGCTTCATTTGTGTAAACATCACAGTTGTGATATAGTTTTTGTAGAAACATTCACACACATTTGCTTATACCTTTGTAAGAAAGTGTTGCCTTGACAAACCGGATTGTGGTTTGAATCAAGAAGGTTTTAGCAGTTGCTAAAGCAGATTTGTATTCAGTTGAATATAGTGAATTAAGACCTCGTTGGAGAGAGGCGAAATCACCTTGAACGGGTGGACTGGAGTAGTTTGAGATCAAACGAACCAGGATAAAAATACCTTGTCATTTGCTTTAAGTTTCCAGTTTTTCAATTCAACCCCCCCTTCTTGTGTTTTTCACCCCTTCAGGTGTAAGGTGCAGTATTGGGTTTGTGATCCCATTGTCCCCAGTCAAGTCTTGGTTCATTTTTTTTTTGGGTTTGCATGGTCTGAGGCCTTTATCCTAGATTCCCCAACGAAGTTTTCCCTCATATGACAAAAGGTCTTGTTCCCTTGGTGTGCTGAGAGGGAGCTATTTGCAAGATGTCGCTCTTTCTGCAGTATTGGCATTATTGTTGGTATTTATTTCCCAGGCAACTAGACCAGGGCAGTATATTTTCTAAGAAGTGTTGAGACAATTTTCAACCCTTTGGGGTTTCACCCACCAAGTGTTGGGTTTGATTTAAAATCGCCATGAGTTTGACCTCTTTCTATAATGTTTACTTCTTGATTCCCCAGGAACGATATCCCAGGGCATCTTTTAGTGGAATAAGTTTGCATGATATGAAGACTCAATCCAAGATTCCCCAGTGAAGGCTTCGCTTATTTGATAGAAGTCTTTTCTCCCCGTGCATGCTGAGATTTGACTCATTTGTGAAGCATCTCCTTTCGGCAGTACTTGCATTTTGTTGATTACCCGATAGTCAGGAAAGGACAATGTTTCATTTAAGAAGTGTTGAGGCATTTGTCAATTTTTTGGGTTTTCACCCACCAAGTGCTGGGTTGGATTTAAAATCCCCATAAGATTGATTTTCTTGATATAATGTTTGACTTCTTAACTCCCCAAGTTGTTATCCCCATGAGGTTTCATACTTTTTCCCCAGAGAAGTTGGTGCAATACTTACTCTTAATATTGAAGAACGTATCTTGGTTTCCCCTCGATGATGTAGTGTTGTCCTCCCCATTGAAGTCAGCACGAGGTCCCCAATTGATGTCTCGATGATGAGGCGTTATCTCCTCTAGTGAAGTCTGTATGATATTTCCCCGATGAAGTCGGTTTGAAATCCTCATTTTATGTTTTCCGATATGGTTTCCATCCGCCTTATTTGAAATCAGTATTGCAATCCCCAGTAGAAGTGCGGACCGTGAAATCATTTGTTTCCCCATTGAAGTCTGAGTGCTATTCCCCGGTGAAGCCTGGAGAAGGATGTTATGTCCCTGTATCTGTATTGTTTTGTTGCTATGATTTGTTTACTTACGGATTATGTTCCTTCCCAGTGAAGTTAAGCCGCGAAATAGGATTTTGTTTCCTCGTTTGGTGCTTATTTTCTTATGGAATGTTCATCTTGGATGTGATTTAGCCGAGTATTGAATGTGCCTGAGTTGGTTTTTCCTGGTTACTCCCAGTGTTATATGTTTGTTTTGTCAGCATATACATAATAACACTCATACATTCATACATATATCATGCATAATTAAATTTAGCAAATCATTGCTAATTTACATTCGTTAATATTTTGTTGACATATTACCCTGTTTTACAGAGTTGTGTTGTCGTCTCTCCAATAGAGTGTCGACCTTAAGCAGAAAGTGTATATTCTTTCAATTTCCCCACTGAGTTATCCCTCGTGGAAGATATTTTTTGCTTTAACCTTCCTGTACAACTCTTTGTCTGGATAGATTGGGTTTCCCTCTTGAGTTTATTTCTCAAAGGATCTATTTTGGTTGACTGTTTCACTCCAGTATTTTTTTGGTTTGAATTTTTGGTTCCCAGCAATATTATTATTTTGGATTTCTGCAAGATTCGAGCCTTGGTTTAAGAATATGCATTTATTTTGCACGAGAAGACTTTATCTCCTCAGCAGGAATATATTGGCATTTCCCCAGGAAGCCATGATTCATTCCCCAGGAAGTCATGATTCATTCCTCAGGAAGTCATGATTCATTCCCCAGGAAGTCATATTGCTTTCCCCAGAAAGTCATTTTTACAATCTTTCCTATAACAGCAAGTAGCAGGTCTCTTTATTTGAGTAACTTATACTTCCCCTTAAAAGTCAGTGCTACTTTTTTGCTATCTTCTCTATGAGTGGATAATTTGTAGTTTGTTGTCAAATTACTCCAGTGGATGAAAAGTCTTTCAATATCGCAGAGACAATTCATTGTGAAATCTTTGTAAGTGGTAGTCTCTTTATTTGAGACAGCTTATATATTACCCTTTCCAGGCGGAATGCCTTGGTTAAAGAAGAAGTTGAGACCTGTTCTAGGTGAAACGCCAGAATTTTGGGGAAACTTGTTATCTTTTTGCTACCCTCAATGAATGTTGGTAGTTCACCATCAGTGAACGTTGGTAGTTCACCATCAGTGAACATTGATGTTATGATATTTCTTTTCCTTCTACCTTCAGTGAAAGGTGGTAGTTCACCATAAGTGAAAGTTGGTGATTGTCATCTTTTTGCTACCCTTAGTGAACTTTGGTATTTCACTGTCAGTGAACGTCGGTGCTATGATATTTCTTTTCCTTCTACCTTCAGTGAAAGTTGGTAGTTCACCATCAATGAAAGTTGGTGATTGTTATCTTTTTCTACCTTCAGTAAACATTGGTAGTTCACCGTCAGTAAACGTCGGTGCTATGATGTTTCTTTTCCTTCTTCCTTAAGTGAAAGTTGGTAGTTCACCATCAGTGAAAGTTGGTGATTGTTATCTTTTTGCTACCCTTAGTGAAAGTTAGTAGTTCACCGTCAGTGAACATCGGTGCTATGATATTTCTTTTCCTTCTACCTTCAGTGAAAGTTGGTAGTTCACCATCAGTGAAAGTTGGTGATTGTTATCTTTTTGCTACCCTCAGTGAACATTGGTAGTTCACCGTCAGTGAACGTCGGCACTATGATATTTCTTTTCCTTCTACCTTCAGTGAAAGTTGGTAGTTCACCATCAGTGAAAGTTCGTGATTGTTATCTTTTTTCTACCTTTAGTGAATGTTGGTATTTCACCGTCAGTGAACGCCGGTGCTATGATATTTCTTTTCTCTCTACCTTCTATGGAAGTTGGTAGTTCATCGTCAGTGAATGTTTATATTTGTCTATCTACCTTCAATGAACATTGGTAGCTCATCGTCAGTGAATGTCGGTGTTGTTATTCTTTTCTCTTTCTACCTTCGGTGAATGTTGGTAGTTTTGCCTTCAGTAAAAGTTGGTGTATCCTTTGATCTTTTACCATCCTCTATGAGTTGGGTCTTTTTGATTCACCAGTGATTTATTTTCCTGGTTGGGTTTCTTTTTTGATCCTTAATTCCTTTGCTACATCCCCGATGGTGTTATGCGTCCCTGTGAAGTTGATCATATGCATTCATACTCATAAGCATTGTGTGGCATCTTAGGGCCAAAAATAGGGTTTGTTTTATATCTAAGTATCTTCGATCACGTCAACACAAAGATTTTTAACCTTCGTATCTCCGGATAAAAGAAACTTAAATAAGGGGAGTTGTTGTACCCCAAATTTTCCCCCTAAGATCCCTCCATCATACCATATTGATTCAATCACAACAAGGTCACATTAGGGCTTTTGGTTCTCCTACCTATCTTTATCTTTGCTCTTTGAGGAATCACCAAGCACCTTGACTTGTTTTTATTTTGTGATCATGCATGTTTTGTTTTAACTTTCCTTTTAAATAATAAAATGCAATGTTGGAATGTCTTACTTGTCAATAATGTAGGTAAAGGCAATGTGGTTTGGCAAGTTGATCCATTGGTTCATGTGTTTATTTCCATGCCCTAGTCAATGAAGTTTGAGAAATTCAAACCTCACCATTAAAGTTTTTTTGGAAGAAATGGCATGGCAAGGTTTATTTTGGTTCACCACTTTTCAAAGTTATTAAGATTGATTCAAAGGTACAAGGAGTTGATTGAAGAAGTTGTCATGGTTGGACAAGGCCTTGTTCCCATTGGTCACAAGTGCATATTTCTCTCAATTCTCAAGATATGGAGGTGGTTTTGGTTGCTATTAGTTCTCATTATCATACTCAGCAACTTCTATCCACAAAGAAAAAGTATTGGTACAAGAAGGATGTTTAAAATTGTCAAAGTTCCTCAAAGCATTTTCTTGATCTAGGAGCTAGGGTTTTGAACTTTAAAGAATTATATCTTGCTCATATTTTGGTATTTTTGAGTGATTCCAAAAATATAATTCTCTTCAAAGGGTTATTAACAAATCACTTCAAAAGTTTCAAGGAGTTTTCATGTGGAAGAAACTTGATGATGAAGAAAGATTACAAATCCTCCAAATGAACCCCCAAATTCCCATGTGTGACTTCAAATGATCATAACTTGGTCAATTTTTATCACCTTGATCCAAATATATTTCCACAATGATCTTGAGGATGTGAACTTTATTCTTTCTTTTATGTGCAAAGTGAGAAAATGGATGGAAGATGCCTTAAGGATACAAAATTTTATAGGTCATTTCATGATTTTTTGCCAACTTCAACAATTCATAACTCTCTCAATTTTTGGATATTTTGAATGGTTCAAGTTTCAAAATTTCATTCAGGAGGTCTATTTCATGCAATATTTTTTGGTCAAGAGAAAATTCCAAGAGGAAGGCCATGTTTGGATGCAAAACATTATAGGTCACTTTTGAAGAAAAACTTCAAATATTTCTAAGTATGGAAAGTCAACCTCTTTTTTCCAACTTTGACTCATTGCAACTTTTAGCTCAAACATCCATTTGGTTCCATTCTTTTCCCATTACAAAGCTTGTAATCTCATCTTTCTAAAGCTTCAAGAATCATGTCATAAGACCCCTTGAGCTAAAAATGCCATTGTTTTGAAATTGGTAACCTGAAACTGAATTTCTCACCAAGTCAGAATTTTGAAATCCATAATGTGGCCTCTAATCACAAGATTTGTGCGTGTTTTTGATTTAAACTTGATTAACAAACTTGCCAAAAATGTTTAGCACCTCAAAGCGCAAAGATTGGCTGAGTTTTGGTGAAAATAAGATCACACTTCACTTGTGTCCAAACTCCACACGAATTCCCTCCAAAATGCATCATTCACTCTTCCTTTTGATCTCATTTGCTTCTCTTATAAATACGTTATCTATCCCATTCATTTCCTCAAGCTTGAACAGCCAAAATCACCCTACCAAACTCGCTCCATAACTCACTTTTCTGCAACTTTGAAATCAGTGTTCAA
The DNA here is from genome assembly GCA_948472305.1 of Vicia faba. Classification (NCBI taxonomy): domain Eukaryota; kingdom Viridiplantae; phylum Streptophyta; class Magnoliopsida; order Fabales; family Fabaceae; genus Vicia; species Vicia faba. The sequence goes on from OX451735.1 coordinate 930,080,612, forward strand.
GCCTTTTTCAATCCATTTTTTCTATAAATTCACCTTCCTTTATCTTCCCTGAAGCTAACAGAAGAAGAATTGAGCCTTGAAACCTTCTGAATTGATCTGACCAAGTCCATTTGCATAGCTTTGCAACTGAAATTCAATAGGTTATTGTGATTACATACTTTGTTTGTAATCTGGAATTCACCTATATATAGTTGTTACTATGCCCAATTTTTGCGAAGACTTAATACACTTGAAGTTTGGTTCTCTCAAGAGGTCTAGTATCTTTGCATGTTTGGTTTCAATCCAAAGAATGAGAATTATACCTTGACTCATAATGTTAAGTATTGGCTTCTTGTTCGTTAGATGGTTCTTATCCCTAGCTTTTACCTTATTCCTTAGGATAGTCTCTTCATCTCCTCCCATCTTCTTTAATTTCAAAAATCTTCTTCATCATTTTGAAAAATCTTCTTGTTTTTAAACTTGAATAACTTTCATAATAAACTTGGACCTAGGTCCATGTATTTTCAAAGCCTTTTCATAAATAAACTTCAATCAATTTAATAATACCTTGACATTTTTATGAGAAGACTAAAAGTACACCAATCTCATTTCGAACCATTTTGCCACTTTGGATTTTTATTTTAAAACTTTTCTCAAAAGATTGGACTCTTGTCAATCGTTGTAGTGATGTAAACAACTATACTTCTATAATATATAGTGAAGAGAGATATTTTCCACTTGAGTGTTGAGTCAGGCATTGTTGATTTTAAAATCCAAGCCATATCCTCCACTTTGAGATGATGTAAATTCTCCCTCTCATAATTGTGGGTAGTAAGTATGTTTTCCACACAGACAATGACGATGATGTCTTATCTCATAAAGGTTCGCAACCACGGCGGGTGCAAAAATCATAAAAATATATATTTCTTTTCTCACCTCTACCATCTATTTTACATACAACATTTTATAGCCAAAATATACAGATTTTACAAAGAGGTTCCTACGAAGTACCATAAATGTTTAGGGTGCTAATACCTTCTCTTTGCATAACCAACCCCCTTACCTAGAATCTTTCCCCCTTTTTTGGGTTACTCGCTCTTTTCCCATTCCTTTGGAAACAATAAAGTGCGGTGGCAATTTTTATTTTTGATCTATATAAGTTTAGTCAATCCAATGGATTGGTCTTAAACATTTCTACCACTACAATAAGTGCATACAAATGCAACTTGTGTTGATTAAGGATGATTAGAATGACGATAGTTTTTGAGGAGAAGAGAAGTAATGCTAGAGAAAAGATAAATTCAAGAAGGATTGTAATCATGGTTATGACGGAAAAGTATAGACATGAGTTAGGGAGAAATTGGGGAGTTTTATCACCAACCATATCAAGAAATGGTAGTGTTGAGATTGTGATTAGGATGAGATCCAAATGTGAGATTAAAGTAAAGAGTAAGGATTTATTGATGTGATCAAAGTCTTCTAACTGGATAAAGATTTATTTTGGAACGAAACGATTTGGATTATACTTTGTGTGGTAGTTTTCCTGTATTAGAATATACCGAACAATTGTGTTGTGCTACGTGCGTCTAAAGGAGACTATGAAATGGATTTTTGGAATTTATGTATCATTTACGAGGTTAAAATGAAGGAAATTAAGAAAAAAAATTGTAATCCATGGAGAGATTGTTGGACATTATGCTCGGGTAACTTTGAGCACAAGGTGAAGGACGCTATTATAGTTGGGTAATGATGATTTATGCCACCATTATGGTTGTCGGCTACCTATTGATAAATTGAGGAACTGATCAACCTTAATCTCTGTTGATAGTAGACGGGATTGTATTAGATGGGATATACTTGTCTTGCTTGCTTGATAGTGAGTGGACTAAATTGACGTATTAATGAGAAGTTAGTTGTTCACCATTCTGTGTGATCCTAATTCAAAAGTGAAATATTATTTTCTGGTAGATGCTAAAGAGTGTATGAAGATAGATATGGAACTTGTAGATCTGATGGTTGACGGGAATCAAAATGAACCCAGTAACTTTGAGGTAAATGATCAGAGTGGCGTAGCGGAAGCCTGAATGTGGAACACTTTCTTAGGCATGTATGACTTATTAGGAGTCAAAGGTTAAACATTATATTCCTAACGAAATGATGCAGACCAATGAATGTTCTAGAATGGAAGTGTTAGGAGGAAGGTTTGTATGTTTTTTTTGGTGTTGCTGGCATGCCAATGGAATGTATTGAATTGTGTGTTCGATTGGTGAGACGTAGCATTGTAGTATTGATGTGTGTGTTACTGTTGTCGATATTATGGTTATGTTTATGTGCTTACGACAATATTGTTGTGTAATAGAGTGATAGACTTTGTATCCTAAGATGATTGGATGAGGAGTGAGACGAATCAGTGCCTTCATAACCCGATAGCAAATAATTTTGTGGGATCGTGGTGGTTGACTAAGTAAGATGTTGGTTAGTGATACTTGAAATGATGAAAAACATGATGTAAGAGTTGGAAGGAAGGATTTGAGGGTCGTATCTGGAGTTGTTAGTATCAAGTGGATTTTCGAGAACGAGAGTTGTAACACCCCAATTTAATTAGAACTGTTTTTAATAAAATAGTTAAAGGATGTAGTGTATTCTTATGAGTTAATGGGTTTTATGATGTGGGGTGACGCCCTTGTTGGGAACCAGATTCCTTAGAATTATTGAAGTTGATATAATAGGGGTGCATGGCTAAAAGTGTAGAATCATTGGGTGTGTGGTTTAATATAGTTTACAAGTATTATCATATTATAATATTAGAATTATTATTATATTATAATAATTATTAAATAATTAATTAATTAATAAGGTTATATTATTATTTGGATATATTAGAGTACTTATAAGGGAAAAGAGTTAGATAGTAGAAACAAAGAAAGAGAAGCGTAGAAGTTAGAAAAGGAGAAAGAACTAGGAAGCTACGGCAGGAAGATTCACTGTAGGAAGCAAGAACCGTAATAATCTAAGTTAAGGGGGGATTCTAGCACTATAATGGGTTGCCTAATTATGTGGTATGGTAGAGCTTAGGTCCCATGGTTGTATATTTTGATGTCTCCCTAATTGGCGTTCTTGGGGTTTTCCCCCATTGTTGAGTTTTGATGCTTTTTTTGTATGATTAATTATGAAATTAATGATGTGTTTTTTGTTGGAATCGATAGGTATATGCTGGTAAATAATTAGAATGATTGAAAGATAACTTTTGCTGGAAAAACTGTGAATTTTGGTGTTGAATCATTGAAAATCGCATTTATAAAAGTTATAGATTTTTGAGTTCTGCAATAGTGGTAATTGGTTACTGGTCTGGTGGTAACCGGCTACCAAGTGAAAAATTGAAGAAATAAGGTGTTACAGAGTGAATAGATACACCTTTTAAAAAAATATCCAAATAAAATTTGGTTTTGAAAAAGTTTTATCAAAGTATGACGCGGGAGCTTTTTAAAATTGTCGGCTATACGAACATTATCGGGAAGCTTGGATATACAAATCATAAATAAAAAATAATATGGAATGAGAACAGTAATGTGAATTAATAACCTTGAATCACTTTGCAAATTATTTACAGTTTAATCAATTTCACTTAGCAAAGCTATTTCCAATGGTAATATTAAAATAACTAGTTTAGTCAATTTATCAAACACATGGTGTACAAGTGAATTTTCAGAATTTTTCCTTTAATTGTGTTGATACACAAAACCACTTATAATTAAAAGTGATTATAAGCTATACCAACACTTCAAAATTGATTAGGAAAATTTTTACAATTCAAATGATAATGCAATGCTATTTGATAAATCGAAAAATGAATATGAAAGAAAGTAAAAGCAAAAATAAAAGCGACACTAGGAATTTGTCTTCACTGTTCCCCACTATCGTCCTCGTGTGTGGGTACGATTGCGCCTAATTCCAATGGAATTAGGATAATTCTTACTATGCAAAAATGTTGATACAAGAGAAGTGTTCAAGAGAAAATCTAAAATCCCTAAGCTTATTGTTGATTTAACCCCTTCTCTTTCCTTGATCTTGAGAGAGACTAAGATACAATAGATGAGAAATGACTATCTGGATCTTGCTACTCCTTTGCGTTCTTTATCTCCAAAGCTTCTGCACACCGTTAATCTCAAACTATTACAACACAAGACTTCGATTCTATACGATACTCCAAGTTACTTCCTTGCAAATATTTCAAACACTCCAAGGTTCCTTGCAAATATTTTAAGCATTCCAAGGTTGTTCACTTTACCGCAATCACCTCTCGAACGTCATGCACGAAAAATACCAAATTAACCAATGATCTTAGAGGACAAACCTGAGGTTTTTCCTGGATGAAAACCCCTACAAAACTCCACCCAATACACAATTGGACACTAGCAATCCTCATCTAGAAAGGATAATTTTATGGTTTTCAACAAGTTGGAATGATGCATGAAAGAGTATTTATAGTATTAGAACTTTTAGGGCAAAGAGGGATAAATTCAGAATAAAAGAATTTAAAAAAAAAGACCAATAAAAACAGTATTTGTCGATCTAAGAGTCGTATGTATCGACACATACGTGATTTTTGAATAGAATTTGTCGACCTATAAAGAACCATACGTCGACAAAAGTTACAAAAGCTATATGCTTTAAAATGATAACACATGTGTCGACCTAAAAATTGGATAAGTCGACACATAAAATAAGAATTTAAGTAATTTCAGAAAAGCTTCAGTATGTGTTGACCTGAAACATCATGTGTCGACCTAAGACTTACAGAGGCTACATCCTTAAAAAATGAGTTACATGCATCTACCTGAAAATCAGATGTGTGGACACATGTAGTTGAAAATCATGCAGAAACTTATTTTTAATTACATGGATCAATTTCAAATTGATTTTTAATGATTCCTAAGACCTCTAATGCAGAGGAGTGCCACAATTCACAAGGATACCATCCAATATATAGAAATGGTAGCTTTTCCATCATTTGACATCATGCAAAATATTTGATGACGAAGTTGTACTCACATACTCCCCCTTTTTTATGATGCCAAAACTTGCGACGATGCATGCTTTGTATTTGTTAGGTTCCCCTGACTTTTTGCTTCCATACTTTAACTCGTATATGCTTCCCCCCATTTGACAACATCAAAAAGAAAGAGAGAAAACAGTGAGAAGTAACATAGTTCCATAACAATACCAATACAACAATCAGAGGCAATTTTGCATAGAAGAGCAACAACCACATATCCCCATATATATGTGATGATGAAAATTTTTAAATAACAAGTAAGCAACATTACAATAAATGTAATGAATTGAACAAGAATAAATAAGAAAGATATGAAAATATTGTCAAGTTGTTTTTGTAGCATCACGAACAAGTAACGCTTCATAATGGAACTCCAGACGTTGCAAACGCATGTGCCTAGCATAGCAACACGAATATGTCGCTAATAAAACCAAAATGAAAAAGAGATATATGTCATGTAGACAAGACATTAAGTAACATATATTGAAAATATTGAGAAAACAAATAATTCAAGCACAATTGCCAAAAAAAAAACACCAGGCACATGTTCGTGTGATAAGAATACACGTATACAAATGTGAAATAGTTAATACATAAAGTTATTATATACGTATGGATTAAGAACACACAATCGTTATTAATCTAAATTTTTTGGAAATTAACATTCATGGTTTTCATCATTTTAGAAAATATCAAGTATTTTTAGACTGATCTAGTAACATATATCAAGGAAAATCTTACTTTCAAGGAGAAAATGAAACGATATTACCTCTCTCTTGATTGAGATTGAAGTTGTACCCACATGATGTAAAGAACTCAAATACAAGATTAGAGTTAAATTATAGAGTACAACCAATAGTAAAGAATTAGGCAACATTTGAGATATCGATTATTCCTAATTCCCCATGTATGTTGACAAAAGGTTCCGTTACGAGTGGTTTAGTGAAAATATCGGCAAGTTGATTTTTACTATCAACATGCTCAAACACAACATCTCATTTTTAAACATGGTCACGGAGTAAGTGGTGTCGTATCTCAATATGTTTAGTGCGTGAATGTAGTATACGATTTTTGGTTTGATTAATGGCACTAGTATTGCCGCACATGATAGGAATATGTGAGAGTTTAATATCAAAGTCAAGTAGTTGTTGTTTAAGCCACATAATTTGGGCCCGATAACTACCAGCTGCCATGTATTTATCCTTGGTTGTTGACAAAGTAACTAAAACTTAATTTTTACTATGACAGCTTATCAAGGATTTTGATAATATGTGACAAGATCCACTAGTGCTTTTCCTATCTAATTTGCAACCGGAAAAATCGGAATCGGAATAACCAATCAAGGTATAATTGTTTCCCTTGGAATACCAAAGTCAAAACTTAGATGTACCAATTAGGTATCTAAGAATGCGCTTAACAGCTTTTAAGTGTGATTCCTTAGGAGCCGAATGATATCAAGCACACATACAAACACTAAACATAATATCTGGCCTATACGAGGTAGGATAAAAGGAGAGATCCAATCATACCTCTATACCTTTTTACCCCAACATCCTTACCCTTTTTATCTTTATCCAAGTTTCCATTTGTTGCCATAGGTGTGTTAATTTCCTTACCGTTGTCCATCCCAATTTTTTTGAGTAATTCGAGACAATACTTTGTTTGACACACAAATGTTCCTTCATAAAGTTTCTTAATGTGTATTCCAAGCAAGTAGTTTAATTCTCCCATTAGACTCATTTTAAACTCTCCTTGCATAAGCTTAGAGAACTCCTTGACAAGATGCATATTAGTTGATCCAAAAATGATATCATCAACATAAATTAGAACTAGTACAATATTCTTTCCTTGACGTATAACAAAGAATATGGTGTCAACATTTCCCCTAGAGTAACCTTGTTCAAGAAAACATTTATTAAGTCGGTCATACCATGCCCCAGTGGCTTTTTTAAGACCATATAATGCACGTTTTAACTTGAACACATGATTAGGGAACTCATAATTTTCAAATTAGGGAGGTTAAGAAATATACAATTCTTCACTTATGTATCCCTAAGGAATTCACTTCTTATGTCCATTTGATATAACTTGAAATTCTTAGAACATGTGTATTCTAATAAAAGGCATATAGCCTAAAGTCGGGTAACAAGAGCATAAGTCTCGTCAGAGTCAATGCCTTCCTCTTGGTTATACCCTTGAGCCATAAGACGAGCCTTGTTTCTTATTTTCACACCATGTTCATCAAGCTTATTCCTAAATACCCATCGAGTGCCTATAATTTGATGATTTTTTGGATGAGGAACAAGGTCCCAAACATCATTTCTTTCAAATTGAATAAATTCTTCTTGCATGGCCATAAGCCAATTCTCATCAAGTAAGACATCCTTAGCATTTTTATGTTAAACTTGTGATACATATGCATGATGATAACACAAATTACTTATTTTAGAACGAGTCGTTACCCCTTTGATGATATCACCATTAATATTGTCGATTAGATGATCCTTGGAGGTTCTCCACTCCAATGGAAGACCATCATTTTCTTCATGACTTTCATTATTTTTCTTTTCTAGGTTGTCACCTTCATCCTTCTTAACATCTAGCAGCTTAGGTTGATCAACTCCTTTATCGGTATCTTTGAGTATGTCTTCTGTAGATGCACCTACACCATGAAAAGAACTACCTTTCCCAACACTATTTAGGGAGGTTTCATCAAAAGTAACATGGACGGACTCCTTAACAATAAGTAATCTTTTGTTATAAACTCTATATGCTTTACTAGATAGAGAGTATCCAAGAAAGATACCTTCATCTGCTTTCGCATCAAACTTTCCAATATTATCTTTTCCATTATTTAAAACAAAAATTTTACATCCAAATACATGAATATGAGATAAGTTTGGTTTTCTACCAGCGATACGGTGGTAGAACTTACTTGATGTGTTTGCGTTTCGATCTCATTTGTGTGGATAGCAATAGTCGCCACCGACTTTACTTTTATTCAAAAGTAAAGGTAAAAAAGCACAGGAAAGACCTTTCGAGATTATTTCTCGGGTTCGGGGGATAGATTATGAAAAGGGAAGGTATTAGAACCCTTTTCATCCATGGTTTTCCATTGGCTCTTAGTTACTCGTTTAGATCACTTGCTTTTGTTTGAATGTGCTTTGTGATGTGGGCTTTGAAAGTGTTTTGAAAATATCTTTGTAATGGTTCTCGTTTCTATAAGAACGCATACAAAGTTTTGTTTCGAAAGATAGTTCAAAGACGTGTTTGTGGATTGTGTTATGGAAAGTAGTTTTCGGAAAGATATTTTGCAATGGTTCTCGTCTCTATAAGAATGTATAAAAAATGTTTTATCTTTCTTAAAATGTTTTAGAAATGGAAGTGTTGGTGTGTGAAAATATTGTTGTCATGAGCAAGCGAGTAACTAGGAACAAACCAACATACTCGAAAGGTCCTAAACATGCTTTTCCTTCTCGTTTAGATGTGGCTATCTTACCATTGATTTGGTAAGAAGTCCCATCATTGGATGTGATGGGACAGACGTTAGGACGTTTGTATAGTCATAGAGGGAAACTTATGAGACGTTTTAGCAATGTCATTTAGGGACTAGATCATTTTACCGAAGGCAACATCAAAGGTCATCGAGGGACAATGATCCTTTTTTCATCGAAGGGTCTTTGCTAAAACGTCCCATGTTCGAGGGACATGACTATTTTCCGAAAGGCCACAAAATGAGATTACCCTGGAGGTGTTAGTGTGCAAGTGTGTTAGTTTGCATGCATTTTATGTTGTATTTGAAAGTCATCTATTTGTTAATTTTATCTTGCCATGCATCCTATTTACTAGCAATATATGAAAAGCAAGTAAAATGCGGAAAGTAAAATCTAAGATATTACATCACTTTAGGGGGGATGGGGGTACAATTTAACAACGGGGATGAAGTAGAAACTAAAATATTACAACCATATCGAATGATAATGAAAACAATGTAAAAACAGTGTAAAATAAAAGAAAAAATGCATTTTGAACTGCTATGTGTCGACCCATGCTGTTATGCATCGACAGATAGCTTTTCATTACTCCTGTAAAACAAAATCAGTTCAGTGTGAGTCGACACATAATGGGATGTGTCGACTCATACACCTTCTTGCGTCGATGCGAAACGCGTATGTATCGACTCATAGACTTTTCCAGCTTCTGTTTTGTCACCTGAAATCAGTATGGGTCGATGCATGGGGGTTATGTGTCGACTCATACCCTGTTTTTTCACTAGGATGGGTCGACAAATGAGGATATATGTCGATACGTGCTGCATTATCCTGCCTTGAACATTGTTTTACTGACCGTACATGTTAGTTTATGGCGTATGATGGATAAATGTAAATAAAACATGATTGAATAAGCCTAAAACATAAGCAAATGATTAGTTCAAAGGGATAATAAAATACTACACCTTATCCTCAAAACAATAAATCATTAATGATGTATGAAAAGATGTCAAGTCAAGAAGACTTACCTTTGGGCTGCACTGGCCGTTTTAAATCTTAATGCTTTTCCAAATGTTATGATGACCTCAATGAATCTCCAGAAAGCTACTCCAGATTGTTGAAAATAAGTTAGGTTGTACTGTGATGTTTTTGGTGTTTTAAAGATGGCGATGAATAGCACTACAGGGACTGCTTTTTATGTTTGGCCAGTCTTTGTAGGTGAGGAGATGTTTGGTTTAGGGGAGAGTTTGTTAGGTGGAGTGATGGATTGGGTTTCTATTTTGAACAAGAACAGATTTGATTTTGAAAAATCAGTCAAGGTTAACAAGAATATTGTTTTTCTGCTCAACAAAACTCTCTATTCTCTCTCTCAATCCTCTTCTAAAAAATCCAACCTCTAGAATTTTTTTCCAACCCCTTTGTCTTATGAGACAGTCCCCTTTTGTAGACTTTTTTTACTGTGGTTTAGGGGGGAAACCACATAAGTTATTTGAATTGTTTTTGCCTATTGTTTTGACACTTTATTACCATAATTTTCCTTTGCCATTTTGGTGCAATTTCGGGGCTGTTATGATGCAGGCTTGGGCAGACTACATAGAGCAGTTTTGGACTGTATTGGGCAGCATGCATACATGGGGTGTAGCATAGCACAAGCTTTCTTGCAGGGCAGCATGGGGTGTTGTGGCAATGTGGCACATCACATTTTGTTCAATCTTGGAAAATATGATTTGTAGCATGTCACAAATTTGGTCTTGTGGAATATATTATGCACATTATGTCAAGGGAAAAAACATTGTGACAAGGTCTTTTGAGAGAATTCAATCAAGACATAGTTTTAGAATTTGTAATTTTGCAAAAATTCCACTTTGTAATAACTTGAATTACTTGCATCATTTTGAATTATTTGGAATTATGGAAAAATTCCATGAGGCAAATGAAATTAACCAAGTATAGAAAATACTTAGAAAAATTTCAAAGTCTTGCAAAGTTGGATTTTTGATTCTCTTGATTTTTAATGATCAAATTTCATTTTTTGGATGTCTTGACATAATGTGATTTTTGGGACCCAAATTTGATCAAAAGTCAAAGTTTGACTTTTTTAGCGTCCGGTTGGCTCTTTCCAACTGAAACTCCGATTTTTCTCATTTTGCCCCCTTTTGATAATTTGAATGATTCTTCTTAGAAAATATGGTCTAAGGCTTGAAACTTGACTGAAGTAATTCTAAAAGTCCTTGAGACATGAGAGGGAAAATTTTGGGGTACAACAGCTGCCCCTGTTCAATCTTCTTAAGCCTGAGGATGTAGATTGGCTGGTCCGCCTTTCGTGATCTGAAGGCGAAAGATGATTGAACACTAGAGTGCCCAGAAATTTGCACTCGACGATGTGGTGGTTGATTGTGTAGGGAATGAGCTTAAAATATGCCATTTGGATAAATGATGGGAAATTTTCGGAGATGGGCTTGCAGATGTCATCCAGAAAAGATTGGTTGCATAAGGGATTCCTTGGCGAGAAGTCCTGTTCCTGTTGTCGAGGAGGAATTTGTCGGGGAATGCCGGTTTTTGTCCTGGGAAGTAAAGTTAAGGAGCTCCGGTTGTTCATTACTCCACTAGGGAATTATCTCTTGACTGAGGAGGTGAAAGTAGAACGTATACCTGGTCGGGGTCCAGGCTGTACAGCGGCTTGCTGGGGAATATGAAATCGACCGTTTCTGGTCGGGTCCAGGCCCTACAGTGTTGTAAGTTGTTGTCTAGAGACAAGAGGGAAGCAACCTGGATAGTAGGGATACTTCGAGATGAAAGCCTGGATAGGAAGGCGGTGAGAAGGAACCTGGGTAGTAGGGTTACTTTGAAATTAAAGCCTGGGTAGTAGGGCTTGTGAGAAGGAACCTAGATAGTAGGGTTTCTTAGAAATGAAAGTCTGGGTAGTAGATCTTTTGAAGGAACCTGGATAGTAGGGCTTGTGAAGGAACCTGGATAGTAAGGTTACTTTGAAATGAAAGCCTTGGTAGTAGGGCTTGTGAAGGAACTTGGATAGTAGGGTTTCTTCGAAATGAAAGCCTGGGTAGTAGGGCTTGTGAAGGAACCTGGATAGTAAGGTTACTTTGAAATGAAAGCCTTGGTAGTAGGGCTTGTGAAGGAACCTGGATAGTAGGGTTGCTTCGAAATGAAAGCCTGGGTAGTAGGGCTATGAGAAGGTACCTGGATAGTAGGGTTACTTCGTGATGAAAGCCTGGGTAGTAGGGCTGTAAGAAGGAACCTGGATAGTAGGGTTACTTCGTGATGAAAGCCTAGGTAGTAGGGCTTGTGAAGGAACCTGGATAGTAAGGTTACTTTGAAATGAAATCTTGGGTAGTAGGGTTGTGTGAAGGAACTTGGATAGTAGGGTTACTTCGTGATGAAAGCCTGGGTAGTAGGGCTGTGAGAAGGAACCTAGATAGTAGGGTTACTTCGTGATGAAAGCCTGGGTAGTGGGGGTGTGAGAAGGAACCTGGATAGTAGGGTTACTTCGTGATGAAATCCTGGGTAGTAGGGTTGTGAGAAGGAACCTCGATAGTAGGGTTACTTCGTGATCATGTAGATTGGTTGACCCGTTTGGTTTCGGGAACTGATTTTCCCTTGGTTGCCTGCAGATATGACGTGTATAACTGCTGGAATTGTTGATGATAATCGTGTTTCCTGAAAAGATAACAGGGTTAGTTATATGCGATGCATGAAATGCATTATGATTATGTTCTTAAAATAAACAAGATTATGATGTATGTGACATGTATGTGCATGTCATGATGTATGAGCATGGCAGTTGTGACATATTCGAGTCCAGGAAAATAAATCCCTGACTGCTGCTGGAGAAAATAGAATTCCTCACTGTTGTAGAGAACCGGGGCTCTTGTACTTCCACTCGGGATGATGGAAGTGACCATGCTGGGGATTTTCCCCTTATTTATGAATGTTCTATCGGGGAGAGACTCTGCTTGAGAATAACTCTATGAGAAACAACTCGAAAGGTGAATTTCCAATAACTGAAGTAATGGGCTCTGTCGAGGATTGAGCTCCTGTATCCAGGGAAATAAACTCTGCATGGGGAGTTAAAAATTTATGGTGATCCAACTGTGATTATGAAATTTGACAGGGGACATAGGTGTCTGGTTTCTAGATGACCCTCGGCTTGGGAGATTACTTCCCGTTTTGAGAGAACTGATATCGATGCCTTGATTACCTCTACTCTGTAGGGAATATATATGTCACGAGGTCACATGTTCTGATGACTGTGCTTCAAAGCTATCTTTGCCCTGGTACCTGCTGGACAAAATAACTGTCGGTTTTGATATTTCTGATCTTCCGTCCCCATTTCCTAAGTTATGAGAAATTGTCTTTTGTTTCTATGCAAATATTTGTGAACAAAAATCATATTCAAATGCATATGTCAAGAATAAATCATTGGACGTTCTTGCAAAAACAAAATAGAAAAAGAAAAACCAAATAGTTTTGTAAAAATGACTTGCATTAATTTTGAAGTTGGCCTATAACAAGCGTTTTTGTACAAGGAAGCTGACGCTCTAGTAAGAGAACACTGCCATAAAAATGAAATATATACAGTATTGTGTACAACTAAAAGAAAATAGCTATGTGCAACAATCCCATTGGGTTTCAAATCTGCTTTTGCCACTATGATTTTGAGCGTCTCCTCACTTTGTTGCTTGTCCGAAGCTGATTAGATTGATTGATGCCATTGACAGTTGATACTGAAGTCAGGTCGCCTGGGTGATCCAATGGGACATAGTGATACGCTTTTCATCCCTAACTTTTACCTGGACCACCCTTTCGGGTTTTCGGCCCACTGGGATACCCTTTTTTGCCCAAGTTTCCTTTTCAGGTTTTCGACTTGCCAGGTGTACAGATTTTTTTTAAATTTTCATCCCTTATTTTTGCCCGAACGTTTTTGGTTCGCCAGGAAACCCTTATTTTTTCCTAGGACAGTCAACCTAGCGGGTCTTTGATTATGCATAGTATCTTTTCACTATGTCTGCATTGACAGGGTGAGGAAGGTCGTCACCGTCCATGGTGGTCAGGATCATGGCTCCACCTGAGAAAATGTTCTTTACCACAAATGGCCCTTCGTATGTGGGAGTCCATTTGCCCTTGAGGTCACCTTGCGGCAGTATGATGCGCTTGATTACTAGATCTCTGACTCGGTATTCTTGATGCCTGACTTTCTTGTTAAAAGCGTTGATTATCCGCTTTTGATATGTCTGACCATGGCAGATAGCAGTAAGTCTCTTTTCATCGATTAGATTTAACTGATCAAGCCGGGTTTGGATCCAGTCGTCTTCGTTCAGGCCTGCGTCTCTCATAATCCTTAGGGAAGGAATATGAACCTCAATGGGAAGGACTGCCTCCATGCCATATACCAGAGAGTATGGTGTTTCCCCTGTCGATGTCCGTGCTGAGGTACGGTACCCATGAAGAGCGAATGGTAGCATCTCATGCCAGTCTTTGTATGTCACCGTCATCATCTGTACAAACTTCTTGATATTCTTGTTAGCTGCTTCAACAACGCCATTCATCTTTGGCCGGTAGGGAGAAGAGTTGTGATGTTGTATCTTGAATTATTTACAGAGCTCGGTGATCATTGTGTTGTTGAGATTCGTACCATTGTCAGTAATGATCCTCTCTGGAACACCATATCGACAGATCAGATTATGTTGAATAAACCGCGCCACCACGTTCTTAGTTACTGTGGCAAAAGAGGATGCTTCAACCCACTTCATGAAGTAATCAATGGCTACTAGGATGAAGCGATGTCCATTGGAATCGGTAGGCCTTATTTCTCCGATCATGTCGATGCCCCACATTGCAAAGGGCCACGGAGCTGTCAAGACGTTCAGAGGAACCGAAGGCACATGCACCTTATCAGCGTAGATTTGGCACTTATGGCAAGTTCGAGAGTGTTGATAACAATCGGCTTCCATAATGGACCAGTAGTATCCTGCCCGTAGGATCTTCTTAGCCATGGTGTGTCCAGTGGAATGGGTTCCGAAGGTACCTTCATGTAGATCTGTTATGATCTTCACTGCTTCACCATTATCGACACACCACAGTAAGGTAGAGTCATGGTTGCGTTTATAGAGGATTCCATTACTGAGGAAGAACTTTGCAGCGAATCTTCTCAGAAACTTCTTATCGTTGACAGATGCCCCTTCAGGATACTCTTGAGCTTCGAGATACTTTTTGAATTCGTGAAACCAGGGTTTGTTTGTTGCCTCTTTGATATCGATTTCACAACAGTGTGCCGGTTCATCCAACCTTTCAATGCTGATTCGGGGAGCTTCATTGTCCCACTTGACTTTGAACATGGAAGACATGGTAGCTAACGCGTCCGCCAACTGATTCTCCTCTCGTGGGAAATGTTTAAAGGTTACCTCCTTGAAGTGTGGGAGCAACGTTAGTACATGCTCTTTGTACGGGATAAGATTCGGATGTTTTGTGTCCCACTCGCCTTTGATCTGACTTATCACCAAAGAGGAATCCCTGAATACACTCAAGAACTTGATCCCTAGGTCAATGGAAGCTCGAAGACCCATGATACAGGCTTCATACTCTACCATATTATTGGTGCAGTTGAAACATAATCGGGCAGTGAACGGAGTATGACAGCCCTCGGGAGATATGATTACAGCGCCGATGCCATTGCCCAATGCATTTGAGGCTCTATCAAAGTACATTAACCATCGGGACCCTTCCTCAGGTCCTTCATTCGGTCCAGATTCTTCACAGCCGGTTACTAACATGATATTCTCATCCGAGAACTCAAAATTCATGGATTGGTAGTCATCCACGTCCTGATGAGCCAAATGATCAGCCAATACACTCCCCTTTATTGCTTTTTGGGTTGTATATTATATGTCGTATTCGGTTAAGATCATTTTCCACCTTTCTATTCTTCTAGAGAGAGCGGGCTTCTCGAAAATGTACTTGATCGAATCCATCTTAGATATCAACAAAGTGGTGTGAGTCAGCATGTACTGTCTCAGTCGGGGAGCAGCCGATGCCAAAGCACAGCAAGTTTTCTCGAGCAGTGAGTATTGTGTCTCACAGTCGGTAAATTTTTTCCTAAGGTAGTATATTGCATGCTCTTTTCGACCAGAATCGTCATGCTGCCCCAACACACACCCCATTGAATTGTCTAATACTGCCAGGTACAATATCAAAGGTCTCCCTTCAACTGGAGGCATCAGAACTGGTGGTTCTTGTAGGTATTCCTTGATTCTTTCGAAATTGGTTTGGCATTCATCATTCCACTTTAACACTTGATCTTTCTTCAGAAGTTTGAAGATTGGTTCACAAGTAGCAGTCAGATGTGAAATGAACCTGGCGATATAATTCAGGCGTCCCAAGAAACCTCTAACTCCCTTCTTTGTACGGGGAGCTGGCATTTCTTATATAGCTTTTACCTTTGCAGGATCTACTTGAATACCTTTGTCACCGACGATGAAACCTAGAAGCTTACCGAACTTTACCCCGAAGATGCACTTATTCAGATTCAACCTCAACTTGTATGTTTTCAACCTGTCGAACAACTTTTGGAGATGATCAAAGTGCTCTTCCTCAGTCTGAGACCTGGCTATCATGTTGTCGACATAAACTTCAATCTCATGGTGAATCATATCATGGAACAAAGCGACCATGGCTCGCTGGTAGGTTGCCCCAGCATTCTTCAAACCGAAAGGCATCACCCTGTAGTAGAAGGTGCCCCATTGTGTAACAAATTATGTCTTCTCCATGTCTTCAGGAGCCATCTTGATCTGGTTGTGGCCATAGAAACCATCCATGAAGAAGAAGATTTTATGATGCGCGGTATTGTCGACCAGAACGTCAATGTGGGGAAGCGGGAAGTCATCTTTGGGGCTTGCCCTGTTTAGATCTATGTAATCCACACACATCCGTACCTTCCCGTCTTTCTTAGGTACTGGAACAACATTAGAAACCCACTGCGGATAGGAGGTGACAACTAAGAATCCCGCGTCGAACTGCTTCATGACCTCTGCCTTAATTTTCTCTGACATTTCAGGGCGCATACGAAGGACCTTCTGTTTAACTGGCGGGCATTCTTCCTTAGTCGGCAAGCGATGTACCATAATATCAGTGTCCAAACCAGGCATGTCTTCATAGGACCAGGCGAATATCTCAATGTAGTCGTGCAACATTTGTATCAACCTCTGTTTGACGCTAAGCTCCAAATTCGCACCTATTTTAACCTCTTTTTTGTCTATTTCTGTAACCAAGTTTATTGTCTTAACTGGATCTTCACGAGGCTGTATAGCCCTCTCTTCCTGCTGTAGCAGTCTAGCAAGTTCTCCAGGTACCTCACAATCATCCTCATCTTCGTCCTCGACTTGGTTTATCAGATTTTCAAAGTCATAACTGGCAATAGCAGGATTGTTATCAATGGGATCCAGAGTGGATATGGATCTGCAGTTTGATATGTGAGTGTGTAAGAGCATAGTTGTATTGATAAAAAAAAGACAAAAAATAAAAACAGAGAGTGTGAAATTTGTATGCAAAGAAGGTCCAATGTTTCATTGATGATATATGAGATGACACATAATAACCCTCACAAATAGAGCCATCGTGCCTCGGGTAAGACACAAGGCTATAAAGTTTAAATTATTCATTACAAATTTAAAAACAAATAAGACAATTACTGCAGAATAAAAGAAACTGGTATGAAATATCTGGTCATCCAATTACTCGGTCCACCGTTGGTACTCGGTTAAATCCAGCTGTCGAAATCAGAGTCTCCTTCATATTCTTCAATAGCATTGACCTCTTGATTGTTGATGCGTAGGGGAGGTCCTCCAACTCCAGCGTGTCGAACAACCCTCTGAGCTCCTGAAGTAAAGCCCAAGCCAAACTTGTCAGTTTTATGAATAAACTCAGGAAGCTGTCCCCAATCGGTATTCCTTCCTTCTTCAACTATTGCTCTTGAATCCCTGAGAGAAGCCTTCTTCAGAGGAGATTTGGTACTGGTAGTGGTCTCAATTGACGCCAAAATCTGGGGAACCTCGTCAAAGTTTTGGCAAGGAGTCTCTATAAATTCTCCGTCCATCTCTACATAACGGAAGGAATTGAGGTGGCTCACCATGTATTCCTCTTCACCTCGTACTGTGACAATCTTTCCTTTCACCGGATACTTTAGCATCTTGGGAAGTGTAGAAGTGACAGCCCCAGCTTTGTGGATCCAAGGATGACCTAACAAACAGGAGTATGATGGCCTGATGTCCATCACATAGAAGGTGGACTCGAACGTCTGAGAGCCTACCTTGATAGGGATGTTCACTTCCCCATGCACCATTCTCTTCGATCCGTCAAAAGCCCTTACCACAATGTTACTAGGCTTTAAAGTCAAACCTTCACAGTCTAGTCGGTCGAGATCCTTCTTAGGAAGGACATTTAGTGAATCCCGGTATCCACCAACACATGAGCCATATTGGTGCCCCTGCATTCAATCGAAACATGCAAAGCATCATTATGCTTTCTTCCCTTCTGTGTCAAGTCGGCATTTGAGAAACCCAGCCCAATGTTGGCAGTCAGGCTAGCCACGCAATATTTGAATTTATCAGTTGAAGTCTCTTGCGGCACATGCGAAATTTTGAGGAATGCAATCAAAGCCTTCGCATGGGCCTCGGAGCATAACAACAGGGATAACATGGATATCTTTGAGGGGGTCTGCCCCAACTGTTCGACCACATTGTAGTTACTCTTCTTGATTATTTTCAAAATTTCCTCTATCTCTTGCTTAGAGGCCTCCATAACAATCTTTCTAGGTGCCTCCGTCCGGGCAGGATCACCTACCACTTCTTTGCCGTGAACCTTAGATGACTTATCGACAGGGGAGACAGCTGGAGTGAGAACAAGAATAGTAGTTGATGTGCTAGCAGGAACAGCAGATGGAATGATAATAGGCTTGTTGACAGTCTTAGGGGAAATCTCAGGAGAGAAAACCCTTCCACTTCTAGTAATCCTTCTGGTCCCGACAATGTTACCGACATCAGGATCAACTTCTTCGGCCTTCAAGCTTTGTTTAACACCATGATAGTAAATATCGGTGCCAAAATGCCAAGGGACGGCTTTGTCTGAGGCGTATGGGATAGGACCAGGACATGTGATTATCAGCGGAGAAACTCTCAGAGCGGGTGTAATCCTAACAGGTCTTCTCGAGGAGGCCTTGGAAGGATTGGCGGAAATGGTTATAATAGCAATGTCTTCAAATGGAATAACGGGAACCAGAGTTTTCTCGAACAAAATTTCTTTACTGTCCATCAGGTGTTGAAAACCTGACCTCAGAAAATGGCAACCAGAAGGTAGGAATGAACATATGTGGTAGCCTTCACCACAACCCGTAAATAAACCGACCAACAACAAATTCTTCTTAACAGTCATCAGAGGAGTGGAAACTCCATCCACTGAGGTTACAAATATATTAGTATCAAAGGCGTTAACTCCATGGTTGTGCCTAGGCATGGGAGCAGTTATAACATTGGGCTTCTCCGGAGCGTCCAACTCAATCTCCTTAGCTTAAATCAGGTCTTGTACCTTATTTCTTAGAGTCCAGCAATCATTTGTGTCATGACCATGACTCCCAGAATGATAGGCTCACTTAGCGCTCGGATTGTAACGAGGAGAAGAGGTATTAGGATTCTTGGGAGCCTCTTTTAAAGTTGCCAAGTTGGATCTCAACAGATGGGGTAGAAACTCCTCCAATGTCATGTTGATCCGGGTGAATTGCCTTTGTGGTCTTTCCACCCTTTGCTGATTGTTGCGTTGCGGGGCTACCGCAGGCCTAGGTATTATTACAGCATTTACCGTTGGACGATAACTTGCTATACTCTTATCTCTCGAGTTATAAATGGCACTGGACTCCTTCTTAACCGTGAAGGGTTTCTTCATCGTGCTTGAGGATGCATCTTTTTGAATTTTGCCACTTTTTATACCGGCTTCGACCTGTGACACCCCAAATAATCCGATTATTAAATAATTAGAATTTTTAATTATTAATTTAATTGGAAATTTAATTATTGGTATTTTTGGATTATTGAAATTAATTTAATTAATTAAAGGAAAGAAGTATTGGTGGTGTGAAGAGTGATTAGAGGGTGTGAGGGGTAAAATACTCTACTCTTACTAATTACTAATTTAATTATTTTATTGGAATAATAAAAGGAGTATTAAAAGGAAAAAGAAGAGAAAGAGAGTTATTTTGGAATATTCATCATACGTGCATTTCAGAAGAGGAAAAAGAAGGAGAAAACGGGAAGCGTCAGAATTCGAAGAACCCAAAAGGTAATGGGTGATTTCGATTAGTTAATTCGTATTATCGGTTTAGATATTCAATAGTATGGATCATAGTATGTTATGGAATCCCGATTTGGAATTCTAGGGTTCTGTAGAATTGTCCCTATTGCGTCGAATTGTAGGTTGAAAACCATTAGGGTGTCAGATGATAAAAAGGAATGATGAAATAATGTTGTTTGATGTTATAATGGTGTAAAATGAATGTGTTTTGGTGTTTCTCATGTTGCAATTCGTATGGGTATGTTTGGAATTGGTTTAGAATGAATAAATGCTGTCAAAAGTGCAGAATTTGACTCTGCAGGTCGTGGGAACCGGTTCCCAGTGGGGAGGAACCGGGTTCCACTGTGTGAATTTATAAAAACTGGAAAAAATGCACGTAGGAATCGGTTCCTGTATAGGTAGGAACCGGGTTCCCATACATTTTTCCAGAAGCGTGATTTTTGAACTTCGCAAGAACCGGTTCCTGCATATGTAGGAACCGGGTTCTGCTGTAACTTTTTGAAAACTATTAAACTTTGAAAATTCATAACTTTCAAACCGTAAGTCCGTTTTGAGTGCCGTTTTGGATGTTATTTCTTAAATTTAATGCTCTATTTTATAAAATGAAAAGATTTCCTAAAACCTGAAATTATTTTGAAAATGAGTCAAATCCCGGAATAAGTGATTATTGGCTAACGCACATGGGTGTGTATGTAGCAGTGAACCTGTGATGGATGGGTGTATTAGTATTGTGTGAATGAAAGGCATGTTTATGTTGCTAATGATGGTGTGCATGATCGTTGAGATATCATGTTTTTGGTTTTGGTTCAGTTATGATAAATTGATGTATTTCATAGACTGATTTGATGTTGCATGCTAGTGATGTGCGTGCATATGCATTGTTTTGGTGAAGTTAATTCCCATTGTGTGGAATTTTACTTGTATAACCGTTAACCGATACCCGAGTGATGATGGGTGGTTAGGCTAGATTCGTGTCCGGGTGTTTATGGACAAATTGATGGTTGCTGTATCCGGTTGATGATGGATCAGTGTTGGGTGACTTGGTCACGTGTTGGTACCACATGCATTGTGTCTGTATTTGTGTTTGCATGGAATTGTAACATGTTAGGATGTCTTCCAGTGTTACAATTCTTTGGTTAATTATTAATTTGTGCATAATGACTTGTATGATTGGAACTGCGTGTTGAATCTGAATTTATGCTAAAATGGGTGAAATAATATGCTTGTGATATATAATGTTGATTGAGAAGCTTATAATGCATGTTAATTATGAGAAATCTCACCCTTACTTTAACAATTTCAGATTAAAGTTAGCAGCTCAGGAGTTGGTGAGGATGGCTCTAGAGCTATGTTACTTTAAGTCCGCGTGTCAGTGTCGTGCTCTGATAGGTTGTAACACTGGGGAACATTTAGTTGAGGAATTAGTTATTATTCAATTGTTTCTTTGAATTTCATTGGGAATAATTATGTTTTGGTTTATTTTGTTTTGGTTATGGTTTTTTTCCGCTGTGTAAGATATGGTCTTAATTTGATTGAATTATTTGAATAATGACCCTCAGTGTAGCATGACTACTGTTTTATTGGAAGTTTTATTTATTTCATAATTGTGACATCCCTTGTTCCGTGTTAACTCTGATGGAATATGTCTTTAATCATTGATATAATTAATATTATTCGGGGTATTTTAGAAAGAGTGTTACAATAGTGGTATCAGAGCATAGTCGGTCTTGTCTTGTGTCGTTATCCCTTTTGTATGCGACTAGTGTAAGATGACACTGTCGATACTTGTGTGCTGATGAGGTTGTTTTGTAATGTTACAAGAACAATGGCCGGAAGAGGTAAAGGAAGAAACAACGATGCTATTGCTGAAGCATTGGGAATGTTGGCTGGAGTACTCGGAGGGAACCAGTAGGGAGCTGTGATTGGTGCTGACCGACAATTAGGGAATTTTCAGAGGAATAATCCTCCGTTTTTCAAGGGTGCACATGATCCCGGAGGTGCTCAGAAGTGGTTGAAGGAGATCGAGAGGATCTTCAGAGTAATTGACTGTGCTTAAGGGCTGAAGGTGAGATACGGAACTCACATGTTAGCAGAGGAAGCTGATGACTGGTGGGTCGCTACCAAAACTGAAATGGAAGAAGATGGTATTATGTTGACTTGGGCTGTGTTCAGGAGGGCTTTTCTGAGGAGGTACTTTCCTGAGGACATCAGAGGCAAGAAGGAGATTGAGTTTCTAGAACTCAAGCAGGGTAACAAGACTGTCAGTGAGTATGCTTCGAAGTTTACTGAGTTAGCAAAGTATTATGCTCATTATACTAACGATGCAGATGGAGAATTTTCCAAATGTATCAAGTTTGAGAATGGTCTTCGTGATGAGATTAAGCAGGGTATTCGGTATCAGCGTATCCGAAGATTTCCTGATCTGGTTGACTGTAGTAGGATTTTAGAGGAGGATCTTGCTAGCACTAAGTCGAATGCTCGAGGGTATGTTGATAGGAAGGGTAAGCAACAGATGGATCGTGGTAAGCATTATGATAGAAGTAATCAGAGACCCGGTGGTTGGAAGAAGTTTGGTGGAGGAGATTCTAGTTCTTCCATTAAGTGCTACAAGTGTGGTGAGACAGGACATCGTATGGTGGATTGCAAAAGTAATGATAAGAAGTGTTTCAAGTGTGGGAAACTCGACCATGTGGCCAATGATTGCAGAGTAAGAGTGGTGACTTGTTACAACTGTGGTGGAGAAGGTCATACTCGTCCTCAGTGTACAAAACCCAAGAAGGAGCAAGCTGGTGGTAAAGTGTTTGCATTGTCTGGGTCAGAGACTAAGCCAGATGATCGGTTGATTAAAGGTACATGTTTTATTAATGACATACCTTTGATTGTGATTATTGATACTGGAGCTACGCATTCTTTTATTGCTTTGGATTGTGCTAAAAGATTGAATTTGGAAATTTCTAATATGGATGGAAGTATGGTTATTGATACTCCTGCGTCGGGTTCAGTGACTACTTCGTATGTTTGTAGGAATTGTCCTATTGTGATTTTTGGTAGGGGTTTCGGTATGGATTTAGTGTGCCTACCGTTTGAACAACTTAATATCATCCTTGGAATGAACTGGTTGGAGTTCAACCAGGTTCATATCAACTTTTTTGAGAAGACGGTTATTTTTCCTGAAGAGGTTGGTGTCGAAGATGTGACTATGTCGGTTAAACAGATGAACCTAGCTGTGAAAGATGGTGCTGTGGTATTTATGTTGTATTCTGCAATAGAAGCGGAGGGAAAAGAAAAGAGTGATGGATTGCCAGTGGTGAATGAATTTCCAGAGGTGTTTCTAGAAGACGTTAGTGAATTTCCACCTGAGAGGGAGGTAGAATTTACTATAGATTTGATTCCTGGGACTAGTCCGGTGTCGATGGCGCCTTACCGTATGTCGGCATCTGAATTAGCGGAGTTAAAGAAACAGTTGGAGGAGTTACTTGAGAAGAAGTTTATTCGTCCGAGTGTTTCGCCGTGGGGTGCTCCGGTGTTGTTGGTTAAGAAGAAAGAAGGTTCAATGAGATTATGTGTTGATTACAGACAGCTGAATAAAGTTACAATCAAGAATCGGTATCCTTTGCCGAGGATCGATGATTTGATGGATCAACTAGTTGGAGCTTGTGTATTTAGTAAGATTGATCTGAGATCTGGATATCATCAGATTCGTGTGAAGTCAGAAGATATTCAGAAAACTGCATTTAGAACGAGGTATGGACATTACGAGTATTCTGTTATGCCGTTTGGAGTTACTAATGCACCTTGTGTTTTCATGGAGTATATGAACATGATATTTCATCTGTATCTTGATAAGTTTGTGGTGGTGTTCATTGATGATATTCTAATTTATTTGAAGAGCGATGAAGAGCATGCAGAACATCTCAGAGTTGTGTGGGAATAATAAAAGGAGTATTAAAAGGAAAAAGAAGAGAAAGAGAGTTATTTTAGAATATTCATCATACGTGCATTTGAGAAGAGGAAAAAGAAGGAGAAAACCGGAAGCGTCAGAATTCGAAGAACCCACAAGGTAATGGGTGATTTTGATTAGTTAATTCGTATTATCGGTTTAGATATTCAATAGTATGGATCATAGTATGTTATGGAATCCCGGTTTGGAATTCTAGGGTTCTGTAGAATTGTCCCTATTGCGTCGAATTGTAGGTTGAAAACCATTAGGGTGTCAGATGATAAAAAGGAATGATGAAATAATGTTGTTTGATGTTATAATGGTGCAAAATGGATGTGTTTTGGTGTTTCTCATGTTGAAATTCGTATGGGTATGTTTGGAATTGGTTTAGAATGAATAAATGCTGTCAAAAGTGCAGAATTTGACTCTACAGGTCGTGGGAACCGGTTCCCAGTGGGGAGGAACCGGGTTCCACTGTGTGAATTTATAAAAACTGGCAAAAATGCACGTAGGAACCGGTTCCTGTATAGGTAGGAACCGGGTTCCCATACATTTTTCCAGAAGCGTGATTTTTGAACTTCGCGGGAACCGGTTCCTGCATATGTAGGAACCGGGTTCTGCTGTAACTTTTTGAAAACTATTAAACTTTGAAAATTCATAACTTTCAAACCGTAAGTCCGTTTTGAGTGCCGTTTTGGACGTTATTTCTTAAATTTAATGCTCTATTTTATAAAATGAAAAGATTTCCTAAAACCTAAAATTATTTTGAAAATGAGTCAAATCCCGGAATAAGTGATTATTGGCTAACGCACATGGGTGTGTATGTAGCAGTGAACCTGTGATGGATGGGTGTATTAGTATTGTGTGAATGAAAGGCATGTTTATGTTGCTAATGATGGTGTGCATGATCGTTGAGATATCATGTTTTTGGTTTTGGTTCAGTTATGATAAATTGATGTATTTCATAGACTGATTTGATGTTGCATGCTAGTGATGTGCGTGCATATGCATTGTTTTGGTGAAGTTAATTCCCATTGTGTGGAATTTGACTTGTATAACCGTTAACCGATACCCGGGTGATGATGGGTGGTTAGGCTGGATTCGTGTCCGGGTGTTTATGGACGAATCGATGGTTGCTGTATCCGGTTGATGATGGATCAGTGTTAGGTGACTTGGTCACGTGTTGGTACCACATGCATTGTGTCTGCATTTGTGTTTGCATGGAATTGTAACATGTTAGGATGTCTTCCAGTGTTACAATTCTTTGGTTGGTTATTGATTTGTGCATAATGACTTGTATGATTGGAACTACGTGTTGAATATGAATTTATGCTAAAATGGGTGAAATAATATGCTTGTGATATATAATGTTGATTGAGAAGCTTATAATGCATGTTAATTATGAGAAATCTAACCCTTACTTTAACAATTTCAGATTAAAGTTAGAAGCTCACGAGTTGGTGAGGATGGCTCTAGAGCTATGTTACTTTAAGTCTGCGTGTCAGTGTCGTGCTCTGATAGGTTGTAACACTGGGGAACGTTTAGTTGAGGAATTAGTTATTATTCAATTGTTTCTTTTAATTTCATTGGGAATAATTATGTTTTGGTTTATTCCGTTTTGGTTATGGTATTTTTCCGCTGTGTAAGACATGGTCTTAATTTGATTGAATTATTTGAATAATGACCCTCAGTGTAGCATGATTACTGTTTTATTGGAAGTTTTATTTATTTCAGAATTGTGACATCCCTTGTTCTGTGTTAACTCTGATGGAATATGTCTTTAATCATTGGTATAATTAATATTATTTGGGGTATTTTAGAAAGGGTGTTACACGACCCGCTCACCAGTCATGATTAGTTCAGTAAATCCATCCGAGGAATTTCCGATCAGGTGGTTGAAGAATGGACCGAACAAGGTGCCTAGGAACATATCCACTAATTCTCTGCCAGATAGAGGGGGATGGACTCTGTCTGCGAGATCCCTCCATTTCTGAGCATAGGTTTTGAAACCTTCACTTGTTCCTATGGACATGCTTTGCAATTGCATCCGAGTTGGAGCTAAATCAGCATTATACTGATACTGTTTGTAGAAGGTGGAAGCCAAATCTTCTCAATTGCGAACATTGGTCCCTTCCAATTGATAGAACCAATCTAACTGCGTCCCTGACAAACTCTCTTGGAAGAAATGCACCCACAGATTCTTATTAGCGCATGGGGTTGAATTTTTCTGACGTATGACCTTAGATGTAGCTTTGGGCAAGAGACACTGTCGTATTTGGCGAAAGTGGGAACCTTGAATTTCTGTGGGATGACAACCCTTGAGATAAGTCCTAGTTCTTCAAAATCCAATCTGGGTACCCTCTAAATCTCCATAGAATTCAAATGATCCTCTAGATTTTTGTATTTATCATCAGCAAGAGGATATTTCTCCTCAGAGTAATCAGGTTCTTCCTCTTCCTCAGATGTTGGGTCGTTGTTCACTTCCTGGGTTTCATCTCCTTGATTATCTCCTTCACTCGATGATGTTGCAAAGTCCAAAGTTCATCTGGCTTGTCCTTTAAACCTTTTCCCCATGATCACAACACCGATTGATTTCTTCGCTTTCTTCTTCTTCTCTTTGGCCAGCAGAGTCTTCAACTCCTCTTGTCCTTTTGTTAGAGCCAAGAGAATTTGTTGAAACTGGGCGTTCTGCGCCTGAAGATCTTTCATAGTCTGTTCAACATCTATCTCACTAAAATAAATAGTAGAAGGATAAGGTGACCTATTATGAGAAACTTGTATGATGTTATGATGAATGAAGATGCAATATGCAAATGGTTTCAAGGAAATTTAGAGATTTAAATTTGTTCAAACCAAAAAGAACACACGTTATATTAATAAAACCAAGTTTGAATACATCACGCCTCCTTGGGCTTACAATGAAAGAAATAAGATACAACAAAAAAAACTCCTAAGACAACAAGACCGAACACATCCTCTTTGGAGCAATGTAGGCATTTAGGTTTTTCTCTTCATGAAGCAACTTGGTGAGCTCTAGAACCTTCTTCTCACTGGCATAAAACTAGGCTTCAAAGGTGTCTCGCTCTTCCTTCAACTGAACCCAGGCTTTCTGCAAGTCTTCGAGAGAGGTAGGCATGTCAGGATGAAGAACGGTGTATGGGGCGTCTCCTTCAACAACAGCCTCCATGATGACAGGAAGGATGGAAAGGTAAGGCATCAAGAGACTCTAGGCACAAGCCCGTACCCACCTAAGGTAAGGCTCGAGAGGGATAGAGTTTTTGTGTCCCAAAGTCCTACTGTCCACTTTGTTCACCACTCCCTAAGCACGTGTAAACCTCTGGCGGTAACCTTGGTATTCTTTGTCATAGTCGAACACCAGACCTTGAATGAGCATCTCGTGAGGGCCGTCTCTTCGGGCATACCCAAACTGTCGAAATGCTAAGCAGGGATTGTAGGTGATACCTCCCCTAATACCAAGAAGAGGTACGTTAGGGAATTCCTCACAGCGGTCAATGATGGAGACTTCTTCCAAGGATCTCGAACACCAACGGATGTCAGAATGGGTGAGGGACATCATCCTTTGAGACCATGTCAGTCGTTGCTCGTTCTTTAATGCTAATTGAGGTAGGTGTAAAGTGAACCACTTAGCGAGTAGGGGAATACAACACAAAAGAGTACCTATTTTCTTCATGGTGCGGGTATGAAGGTAATGCAAGATGTCTCCTAGTAAGGTAGGTACGAGATTGTGAGAGAGAAAGACTTTGATGGCGTTAACATCTATGAATTGGTCCGAGTTGGGGAACAGAACCAAACCATAACTGAGAAGAGCCAAGACGTCCTCAAAAGCTTAGAAATCCATGTCGTCCCAGAACGAATGAGCCTTCTCCTATAGAAACTTGGCTAGGAAACCTTTAACCCCGCTTCTTGTCTCCCAATTGGCTATGATGTCGGCTCTCTTCATATGCAAGGCTTCAGCGATGAATTGAGGTTTTTGAATCCCTTCTAGACCGGTGAACGGTATTTGATCAAGCACGGGAACCCCTAAGAGTAGAGAGAACTCTTCCAGTGTAGGTACCAACTGATAGTTCGGGAAAGTGAAACAATGATGCACGAGATCAAAGAATTGGAATAGTACACACATCATCTCTTCTTGGAAACTGGATGTAGCCAAACTGAGGAGTCGACCGTATTTCTTGGTAAAAGGAGAATCCTCGGGAACTCTTGAGGCTAACTCTTGAAGTTGAGGGTGTGCTTTTGCAAAGCTGATTTGGATGGTGTTTCTTCGGACAAAATTCATGACCTACAAAACAAAAACAAAGATAAACTTCTGAATCCTTGAAATGGTTAGTGAGCATGCTCATGATGCTTATGATGTTTATGATGTTATGTACAAATATATACACTCAAAGCAAACAAATCCCTACGTTTTAGGCTTGCATGAGGTTTTATAGGTAAGTACCCTCTTGAAGTTTAGTTGGCTCAAACCTGTTCTAGTTAATAGTAACTGGGTTCTAAGGGATCTAATATCACTGACCTTTCTCTTAGGAATTTTCTCAGCATAATCAATATTTTCTTGCGGCCGAGATATCCCAAAAGGCTAGCCTCAATGAGTGTAGTATCGAGTATCAACCAATTTTCATCTCTACACCGAAACCGGTTATCTCACTACGTCCTAATGGCCAAGTTTGTTAAAATAGGGTTCTAAAGTCCGTTAGTGCTTCATGAAGCCACTCAGCGGCCCCGTATTCACCTTGATTCACCACGAGGGATACCGATACCCACAAATGCGTCACACTAACATAGCCATTGTTTTAACCATATCGGTCTACACCGTACAATTTCCACAATCTATTTCTATTTACCTAAAAAGGTGTCCCAGATCCGGGTGGAGGATCAAAGAAAGCCCAAATAGAGAACCAAATGTAAAGCATACAAATCAAACAAATGAAAGTAAGTAAATGTGATCTAACCCTAAGGTAACCCCACTTTTATATTCCCCGGCAGAGTCGCCAGTTCTGTGATACGGTGGTAGAACTGACTTGATGTGTTTGTATTTCGATTGCATTTGTACGGATAGCAAGAGTCGCCACCGACTTTTCTTTTATCCAAAAGCAAAGGTAAAAAAGCACAGGAAAGACCTTTCGAGATTATTTCTTGGGTTCGGGGGGTAGGTTATGAAAAGGGAAGGTATTAACACCCTTTTCATCCATGGTTTTCCATGGGATCTTAGTTACTCGTTTAGATCACTTGCTTTTGTATGAATGTGCTTTGTGATGTGGGCTTTGAAAGTATTTTGAAAATATCTTTGTAATGGTTCTCGTTTCTATAAGAACGCATACAAAGTTTTGTTTCGAAAGATAGTTCGAAGACGTCTTTGTTGATTGTGTTGTGGAAAGTAGTTTTCGAAAAGATATTTTGCAATGGTTCTCGTCTCTATAAGAACGTATACAAAATGTTTTATCTTTTTGAAAATGTTTTAGAAATGGAAGTGTTAGTGTGTAAAAATGTTTTTGTCGTGAGCAAGCGAGTAACTAGGAACAAATCTACCTACTCGAAAGGTTCTAAACATGCTTTTCCTTCTCGTTTATATGTGGCTATGTCACCATTGATTTGGTAAGAAGTCCCATCGTTGGATGTGAAGGGAAGGACGTTGGGACATTTGTATACTCATAGAAGGCAACTTATGAGACGTTTTAGCAATGTCATTTAGGGACTAGATCGTTTTACCGAAGGTAACATCGAGGGTCATCGAGGGACTACGATCCTTTTTTCATTGAAGGGTCTTTGCTAAAACGTCCCATGTCCGAGGGACATGACTCTTTTCCGAAAGGCCACAAAATGAGATTACCCTAGAGGTGTTAGTGTGCAAGTGTGTTAGTTTGCATGCATTTATCTTGTATTCGAAAGTCATCTATTTGTTGATTTTATCTTGACATGCATCCTATTTACTAGCAATATATGAAAAGCAAGTAAAATGCGGAAAGTAAAATCTAAGCTATTACATCACTTTAGGGCGATGGGGGTACAATTTAACAATGAGGATGAAGTAGAAACTAAAATAGTACAACCATATCAAATGATAATGAAAACAATGTAAAAATAGTGTAAAATAAAAAGGAAAAATGCATTTTGAACTGCTATGTGTCGACCCATGCTGCTATGCATCGACACATAGCTTTTCCTTACTCCTATAAAACAAAATCAGTTCAGTATGAGTCAACACATAATAAGATGTGTCGACTCATACACCTTCTTGCATCGACGCGAAACGCGTATCTATCGACTCATAGACTTTTCCAGCTTTTGTTTTGTCACCTGAAATCAGTATGGATTGATGCATGGGGGTTATGTGTTGACTCATACCCTGTTTTTTCACTAGGATGGGTCGACACATGAGGATATGTGTTGATACGTGCTCCATTTTCCTGCCTTAAACATTGTTTTACTGGCCGCACATGTTAGTTTATGGCATATGATGGATAAATGTAAATAACACATGATTGAATAAGCCTAAAACATAAGCAAATGATTAGTTCAAAGGGATAATAAAATACTACATCTTATCCTCAAAACAACAAATCATTAATGATGTATGAAAAGATGTCAAGTCAAGAAGACTTACCTTTGGGCTGCACTGGCCGTTTTAAATCTGAATGCTTTTCGAAATGTTATGATGACCTCAATGAATCTCTAGAAAGCTACTCCGGATTGTTGAAAATAAGTTAGGTTGTACTGTGATGTTTTTGGTGTTTTAAAGGTGGTGATGAATAGCACTACAGGGACTGCTTTTTATGTTAGGACAGTCTTTGTAGGTGAGGAGATGTTTGGTTTAGGGGAGAGTTTGTAGGGTGGAGTGATGGATTGGGTTTCTGTTTTGAATAAGAACAGATTTGATTTTGAAAAATTAGTCAAGGTTAACAAGAATATTGTTTTTCTGCTCAACAAAACTCTCTATTCTCTCTCAATCCTCTTCTAAAAAATCAAACCTCTAGAATTTTTTCCCAACCCCTTTGTCTTATGAGACAACCCCCTTTTGTAGACTTTTTTGACTATGGTTTAGGGGGGAAACCACATAAGTTATTTGAATTGCTTTTGCCTACTGTTTTGAAACTTTCTTCCCATAATTTTCCTTAGCCATTTTGGTGCAATTTTAGGGCTGTTATGATGCAGGCTTGGGCAGACTGCATAGAGCAGTTTTGGACTGTATTGGGCAGCATGCATACTTGGGGTGCAGCATAGCACAAGCTTTCTTGCAGTGCAGCATGAGTTGTTGTGGCAATGTGGCACATCACATTTTGTTCAATCTTGGACAGTATTATTTATAGCATGTCACAAATTTGGTCTTGTGGAATATTTCATGCACATTATGTCAAGGGCAAAAACATTGTGACAAGGTCTTTTGAGAGAATTCAATCAAGACATAGTTTTAGAATTTGTAATTTTTCCAAAATGCCACTTTGTAATAACTTGAATTACTTGCATCATTTTGAATTATTTGGAATTGTGGCAAAATGCCATGAAGCAAATGAAATTAACCAAGTATAGAAAATACTTAGAAAAATTTCAAAGTCTTGTAATGTTGGATTTTTGATTCTCTTGATTTTTTATGATCAAATTTCATTTTTTGGATGTCTTGACATAATGTGATTTTTGGGACCCAAATTTGATCAAAAGTAAAAGTTTGACTTTTTTAGCGTCCGTTTGACTCTTTCCAACTGAAACTCCGATTTTTCTCATTTTTCCCCCTTTTGATAATTTGAATGATTCTTCTTAGAAAATGTGGTCTAAGGCTTGAAACATGACTGAAGTAATTCTAAAAGTCCTTGAGACATGAGAGGGCAAATTTTGGGGTACAACACTACCTTTTAAAAGTTCATATGGAGTTTTACCAAGAATGGGAGGAATAAGTATCCTATTCAAGACGTAACAAGTTGTGCTAATAGATTTGCCCAAAAATATTTAGGTTGACCACGATCATTGAGCATTTTTCTTGCCAACTCTGCTAAAACATGGCTTTTACGCTCCACAATGCCATTTTATTATGGAGTTATAGGAGTTGAAAAGTTATGTTTAATGCTAAACTTATCACAATATTCTTCAAAGAAGTGATTCTCAAATTCACCTCCATGATCACTTTAAATTGCAACAATTTTTTAATTTAATTTGTTTTGATTTAACATGGGAAAATGTGTGAAAGCCGAGAATGTTTCATCTGTTCTACATAAGAAAAATGTCCAACCAAATCATGAGTAATCATCTACAATTACAAGATCGTAGTAATTACCACCTATGCTTTTAGTCTGTGATGGACCAAATAAATCCATGGGAAGGAGCTCAAGTGGTATTGATGTTTAAACAACATTTTTTGATTTAAAAGAGACCCTTGTTGGCTTACCCTTTTGACATGCATCACATAGATGGTATTTTGAAAAAATAATTTTTGGTAGACCGATTACTAAATCCTTTGCAACAATTTTTTTAAGTAGATCAAAGTTGACATGAGCCACATGTCTATTTCATAGCCAAGAATCTTCATTAAAGTAACAAGACATTGGGCATTGTTCAAGGAAATTTCTCTTAAATCAAGAATATAGATATTACTAACCCTCACCCCATTAAACATATAATCCTTCTTTTCATTGTGTTCAATTATACAATGAGCTTTGACAAAAGTTACTTTATAACCACTATCGCATAATTGACTAATACTAAGAAGGCTATGTTTAAGACCTTCAACTAGCATAACATTTGAGATATTAATAGTTGATGGATTACCTATACTACCTGTTCCAAGTATCGCACCTTTATTGTGATTACCGTAGGATAGAAACCCTTTCTTCTTCACCATAAAGTCGGAGAATAGAGATATGTCTCCCGTCATGTGCCTTGAACATCCACTATCGAGAATCCACTTTTCTGTCATAGCGTCAAGACATTCATCCTAAAAAAATCAAACAAAAGTTGTAGGTACCAAATTCTCATTGGGTTCTTGAGATTGAGTTAAATAAATTTTGCTTTTAGCAACCATTGAAAATTGCCTTTAGGCACCAAAAAACACCTAAACTTGCATCTTTCAATAGTGTGTCCCTTCTTTGCAACAATAGTAACAAAATAATCTATGATGAGAATCACTTATGCTATTAGATATTTCTTTGATCAAGTTATAGCTCTTATGGTGATTTTCAACCTTTGAGCATCCAATAGAAATAGTGTTAGTAGGGATGATGTATTTTGTCCAATTTGGTTTCAAGATTACTCACTTCATGTTGCCAAATTTGAATCATTTACACAATTTGAACCATTTACATAATTTGAACCATTTACAATGAGTTTCTTCAATGCTTCAAGAAATTTATTTATTTCTTCAACCTTGGCCTCCAAATATGTAAAAACTTTTTCTTGGGAGGCCAACTTTTTGTTAGCATATAAAGTTTCCTTTTATAAATTTTCAAATTGATTATTTAGCTCATTAAAAGACAAATTTGCAACATTTGAGTATCTATAATTACTTACATCCTTTTTCTTGCCTTGAGGATGATTTTCCATGAAACAATAGTTTTCCTCTTCATCAATATCACTTGAGATTTCATTCCTTGAGACTTCACTATCATTATCCCAAGCAACATATGCTTGTCTAGAATTTTTAGAGTTGTTTCGTTGACCATTTCCCTTCTTCTTAGCAAGTGAAGGACAATCAGGTCTATAATGATCCAGTTTTCCACATTCATAGCATATACCTTTTGACTTATCCTTTTTGTTGTCTTCATCTTTAGAGGAGAAGGATTGTCTTCTAAATTTGACACGATTTTTGTCGGTGTGTTTGACACCATTCTTTTGAATGTATCGATTATATATTTTTACAAATAATATTATCTCTTCATCATCCGAATTCTCTTCATTTCTAGAGTCACTATCATTTTAGAGCTCTTCCTTTGAGGACTTTGAGCTTGAAGCCTTGAAATACTTAGACTTCAATACTTCCTTCTTGATGGCCCCTTTTCTTTCTTTTGTTTCTCAAGCTTCTTTTCATGTTTGTATAAGCAATTGAGTTATTGCTCATGCTCTTCTAGCTTACCAAACAATGCAGTGACATCGAGTGTAGCAAGGCTATTAGCTTCCTTGATCGCGGTGACCTTTGGTTGTCAATTTCTAGTAAGACATCTCAACACTTTGTTAGTAGAAATATCATTGGATATAGGATTTCCTAGTAAATTTAAACGATTAATAAGATGAGAGAATCTCTTTTCTATTTTAGAAATGGTTTCCACTTTCTTCATGCGAAAGAGTTCAAACTCTTGATTAAGTGTATTAATTCTAGCTTGTTTGACCTTATTAGTTCCCTGATAGGTCACTTGTAGACGATGGCAACGGTATCTAGAGGCGGGGTGAATGGACACACCTTTTAAAAAATATCCAAATAAAATTTGGTTTTGAAATTTTTTTATTAAAGTACGACACGAAAGCTTTTTCAAATTTTCGTCTATACGAATGTTATCGGGAAGCTCGGATATGCAAACCGTAAATAAAAAATGATATGGAATGAGAACAGTAATGTGAATTAATAACCTTGAATCACTTTGCGACTTATTTACCATTTAATCAATTTCACTTAGCAAAGCTATTTCTAATGGCAATATTAAAAGAACTAGTTTAGTCAATTTATCAAACACTTGGTGTGCAAGTGAATTTCAGAAATTTTCCTTTGATTGTGTTGATACAAAAAACCAGTTATAATCAAAATTGATTATAAGCTATACCAACACTCGAATTAAAGATCAAAATTGATTAGAAAAATTCTTATAATTCAAATGATAACGCAATGTTATTTGATAAATCGAACAATGAATATCAAAGCAAGTAAAAGCAAAAATAAAAGAGACACAAGGAATCTGTCTTCACAGTTCCCCATTGTTTTCCTCGCGTGTGGGTACATCTGTGCCTAATTCCAATGGAATTAGGATAATTCTTACCATGAAAAATTGTTGATACAAGAGAAGTATTCAAGAGCAACTCCATAAACCCTAAGCTTATTGTTGATTCAACCCCTTCTATTTCCTTAATATTGAGAGAGACCAAGACACAATAGATGAGAAATGACTATCTGGATCTTGCTTCTCCTTTGTGTTCTTTATCTCCAAATCTTTCGTGCACCATCAATCTCAAACTATTGCAACACAAGAGTTTGATTCTATTTGGTAATGCAAGCTACTTCCTTATAAATATTTCAAACGCTCCAAGGTTCCTTGAAAAGATTTTAAGCACTCCAAGGTTGTTTACTTTACCGCAATTACCTCTCGTACGTCTTGCACAAAAACTCCCTAATAAACCAATGATCTTGGATGACAAACCTGAGGGTTTTCCTGGATGAAAACCCCTACAAAACTCCACCCAATACATAATTGGACACTAGAAATCCTCATCTAGATGGCACCCTAATGGAACATCGTTACAATGTAATGTTAGTTTGTATACATAGATTGGAGGTTTAAGATGAAGAGAGAAATAAGATAGCTTTATGGTTTTCAACAAGTTGGAATGATGCATGAAAGAGTATTTATAGTTTTGGAACTTTTAGGTCAAATAAGGATAAATTCAGAATAAAAGAATTTTAAAAAATTGACCAACTAAAACAGTATATGTTGACCTAAGAGTCGTATGTAATTTTTTAACATAATGTGTCGACCTATAAAGAACCATGTGTCGATTGGAAAGTTATAGAAGCTACAGGCTTTAAAATGATAGCACATGTGTCGACCTAAAAAGTGGATGTGTCGACACATAAAATAAGAATTTCTGCAATTTTAGAAAAGCTTTATTATCTGTTGACTTGAAACATGAATGTGTCCGCCTTAGACTTACAAAAGCTATAGGCTTTAAGAATGAATTACATGTGTCGACCATAAATATAAATGTGTCGATACATGCGGTGAAAAATCATGCATAAAACTCTTTTTAATGACTTGGATCAATTTTGAAATATTTTTTAGTGATTCATAAGACCTCTAATGTAGAGGAGTTCCACAAGACATAAGGATACCATCCAATACTCAGAGGTGTCGGATTTTCTCTGTTTTGACATCATTCAAAACATTTACTAACAAAGTTTGTACTCATATTCTGGTTATCCATCACACTACATCCTAAAAAGGATAAGAGGGTAAATTAGGTTCTAAGGTCCTCATATTCTCAGGATCCCAGGTCGTAAGCAAAAATGTTTTCATAATTGACTTGTTCAACGTATGCTACCCTCAAAGGGGGCTCCACTGAGCAGGGGATCTCAAATCAACTTATTAATGATTTTCTCCACATAAGTTGAAGTTACTATACCACCCTCCTAAACTTAGGTGTAACTTATGTTTGGTTATAGGACTTGTCCTTGCAAAGATCACCAAGCATCCTGAAAACCAGAAAATTCTAGACAAACAAGAAAACAAAAAATAATAACACAAATACAAATAACAAAATAGTCTCAACCCTCTTAGGGATGATTCCCCAGTGAAGTCTCCATTTCTGTTGTGGTGAAAAATTAGAGATTAAGCTATTGATTAACTTAACTCACAAAAACAAGAGTCACCACCAAAATTTATTGTTTCCAAAGGAAAATGGAAAAAGATTGAGAAAAGCCACAAAACAATAAAAGCAAAAAAAAAAAAGCTCAATAGATCTAGGTAAGGGGGTTGGTTATGTAAACGAACGGTATTAGCACCCTAAACATCTATGGTACTCCACCGAAACCTTTTGAAAATTTGTGTTTGGCAATAAAGAGTTTGTTTGCAAAGATTGTAGAGATTGGAAAATAAATATTTTTTATGGATTTTAGTTTCGACAAAATTTCAATGGCTTATGTTCCTACGTACCACCAATGTGCAATGGAGAAATCAGAATCATCTTAAGGAGAAAACTCAACTAATCAACCACAAGCGTGAGAAGACGGACCTTTGCATCACAAATGAAAGAAGGGCTCCAACTTGGATAAAAATCAACAAGTATGCCACTAGCTCTTTCAAGTGGAAAAGGATCAACACATGAGTCATTTAAATTTTGTGGGAATAGGAGAATTGCAACTCAACATTTTAGAAGACTCATGTCTAGTCTTTGAGAAAAAAATTTTAAAATGGAAAGCCAAGTGACAAAAGATTTGAATGAGGTTTATGTTTTTGTTAGGAGAACTATCTCAAGTGTTCCCCTTAAGAAAGGGATACTTGACCATTTCCACCTTTAATTTACAAAGGATTTTTATATACTTAGATGTATTGAAGCATTTATCAAGAAAAAGTTTGATGATCACTTGACAAAGTCAAGGTTTATTGAGAAAGGTTTTGAGTTTTTTAAAACAAGAAAGTTTTGAAAAAGTGAGAAGTTTTTAAAATTAAAGAAGGGGAGGAGATGAAGAGACTAGCCTAAGTACAAAAGAGTAAAATATAGGCAAAGAAAGATCTAACCAAACAAGAAACAAACTCTTGACAATGAGTCAACATACGAATTTCCCTTTCTCTTAGATTTAAGCCACAAGGATAATAATCATATGAAAACCAAAGAATTAGATGAATTCAGAGTAAGGTCTTCATTTAATTCCATAAAATCACTCAAGGGCCATGTGTCAGATGAATTTCAAAGCATCATAGTAACAAAACCTGCATATAGAAAAGTTCCCAACAAATAGACAAAAAAACACAACTAAGGTCTTAGATGAATCAAGATCACAAGGCCTAGATGAAAGTCCAAGTCAAGGTTCTTTCCTAAGTCCATAAAGTCCAAACTCCCTAATGCAAAGGATAGTAATTATAGTCTAAGAGCATTAGAAGTCTTTTAGTGTTTAAGTTCTTTATTAATGTCTTTGAAAGAAAAAGAAGAAGAAAAATGCTCAAGAAGCAAAAGAAAAAATAACATAAAACAAAGTGTTTAATAAGAAAAAGGAAAATGGCATAAAAGTAAAGACAAGAAAGTAAAATGACAAGAATGATAAAGATGCTAAAATTAAATGGCATAAAGTAAATTGTGGGAATTTAAATGACATAAGTGTAAAGTGCAGAAGTTAAGTCACATTAATGTAAAAGTACGGAAAACTAATTGAAATTTTGTTAGTTTGATCTCAGATGTCCTAAGAAATATAGAGACACTAATCTCTGAACAACAATGACATGAACAATATAACACAATAAAACAGTGCCGAAAAGTAAAGAACACACATAATTGTTAACCCGATTAAGTTTACAATCTACTCATTTAATTAGTACCCGTGCTTAACTTCTACCTAAGACTCACCTAGGTATGAGACCATTCTCAAATCCATTTCATTCACAAACATGGACAAGAACACAATTCAAAAGAATATGAAGACAACCTTCAAAAACACATAATCATTCACTGCTTAAAAGCTTTAGAATGACTGACATAACTTACAACTCAAAAAACAATCCTACTCTTTTATCAAGATGATATTAGAGAGGCTCACAATTACTCAAACAAACCCTAACAAAAACACATGTAAGTTCCACGCCAAAACTAGGTTTGTGATAGTCTATTTAAAGTCATCTTCTGGATGGGATTCGGCTTCAAAAGTGTAGCAAATCAGCTGCTAAAAGTCTGCAGAAACTTCTGCATAAAAATAGGACTTCAATCATTAGTTTCATAAATTATATCCATAACTATAAACTAAGAATCCTCCTTAAAATAAGCTTTAATCTCTTTATCCTTAAACTGAGTGCTACATAAGATAACAGAATATTATGCATATGAAATAAACTAAAATATCCAATTGTCCAGCTGTACACAAGCGCGATGCCGAATGATCATGCATAAGACATCTTGTTCAACATGTTTTTTCAGTTGATAGAACATCTTATTTCAACATGTTTCTCCTAAGATAGTTTTTCCAAACATAATACCAACCACAAAAATAGAGAATTGACAATCTCCCCCTTTCTCTTATTCTGGCCAAAACAACTTAATATTCCTTTCACACATAAACAACAACAATAACTCAGGTTTGAAAATAAATCAAACACTAATATCAGAGGAACACCAAAAAAATTATCAGAATACAGTGAAAACTACACATCACAGAAACAAAAAAAATCTCAACATATCAGGACATCATGTCTGATAAATCTGCATAGCAGTCCAGTCCAGAACAGGGACTCACCCTCAAAACCTGCCAAGTACCACTTAAGAGGATAAAAAATTATCCCCCTCAATAACAGTAATTGTCTATCAGATGTTGGTTAGATCACACACAAATAACTCCTCCTTTTTAGCCATAATATGATAAATCTGAGGCATTTGACCCTTACATAATCATAAAGGAATAAAAACACGTACACAAAGAAAAACCAAAAAGGTTTACAGAAGCAATAATCATGCATCATCATCAATAAAAATTTCATTCTCTTCTCCTTCTCTATCATCCCTAGCACCAGCAGATGCAATAATTTCATTAACAACACTAGCATCTTTACTTTTGTCAGCAGGATCTTCACCTAGGAAGATGTTACAACAAAGTCTAGAACATGTGTTCCACCAAACACACTATAATGCAAAGATAAAGGAGATTCCATTTTCTTACCACTATATATAGCCAATGAAATACCAAGATGTATATGGTATGATTGAAGAATTATATTGACTTATAACTTTAGCATTAAGTGTTATAATTCCTCATAGATATAGATCCCTAGTCTCCTTCTCAAATTTTCAAACTGAATTACATCTAGAGATTTAGTAAAAATATCAGCAAGATGATTTCAAGTGCTAACATGCTCAAGAAGTATGACTTTGTCTTCACCAAGCTCACTAATGAAGTGATGCTTGATATCAATGTGCTTAGTCCTACTATGCTGAGTAGGATTTTTGGAAATATTAATAGCACCCATGGTGTCACAGAATAATGTCATGACATCTTGTGTGACATTCTATTCAGATAACATTTGTTTCATCCATACAAGTTGAGAACAACTACTTCCCACAATAATGTATTCAACTTCAGCTGTAGATAGAGATACACAATTTTGTTTCTTGTTGAACCATGAAATCAAATTGTTTCCTAAGAAGAAACATCCACCAGAGGTACTCTTCCTGTCATTAACACTACCAGCCCAGTCAGCATTACATGTACCATTCACATACTTCATAATTATCTTAACTTGATTGATGTGACTCACTTTGGGTGTTGCTTGATATCTAGCATAAACCCCAATATCAAAAGTTGTATATGGCCTGCTTGCTGTAAGATATGGAAGACTTCCAATCATGCTTCTATATAAACTTTGATTAACATTAAATCTTTTATCATCTTTGGATAGCTTCAAGTGTGTAGGAGCGGGAGTTCTCTTATGGTTGGTCTTATCCAATCCAAATTTCTTCACAATCGTCTTTTCATATTTGCTTTGGCAACGAAAATGGAGTCTCCCATCTGCTTGACTTGCAACCGCAGAAAGAATGTTAACTCTCCCACCAAACGTATCTCAAACTCAGATTGCACCTGTTTGACAAAATGTTGGTCCATTTCATCTGACATTCCTCCAAAAACAATATCATACACATAAATTTGGGCTATCATAAGTTTTCCACCTTTCTCTTTGACAAAGAAAGTTTTGTCAATTCCTCCCTTTCTATATCCATGGTTAATGTGAAACTCAGTCAACCTCTCATACCAAGCTCTTAAAGCCTACTTTAAACCATACAATTCCTTCTTTAGTTTAAACACATGATCTAGAAAAGAAGGATC
Organism: Vicia faba; assembly: GCA_948472305.1. NCBI lineage: Eukaryota > Viridiplantae > Streptophyta > Magnoliopsida > Fabales > Fabaceae > Vicia > Vicia faba. The sequence continues at coordinate 930,121,156 of OX451735.1, forward strand.
AACAAATCCTTTTGGTTGTTCAACATATACTTCTTCATGCAAATAAGAATTTAAGGAAGCACTCTGGATATCCATTTGGAACAATTTGAACTTTAAGAGACATGCCACTCCAAGAAGTTGTGTGATAGATTCCAAACGAGCTACATGAGCAAATATTTCATCAAAGTACAATCCTTCAATTCGAGTGTACCCTTGAGCAACAAGTTTGGCCTTGTTTCTAGTGGCAATACCTTATTCATCTGACTTGTTCTTATACAGCCATTTGGTACCAATAACATTTACCCCTTCAGGTCTTGGTACCAAGTCCCAAACCTCATTTCTCTTGAATTGACCAAGTTCATCTTGCATAGCATGAATCTAGAATTCACTAGTCAAGGCCTCTTTAACATTCTTTGGTTCAATTTTTGAAACAAAGCAAGAATTTGAAACAACATCCCTTGATCTGGTTTTGACTGCTTCATTTCAGATTTCCTATAATAAGCTCCTTAGGGTGATCATTCTAAATCCTAATAGAGGGACCTTTGTCAGTTGTATCAGTTTCTTTAGGTTAAGTGTTGGCACTTGAATCTCTAACATCTTCATGTCAGTGTGGACACTTGAATCTGCTACATCTTCAGGAACATCATCATTCATGGGGAAAAATGCTCTAACATCATCTGGGACATCAACTTATTTGGTTGAGTCATAAATCACCACAATTATAGACTCCATCATCACCTTAGTTTTGGTATTGAATACTATATAGCCTCTACTATTTGTAGAGTATCCCTGAAAAATCCCCCCATCACTCTTAGGATCCATCTTCCTCATATGCTCTCGATCTGCCAAAATGTATCACTCACTTCCAAAGACATGAAAATATTTCACTGTTGGCTTTCTTCCTTTCCACAGTTCATACAGAGTAATAGATGTACCATATATAATAGTCACTTTATTATGAATATAGCTGGAAGTGTTCATGGCTTCACCCCAAAAATGATATGTAAGTTTCTTAGCATGAAGCATGGCCCTTGCACATTCTTGAATAGTCTTACTCATGCACTCCACCACCCCATTCTATTGAGGAGTAATAGGTGAGGAGAACTCATGACTAATCCCTTCAAAAGTGAAAAATGTTAGAACATAGTTTGGTTCTACATCCTTGTAAGATTTTTGATGATAACAAACTCTCAAAGAACAATTATGCTCCCTAAATAAGTATTCTATTTTGCAGAGAAGTTCTGATGTAAAAAGCACAAAAGATGAGATAGATCATTGTTAAAACTCTATTATGACCATCTTACGTAGAAGCAATTTGTGCAACACACTTAAATAAAGAAGTTCCGGTGTTACAACTTCTAGGTGCACTAAACATTGCGAACAAAGAAATTTGTTATTCTGATAAGTAATGTTCTGGAAAGAAGTAAATGAGTCTCAACGGTAACATTTAACTTCTGACGGGATCTTTAGTAAGCATGTTCTGAAGCTTTACATTTCATTCATGGATATTCAAAAGTAACGACTGAAAGAGGACAAGAATCTCTATGTTTGGAAAGTTCATTAACTACTATTTATCAACATTACAAAAGGACCTCTCATGCATTGCCTATATAAACAAGACTTGAAGAAGAAATCGTTTACGATTTTGGCTGCACACTGCAAACGAGAAAATATCACAACCTTCAATACTTTGTTTTTTCAACTGTGTAATACATCACTTGTGTGATACTATTTTTTGTTAGAAAACATATTTTGTACAAACTTTCAAATATTGTACTGTGTAATACCTTGAGAAAAATGGGTTGTGGTTTAACCTCAAGAAGACTTAGATAATTGTCATTATATCTGTGTAATCAAGCTTGATTAGTGGATTAATACCGCGTTTGATAGAGGCGAACTCACCTTGGCAGGTGGACTGGAGTAGTTTGAGTTCAAATGAACCAGGATAACCAACGCATCTTTTATTTTAAGTTTTCAAAACCCAATTCAAACCCCCCTTCTTGTGTTTTCCATTCTTCAATTGGCATAAGAGCCCCTGGTTCTGTGTGCAAACACTTAATTGTGTCAGAAAAAGATTCAAGAAAGAAAAACGTTATCGTGAGACCAAGTCGGAACATCATCAATGATTATCATGATGAGAAAGACAGAAGCAGCGACAAACCTCCAATCTTTGATGGTGAAAACTTTGATAACTGGAAAGACAGAATCGAAAGTTTCTTTCTAGCTCATGACCCTGATATCTGGGATATGGTGACTGATGGGTACATATATCCAGTTGACGAAAGAGGTCAGAAGATCGACAGAAAAAGAATGACAGATCATCAAAAGAGAGAATTCAGAAATCATCACAAAGCCAGAACAATTCTCTTGATTGTTATCTCATACACAGTTTGAGAAGATTACAAACAGAGAATCAGCAAAACACATGTTTGACTCCTTGAGGATGACGCATGAAGGCAACACGTTAGTCAAAGAAACCAAAGCTCTTGCTCTCATTCAGAAGTATAAAGCTTTCAAAATGGAAGAAGATGAAACCATTGAAACAATGTTCTCAAGATTTCAAATTCTGGTTGGTGGACTTAATGTTCTGGATAAAGGGTACTCAATTGCAGATCATGTAAATAAAATCATCAGAAGTTTACCCAATAAATGGAGACCCATGGTCACAACCCTAAAACTGGCCAAAGATCTAAACAAAATATCTCTTGAAGAACTTGTCAGCTCCCTGAGAAGTCACGAGATAGAACTAGAAGAAGATGATCCCTAGAAGCAAGGTAAGTCTTTACCTCTTAAATCTAACAAAAAATATGAACCTAAAGTTTTGCAGGCAAAAGAAGAAAACTCTGGTGGATCCTTGTCAGAAGAAGATGAACTATCTCTTCTCTCCGGAAGAGTCAATCAGTTGTGAAAGAACAGACATCGGAAGTTCATAACTTCCAGAAGAACAGGAAACCATTCTGAACCATCTTCTAGATTCATAAAATCAAGCAACAAAGATTTTTTTTCTAAGAATGCAATGAATAAGTTCACTACAAAAGTGATTGTCCAAATCTTCAAAAATAGAAACCTAAAAATAAGTTCTTTAAAGAAAAGAAGAAAAGCCTCATGGCAATATGGGATGACTCAGAATATTCTGAAGCTGAAACAAAATTAGAAGATGAAAGATCCAACATAGCCCTAATGGCCAATGTCTCAGATGACACTAGATCATCTGAATCAAAATCAGACTTAAAGGCAGAAGAGGTATTCTCTAACTTTTCTAGATCTCAATTAGAATAAAGTCTGTTAGAAATTCTTGAAAGATATCAGCAACTTCGAGTAAAAAACAAGAACCTGAAAAGGATCTAGTATTTGACTCTGAAGAAACTAAGAAACTAAAAACAAAAAACTTTGAGCTTAAAGAAACAATTTCTAAACTCGAAAATAAATTACAAAAGGCTCAGAAAGAAACTATCTCAGAAGTTTCTAGTACCTCTGATAAGATCATAAGAGAATATGATCAAAGCTTTCAAGAATTTCTTGCTAAAAACATAGATAGGAGCAAGATGGCTTCAATGATTTATGGAGTTAGCAGAAATTGCAGAAAAGGGATAGGATATAAGGGTAAAGTATCTCAACCTAATAAAGTTTAGGATATGGTCATAAAACACACACCCCTTTATTCTCACTTCACCTATGGGCACACGTATGACATAAAGTATACCTGTAATGCTTTTTCTACTAAATCAAAATTCAAACAAAATTTTGGTAAACAAGGACCCAAAAAGATATGGGTACCTAGAATAAAATGGTCTATGTTGCAGATGTCTTTAACAACAAAATTGAAACACCAATCTTGGTACCTGGACTTTGGATGCTCTCGACACATGACGGGAAGAAAGCATATGTTCCAAAGCCTGGAACATAAATTTGGAGGCTATGTTGGTTTCAGAGGCAATCAGAAAGGAAATATTATTGGCTCTGGAACTATTGGTAACAGCACACTTCCTTCTATCACTAATGTTCTGTTAGTAGATGGATTAATGCATAACGTGTTATCCATAAGTCAATTATGTGATAACGGTTATGATATAATCTTCAATCAAAAGTCTTGTAAAGCAGTTAGTCAGAAAGATGGATCTATTCTATTTAATGGAAAGAGAAAGAACAACATTTACAAAATAAAACTTTCTGAAATAAAAAATCAAAATGTAAAATGCCTAATGTTTGTTAACGATGAGAAATGGGTCTGGCACAGAAGATTGGGGCATGTTAGTATTAGAATAATATCTTACATTAACAAACTAAATTTGGTCAGAGGACTTCCTAATCTGAAGTTCAGCTCAGATGCTATGTGTGAAGCATGTCAAAAAGGCAAGTTTGCAAAACCTTCTTCCAAAGCAAAAAAAAATGTTGTTTCTATCTCTAGACCATTAGAACTTCTGCATATAGATCTATTTAGACCAGTGAAAACTGCATCCATTAGTGGCAAGAAGTATGGATTAGTGATCATAGATGAATATAGCAGGTGGACATGGGTAAAGTTCCTAAGACATAAGGATGAGTCATACTCTGTATTCTTTACTTTCTACAACCAAGTTCAAAACGAAAAAGATCTTAGAATTGTCAAAGTCAGAAGTGATCATGGTGGGGAATTTGAAAACAAAAAAGTTGAATTATTTTTTAATGAGAATGGCATCTCTCATGATCTATCTTGTCCTAGAACTCCTCAACAAAACAAAGTTGTAGAACGAAAGAATAGAACTTTACAAGAAATAGCCAGAACCATGATCAGCGAGACTAACATTGCTAAGAAATTCTAGGCAGAAGAAATTAACACACCGTGTTATATTTAAAATAGAATCTCCATAAGAACTATTCTGGATAAGACTCCATATGAACTGTGGCAGAACCGAAAGCCCAACATTTCTTATTTGCATCCATTTGGATGTACTTGTTTTATTCTAAACATTAAAGAACATTTGAAGAAGTTTGACTCTAAAGCACAAAAGTGTCTCATGTTAGGATACTCTGAATGCTCAAAATGTTATAGAGTATATAACACAGATTTGATGAAGTGTCTCATGAAGAGTCTATAAGTGTCAGATTTGATGATAAACTTGGCTCCCAAAAGTCAAAGCAGGGTAAATTTTTTTATATATATAGAATTTCAAATTACAGGTACTGAACACACTGCATCATAAGTTCTCTATAAAGAATCACGGATAAACTCAGAAGAGGATGTCACAAACATTACAGCAACATCTGAAGATCCTACCCAGAAAAGACAATCCAGAAGCATCTTAGCTCATCAGAAAACACAATTCTAGGAAAGAAAGAAGATCCAATCAGAACAAGATATACATTCAGAAACTCTGAATAATCTCTCACGGGATTAGTGTCTCTGATTGAGCCAACTTCCATTGACGAAGCCCTTCTGGACAATGAATGGATACTGCAATGCAGGATGAACGCAATCAGTTCACCAGAAACCATGTGTAGGATCTAGTTCCTAAACCAAAAGGCTTCAACATCATTGGAACCAAATGGTTCTTCAGAAACAAGATAAATGAGCAAGGAGAAGTCTTCAGAAATAAAGTACGACTGATGGCACAAGGTTATAGTCAGCAATAAGGGGTAGACTATACAGAAACATTTTCTTTAGTTTCCAGGTTAGAATCTATCAGACTTTTAATTTCTTTTGCAGTAAATAATGGAATCACTCTTTATCAAATGGATCTTAAAAGTGTGTTTTTAAATGGTTACATTGATGAAAAAGTTTATGTGCACCAACCCCCTGGCTTTGAAAATTCAAAACATCTAGAATATGTTTATAAACTTAAGAAATCACTATATGGTTTGAAACAAGCTCCCAGAGCTTGGTATGAAATACTAAGTAATTTTCTGTTAGAAAATGATTTTACCAGAGGGAAGGTGGACACAACCTTATTCTTTAAACTATTTAAAAATGACATTCTGGTTTGTCAAATTTACGTAGATGATATTATTTTTGGATCTACTAAAGCTTCTTTGGGAAGAGAATTTTCTAAGTCTATGCAAATGAGCTTGATGGGCGAACTCAAGTTCTTTCTGGGTATCCAAATGAACCAAACTCCAGAAGGAACCTACATTAATCAAAGCAAGTATGTCAAAGAACTTCTAAAGAAATTTGACTTATTATAATGTAAGACATCCCAAACTCATATGCATCCCACATGCATTTTGGAAAAGGAAGAGGTAAATAAGAAGGTAGAACAAAAGCTCTACAGAGGTATGATTGGTTCTCTCTTATATTTAACAGCTTCAAGACCTGATATTTTGTATAGTGTCTGTTTGTATGCTAGATTCCAATCAAATCCTAGAGAATCTCACTTAACAGTTCTTAAGCGAATTTTCAAGTATCTGAAAGGTACTACTAATCTTGTTCTTTGTTATAGAAAATCCAAAGAATACAAATTAGTAGAGTAATGTGATGCTGACTTTGCTGAAGATAGAATAGAAAGAAAAATTACTTTTGGAAGCTTCCAATTTCTAAAAGACAATATAATCTCATGGTCCAGCAAAAGGCAATCCACCATTACACAGTCAACTGCTAAAGCTGAATATATAGCAGCAGCTGGATGCAGCAAACATATGCTTTGGATGAAAAGTCAACTTAAAGACTTCAACATATATGAGAGTAACATTCCTATTCTCTGAAAATACTTCTGCTAAATGCCTTTCAAAAAATCCAATTTTACATTCTAGGGCTAAGCATATAGAAATTAAACATCATTTTATTAGGGACTATATTCAGAAAGGAATTCTATCATTAAAATTTATAGACACAAACCATCAATGGGCTGATGTTTTCACAAAATCCCTTTGTGAAGATAGGTTTAACTTCATTCTGAAACATCTCAGAATGAAATTATGATAGAATAATAGTTTTGTTTCTGTATACTTTAATCCTCGGAAGTTTATGTTATAATTTTTCTTGTATGAACATTTGATCAATAGTTCTTCAGAAATTAGAAGGAAAGTTGTATCAGGATCTATCTAGAAGTTCTAAACATTCTCATAACAGTTCATTTCAAAGATAGAAGCATGCATTTCACAATATGAACATCTGTCAACTTTATATGCAAGCTCTTCCTCTAAGGCTGAACACGTGTTCAAATTCTGAAGAGACTGAAACATTGAGTTGATGCATTGAGGCTCGTGTCAAATCGGTAAATGTTTCATATCTTCACGATATCCCACTTTTCAGGAATCATTAATGCATGCAATCATTTTCTTTAAATCTTTTTCTTGTTAATGAAGACTTCTATTTTCTTACATATACTTCGCTCACCATCACTATTGTAACACCCCAATTCTACCTCTCGTAATTAATAATAAAATTAGAGTTTTAAAATTTCATCCAAACATAAATTGAGGTATCACATATTCGTGTTTTTCATCACTTTGCATTATAATGCACATCACAAAATCAAAAGTCGGATATACCGATTCATAACATAAATCACCATGTAAACATATGACTAATCACAGCACAGCGGATGTGTTCACAAAATGTATGTATCATCATGTTATCATCAATACATAAAGTCATAAGATAGTATACATAAACTATCCTATCAAAATAATAACGTCGCCCAAATCCCGAGTGTTACTACTATCAGAGCAGAGCGACTCAAAATAAAGAGACTCGAGCTAATCCTCATCAACCTCGCGGATCACCTGCACGTTACCAATATAAAGGCAACGATGAAACAAGTAAAGGGTGAGATACTCCAAAACATATAATTAAAGGCATGATAAAATATATAAATAGTTTTGAAATCATAAATGATATAGGATTAATAAGAATATGTCAACAAATATCAAAATCTCACATACTTTAAAATCATCATTTAGTGTATAAAATCAACACTTTAATTTCATCACATAATCACCATAATCATGTCAAAACACGACATAAACTTCATCGCCATAAACTCATATCGTCGCTTTACCGTCATGTTATATCCATCGCATAATTTTCATGAAATTATCACATCATAATCACTTTATGTTCAACATAAAAATCATCACAAAACAAGGTATCATATAACATCGTAATTCATTATAAGCCATCACTAAAGCTCGACGCCAAAAGACTCAAAAATAAACATAACCGACTCCATGAGACACGAACATGTTATGCATGTGGTACCCGTCGCTTTGTCCATAATTAGGGACATTCGACATAAAAGCCCATAGTCTCTTTGGCATAAAAGCCCTCGTCGCTTGGCATAAAAGCCCTCGTCGCCAATGCAATGTATGTGACTCGACAACACGACATCACAAACACGACACAACAAAACATCATCATCGCACATCAAAATTGGTATAAAACCCACGTTGCCATATTCATCCACATCAACTTAAACATATCATCGCATTGCATATCATCAAGTATTCATTATAAATAAATTGTCGCAAACATGATGTTTAATCACCCCACATCATTATCAAATAATTCACTAAATTTCAAACACGGAAAAAATAGTCAAACATTAATAATCGTCGCGAAAGTCATTCATAATAATCGGCATCAATCATAATCATTAACGTCGCAATCGGATTGTCCATACGCGACTTAAACCGACTAAAACGCAACCCGGTTCAACTTAACCGTAAATTGACTTATTTCGGGTCGCTCCGTTAAAAACCCGTAATATCGAAAAAATAACCTCACCGCGACGTTCTACACATCAAAATTAGCTAACACATCAATTTTCGGTAAATTTGGAGCAACTTGCTCTATCGCCGAAATTGCCGAAATCGAGAAATCAGAACATAATCGGGTTCCAAATTAAATCGGCTAATTTATGTCATATTTGTATTTAATTAATATAAATATTTAATATATTAAATTAAGAAAATAAAAACAAAACATAAATTAATTAATTAATTTTTCTAAACTTACTTTTTCATTATGCCTACGGCTAGTTAACGTTACTGCTATTCCTTTTCATTTTAGTTTCAAAACCATACTGCACAATTTTCTTTTTGTTTCAAAAGTATACTGTATAATTTTCTTTTGGTTTCAAAACTTTATCTTAATTACACATGTTGTAGTTTATAAGCTTAGAAATCAATTTCTATAGTGCTATCACATACTGCTAGTTCATTTTTTTTTCAAAGCTTCAATTCAATTGCACATGCTTATGTTCTAATCTCCATTTAATAAATCTACTGCATATTTAGTAAATGGTAAATGTAAATATCCTGCTATTTCTTTTTTTTTATAAACTAAACTTAATTAATATTATCTCTATTTTCTTTTTAATTCCAATTTAACTAACCTAATACTAATTCAACAACAACAACACCTAATTAACTCTTCTAATTTCTATCACAAATCCTCAACAAAACTCAAAAAAACCTAACATCAATTTTTCCCCAAATCTAAAATATATCAAATCAAACCCTAACTATAAGCATTGGAAAATCAAACCCCTTACCTTAAATGCTTGAATTGATTCTTGATGTTCCAACCCTAGCTTTGGCTTTGTTCTTGCTCTTCTCTTCTCCAAGACTCTCTTCTCTCAAACTCTCTCTATCTCTCTGTTTTTAATGTTATGACATAAAACAAGTAGTGTTGTGTTTGGTTTAGGTACAAGACTTAAGCTAGCAAAATACCAAAAAGCCCTTGGTCTTAAAATATCACTACTAAATAACACTAAATAATACTAAATAATATTATTACTCCAAATAATTAAAATAACTCCGAATAATTAAATATCAGTCCAAATAATATTTTACCGAACCGAACGGAATAAATACCGGACCGAATAAAAATAATTACCGGTCCCTCAAAAATAAATACTGGACCGAATAAAATAATTATCGGTCCCTCAAAATAAATATCGGACCGAATAAAATAATTATCGGTCCCTCAAAATAAATACCGGATCGAATAAAATAATTACCGGTCCGAATAAAATGTCGCCGAATATATTAACAGATATAACGATTAATTTAAATATTCTCGTCACAAAAATAAACGTCAAACGGTAATTCAAAAATATTAAATAAAACGGGGCGTTACAACTCTCCCCCACACAAAAAGTTTCGTCCTCGAAATTACCTGACTTGAAAAGCTCGGGATAGGAATCCCGCATCTTGCTTTCTAACTCCCACGTCGCACTTTCACCAGCTGCTCCTATCCAAACAACTTTAACCAAGGAGATCTCTTTGCCACAAAGAGACTTCATCTCACGATCTTCGATCCTTAATGGCATCGTCTCCACCGTAAGATTGTCTCGCACTTGAATATCATCCATCTCAATCACATGTGAAGGATCAGGAACATACTTTCAAAGTTGCGACACATGGAACACATCATGCAAGTTCGATAGATTTGGCGGTAACGCCACTCTATAAGCCACTTTTCCCACTTTACTAGTAATTTTGTAAGGACCAATAAAGCGAGGAGTTAGCTTCTTCGACTTCAATGCTCGCCCAACGCCGGTTGTAGGAGTAACTCGCAAAAATACATGATCACCATCTTGAAATTCCAAGTCTTTTCTCCTTTTATCATGATAACTCTTTTGTCGACTTTGAGAAATTCTCATCTTTTCTCTAATCATCTTCACCGTCTCAGTAGTCTCTCTAACCAATTCTGGTCCAAGCACCACACTTTCACCCGACTCAATCAAAGGAAGATATGTATCCCATGAAACACCATGTTTAAGAATACAATCACGTAACAAGTCTTCTAACGATTGAATCGTCCTTTCCGTATGACCATAAGTTTGAGGATGATAAGCCGAACTCAACCTCAACTTTGAACCCAAAGCCTCTTGCAAGCTCTTCCAAAATTAAGAAGTAAACCTCGGATCTCTATCCGAAACAATACACAAAGGAATACCATGTAATCTCATAATCACATGCATATAAATTTCCGCCAACTTCGATACAGGATAAGTGATGTTAATAGGAATAAAGTGAGTCGACTTCATAAGCCTATCAACAATCACCCAAACTGCATCGTGTCCTCTTGGTGTATTCGGTAACCCCGTTACGAAATCCATAGAAATGCTATCCCATTTCCATTCTGGAATCTCTAACGGTTGCATCAACCCTGCAGGTTTCTGGTGCTCCACTTTAGACTTCTGACAAGTCAAACAAGCATAAACAAACTGAGCCACCTCTCTTTTCATGCCCGACCACCAAAATAGTTTCTTTAAATGTTGATACATTTTGTTCGCTTCGGGATGAATACTCAAATTGCTTCTATGACTTTCTTCCAAAATCATTCTCTTCAAATCCACATCATCGGGAATACAAATCCTATCTCGGAACCTCAATACACCCTGAGCATCCAACTTGAAATCTTCATTTTCAGTTTGTCCAATACCAACCAACAAATTAACAAGTTTCACATCAAGCTTCTGAGCTTCTCTAACACTATCAAGGAAATCATTATTGATCTTTAACATTCCCAAGATAACACTCTTCGGCGTCACTTTTACTACAAGACTCATTTCTCTAAATTGCTCAATCAATTCCAACTCTTTCACCGTTAAAAATGTCATATGCAAAGTCTTTCGACTTAAAGCATCGGCCACTACATTAGCTTTACCAGGATGGTAATTCAATCCAAAATCATAATCTTTCAACAATTCAAGCCACCATCTTTGTCTCATATTAAGCTCTTTCTGATCAAACAAGTACTTCAAACTTTTATGGTCACTAAATACTTCAAATCTAGAACCATAAAGATAATGCCTCCAAATCTTAAGCACAAAAACAACTGCTGCAAGCTCCAAATCATGCGTAGGATGATTCTTCTCATGAATCTTCAATTGCCTAGAATCATAAGCAACCACTTTGCCATTTTGCATAAGTACACCACCTAAACCCATCTTAGAAGCATCACAATAAACAACAAACGGTTCTTCAGGATTAGGTAGAATCAAGATCGGAGCCGTTGTCAACCTTTTCTTCAATTCAACAAAACATTCTTCACACTTGACATCCCACAAAAATGCAGCTCCTTTACAAGTCAACTTTGTCAAAGGGAGCGCCAACTTAGAAAAACCTTCAATGAACCTTCTATAGTAACCATCCAATCCTAAGAAACTTCTAATCTCAGTAACAAACTTAGGAGTTTCCCATCTCAACACAGCATCAACTTTAGAAGGATCAACTGCAATGCCATCACCAGAAATGACATGCCCCAAAAAGCTCACTTCACTTAACCAGAACTCGCACTTTGATAACTTAGCATAAAGCTTCTTCTCTTTCAGAACTTCCAACACGATGCGCAAATGTTCTGCGTGCTCTTCTTCCGATTTAGAATAAACCAAAATATCATCAATGAAAACAACCACGAAACAGTCCAAGTGAGGATGGAAAATACGATTCATGTACTCCATGAATACTCCCGGTGCATTAGTGACACCGAAAGGCATCACCAAATATTCGTAATGTCCATACCTCTTCCTGAAAGCAGTTTTCTGAACATCTTCTTCTTTCACCCTTATTTGATGGTAACCCGATCTCAAATCAATCTTGCTAAACATGCGAGCGCCAACCAATCGGTCTATCAAATCATCAATTCTAGGAAGTGGATACCTATTCTTGATAGTCACTTTATTCAACTGACGATAATCAATACAAAGTCTCATGCTACTGTCTTTCTTCTTCACCAATAACACAGGAGCTCCCCACGGTGACACACTAGGTCTAACAAATTTCTTCTCGAGCAAATCTTCTAATCGGCTCTTCAATTCTGCTAACTCAGATGCGGACATTCTATATGGTGCCATAGAGATAGGTCTGGTACCAGGGACAAGATCCACAAAAAATTCAACTTCTCTTTCTGGAGGTGCACTAGGAATCTCATCAGGGAATACTTCGGGAAAATCGCACACCACCAGAAAGTTTGCTATCACATCTTGACTCTCCACATAAAGAGTCGCCATCAACAAGAAAACCAACGGATCATCCTTCATGAACTCATACAACTGCTTCGTCGACACCAACATAGATTGTTCTTCATCTACTAAGGAAGAAAACCTCACAGTGTTGTCATAGTAATTGATATGGACATAATTAGCTTTTAACCAGTCCATACCTAAAACCACGTCCAACCCAACAAGCGGTAAACAAACAAGATCCGCCACAAAGTCTCTATCAAAGATTGATAAAGGGAAACTTGCACACATAAAAGAAGAAGTAACTGTTCCCTTAGCCAGAACTCCTACCACCATATCTTTATCCAGAGACGACAAAGAGAGACCCAATCTCTTTACATAATCAACAACAATAAAACAGTGAGTAGCACCAGTATCAATAATAGTAATAAGAGGAAAGCTATTAATGAAACTAGTACCTCGAACAAGACCATCCTCGTTTGCCGTCGGAGCACCCCACAAAGCAAACACCTTTCCTGCTCCTTGAGTACTCTTAGGCTTCTTACATTGAGCACTAATGTGACCTCCCTCGCCATAATTAAAACAGACCACATCCTTATGTCTACAATCACGAGTCATATGGCCCACTTCTCCACATCGGAAACATCTCACCTCATTCTCCTTAGCTCTAACATCGCTTCGACAAACATTACTTTTGTGGCCAGGTTTCCCACACTTGTAACAAACAATACTAGCAGGAGCATATCCCCCACTAGTTCTTCGCCCTTGAAACGCTTTTTGTTTCCCTTTACCAGCTGGAGCATCATACGGTTTTCCACGGCTTTGCTGACCTTTGTTTCTCTTATCAGACATAATCTTATAATGAGCATTACTGTCTTCCTCAAAGATCCTACAACTATCAATCAAATCCGAAAAGACACGGATTTTCTGATAACCAACAACTTTCTTAATCTTAGGACGCAAACCATTTTCAAACATGATGCATTTAGAGAACTCGCCATTCGGCCCATCATAATGCGGATAGAACTTGGCCAACATAGTGAACCTTGCAGCATAATCAGTGATAGACATGCTTCCTTGCTTCAGCTCAAGGAACTCTATCTCCTTCTTTCCCCGAACATTTTCTGGGTAATACTTCCTCATGAATTCCCTTCGGAAAACTTCCCATGTCACTTCCTCACCAGCAATCTCAAGCCTCTGACGGGTTTCAACCCACCAGTCATCCGCTTCAGCACTTAGTTTATGAGTACCATAACGGATCCTTTGCACAGGAGTGCAATCCATCACACGGAAGATTCTTTCAATCTCCTTCAGCGACGCTAAAGCACTTTCGGGATCATACTTTTCTTGGAAAGTAGGAGGATTCTCTCTTTGGAAGGTTTCCAAACTACGAGACCCAGCGTTCTCGTCAGCATTCGGCGGGTTTTAGAAAGCCTGAGCCATTGCCTGCATAGCAGCAGCAAGAGCCTCATCATTCCTACCAGTGTTCCTTCCAGCCATAACAACTTCTGCTCAAAACAAAATAAGGATTAGAATAAACAAGTAACAATACTTGATTGTTAGACAACAAAAAAACTCAACAACTTGGCCGGACAGACCGACCTGCTCTGATACCACTAATGTAACACCCAAATTCTACCCCTCGTAATTAATAATAAAATTAGAGTTTCAAAATTTCATCCAAACATAAATGGAGGTATCACATATTCGTGTTTTTCATCACTTTGCATTATAATTCACATCACAAAATCAAAAGTCGGATATACTAATTCATAATATAAATCATCATGTAAACATATGACTAATCACAGCACAACGGATGTGTTCACAAAATGTATGTATCATCATGTTATCATCAATACATAAAGTCATAAGATAGTATACATAAACTATCCTATCAAAATAATAATGTCGCCCAAATCCCGAGTGTTACTACTATCAGAGCAGAGCGACTCAAAATAAAGAGACTCGAGCTAATCCTCATCATCCTCGCGGATCACCTGCACGTTACCAATATAAAGGCAACGACGAAACAAGTAAAGGGTGAGATACTCCAAAACATATAATTAAAGGCATGATAAAATATATAAATAGTTTTGGAATCATAAATGATATAGGATTAATAAGAATATGTCAACAAATATCAAAATCTCACATACTTTAAAATCATCATTTAGTGTATAAAATCAACACTTTAATTTCATCACATAATCACCATAATCATGTCAAAACACGACATAAACTCCATCGCCATAAACTCATATTGTCGCTTTACCGTCATGTTATATCCATCGCATAATTTTCATGAAATTATCACATCATAATCACTTTATGTTCAACACAAAAATCATCACAAAACAAGGTATCGTATAACATCGCAATTCATTATAAGCCATCAAATAAAGCTCAATGCCAAAAGACTCAAAAATAAACAAAACCGACTCCATGAGACACGACTATGTTATGCAAGTGGTACCCATCGCTTTTTTCCATAATTAGGGGCATTCGACATAAAAGCCCATCATCGCTTTGGCATAAAAGCCCTCGTCGTCAATGCAATGTATGTGACTCGATAACACGACATCACAAACACGACACAACAAAACATCATCATCGCACATCAAAATTGGTATAAAACCCACGTCGCCATATTCATCCACTTCAAGATAAACATATCATCGCATCGCATATCATCAAGTATTCATTATAAATAAACCGTCGAAAACATCATATTTAATCACCCCACATCATTATCAAATAATTCACTAAATTTCACACACGGAAAAAATAGTCAAACATCAATAATCGTCGCGAAAGTCATTCATAATAATCGGCATCAATCATAATCATTAACGTTGCAATCGGATTGTCCATACGCGACTTAAACCGACTAAAATGCAACCCGGTTCAACTTAACCGTAAATTGACTTATTTCGGGTCGCTCCGTTAAAAACCCGTAATCTAGAAAAAATAACCTCACCACGAAGTTCTACACATAAAAATTAGCTAGCACGTCAATTTTCGTTAAATTCGGAGCAACTTACTCCGTCGCCGAAATTGCCGAAATCGAGAAATCAGAACATAATCGGGTTCCTTTTTTTAAATCGTCTAACTTATGTCATATTTGTATTTAATTAATATAAATATTTAATATATTAAATTAAGAAAATAAAAATAAAACATAAATTAATTAATTAATTTTTCTAAACTTGCTTTCCCATTATCCCTACTGCCAGTTAACGTTACTGCTATTCCTTTTCATTTTAGTTTCAAAACCATACTGCCTAATTTTCTTTTTGTTTCAAAACTATACTGCTTAATTTTCTTTTTGTTTCAAAACTTCATCTTAATTACACATGTTTTAGTTTATAAGCTTAGAAATCAATTTCTATAGTGCTATCACATACTGCTAGTTCATTTTTTTTTCCAAAGTTTCAATTCAATTACACATGCTTATGTTCTAATCTCCATTTAGTAAATCTACTACATATTTAGTAAATGGTAAATGTAAATATCCTGTTATTATTTTTTTTTTATAAACTAAACTTAATTAATATAATCTCTATTTTCTTTTTAATTCCAATTTAACTAACCTAATACTAATTCAACAACAACAACACCTAATTAACTCTTCTAATTTCTATCACAAATCCTCAACAAAACTCAAAAAAACCTAACATCAATTTTTTCCCCAAATCTAAAATATATCAAATCAAACCGTAACTATAAGCATTAGAAAATCAAACCCCTTACCTTAAATGCTTGAATTGATTCTTTATGTTCCAACCCTAGCTTTGGCTTTGTTCTTGCTCTTCTCTTCTCCAAGACTCTCTTCTCTCAAACTCTCTCTATCTCTCTGTTTTTAATGTTATGACATAAAACAAGTAGTGTTGTGTTTGGTTTAGGTACAAGACTTAAGCTAGCAAAATACCAAAAAGCCCTTGGTCTTAAAATATCACTACTAAATAACACTAAATAATACTAAATAATATTATTACCCCAAATAATTAAAATAACTCCGAATAATTAAATATCAGTCCGAATAATATTTTACCGAACCGAACGGAATAAATACTGGACCGAATAAAATAATTACTGGTCCCTTAAAAATAAATACCGGACCGAATAAAATAATTACTGGTCCGAATAAAACATCGCTGAATATATTAACAGATATAACGGTTAATTTAAATATTCTCTTCACAAAAATAAACGTCAAACGGTAATTCGAAAATATTAATATAATATAATATTAAATAAAACGTGGCGTTACAACTATCACACTTCCACTCTCAATTTCTTCTCTCTTAAACTTGTTCAATCATTCAAAAAACCCTAAAAGACTCTGTATGAACAAATGGCTTCCTCTCAACAACTTTCTCAAGGTTCTTAAAGCATTCATGGTTCTTCTTCCTCAACAGGAGAAAGGTACAAAGAACCCTCAAGAACTCTCATCACACCAACCGATTCGCTGGAATTTATGTGTGAGCTTATTGTAGATTTTGTAAGCATGAAGGAAAAAAATATGATTTAATCCCTGGTGTTGAGTTTCAAGGATGGACCAAGTACTTCGATCGCCTATTAGGTCCAGTTTTTCCAAGACTTGTTAAAGAATTCTGGATCCATGCGACATCTTCAAATCATCAGGTTACATCTTTCGTAATAGGAAAGAAAATCATCATCTCTAAAGATCTTAATGGGAAACTAATAGGTCAAGACAGCGGAGGCATTTGATGCAGTGATATGGTTGACAAAAGTTATGACCTAACCAAGATATCAAAGGAAATATTTACTTCTGGCCAACCATCCAACAAAATCAAAGACCTGAAGGATTACCTCAGAATTTGGTCTAAAATTATTTTGGGATGCAAAAATCACAGGAAGCCCACAAGTTCTCCAGATTACATCAACATTGATCAGAAGTACCTTTTGTACTTCATCGCCACCAAAGCAAGAGTTAATCTTCCACATCTTCTGTTCAATCATCTATAGACCAGCGTAAAAGAAACAAGAGAAAAAGAAAGAACAAAGAGACATTGGATCCCTCTGGGAAGACTCATTTCAGATATTCTGACAGAAAACAAATTGATAGAACATCTGATTGAGGCTCAAGAAGCTAGCACTCTAGAAGCTTGTGTTGGTAAACCTCTCAACACCAAAAATATGAAGAAAATGAAGATTATTGAAACTATTAAGAAGGATCCAACAATCACCACCAAGGAAGTCATTACCACTAGAAGAGTACCTCTGAAGGATTTTCCTCTCTTCACTCAAGCAGACTCTTCTCCAGATATTGTTCTCATGTACCTGAATGCTTGCAAGAGGGATGGGACAAATCCAAATATGGATATCCATTATCTAAGACAACAACCTCTGGAAATTACTCCCAGAAAATAAAGAAAAAGGAAAGAACCTACAAAAGGAACTTCTAAGAAGACTCCCAAAGCAGCCCAAAAGAAAGGTAACCCTTCTTTTGTTTTTGTCATTGGATCAGTATTGTTATCAACATATGAAAATCCTTCATCTCCAAAGCCCACAGAAGATCCATCTCCTCAAACTTTTGATGAATTTAACCTAGACATTAACACCTCATTTCCTCTAGATAACCTTTTGAAGAATCAACCTTCTACCCATCTTGACCAAAATCAGCCTGAACTTGCACAAGTTCTCTCTAATATTGATCATTTTGATCCGCTGTTTGAAGCTCCCCAAACCAAAAATCCAAACCATGATTATGATACCATAACATCCATCCCTGTCATCACCTGCCCTCTCATAGTCTCTCAACCATAAATAATTCCTTTAAATTCTTCACACAACCTCTCCATCCCCTTAGAACAATCATAGATTTAGAAGCTTTGGATAATCTTGTCACATGCTCTCAGAAAATTGTTGTTCCAAAACCAAAACCAAAAATCTCCAAAGCAGATGTTGGTAAATCCTTGTTGATTTTTGAAACAGAAATACATGAATGAGTTAACTCTCTAAAGCTAGCTTTCATAGAGAATCTCAACCCAGCTGCTTCTGATTCTCATTAGAACCAGTTCAGAAAATGGTTCAACTCTGAATCTATGAAACTAAAGGAGCTTAGTTATGAAATTGCTCAACATAACTTCTGTGTTCGCCTGAATATCTTCAAGGATCGAGTTCTATGACACTGGGAAAAGAAGCCACTCCTTCTGCTGGACAATACCCCTTGGGAAGCTCATTAGACATCAGAGTGTGATGAACCACTCTTTGATCCTCTTCCTCTAGTCATGTTTCAAGACAAAGGCAAGAAAGTTGAAGAAGCTCTTGCGTCAGAATCAATTGCAGTTTGCTCTGAAAAAGTGGTCCCTTCTGCTAAAATACCCTCTTCTTTTATTATGCTGCAAACTTTGGAGGAGTTGAAGAAAGAAAATGTTGTGTTTAAGGAAAGGCTAAACAAGCTGGATGAAACTTACAAGGAAATTAAGGGGATGCTTGGGAAACAAGAGGAATCGAGCAATAAAATTAAGTGTTTATTGGAAGCCCTGTTCATATGACTTCCACCTCCTCAAACTTAGTTCTGAAATTTATTTTTACTTGTTATGTTTTTTTATGTCCTTGAATCTCTTTGAAATACAAAACGCATTTTATTATCTAAAGTGTTTTTATTGCTTTTTGATCCTTGACAAAAAAAAGGGGAAGAACATAAGATATTTCGAATATAACAGTATCAAGACTCAGCCTCAAACATTTTGAATATCATAACTTCAACTTTTTTATCTTCTGAAAGAAAACAAGAAAAAACTCTATTGAGAAAAGTTGTGGAAGCATCAAAAATATTCTTCTCAAAACTCTAATCAGAACATTTTCAGGGAAGTATTTTTCTTTATCTGAGTATCCAACTCACGGGGAGACTTTAATGTTTTATGTGTTTTAAGTTTCTATCAAAATATCCATGTTTTTGTCATCATCAAAAAGGGGTAGATTGTTAGAACATAGTTTGGTTCTACATCCTTGTAAGAGTTTTGATGATAACAAACTCTCAAAGAACAATTATGCTCCCTAAATAAGTATTTTGTTTTGTAGAAAAGTTCTGATGTAAGAATCACAGAAGATAAGATATATCATTGTTAAAAATCTATTATGGCCATCTTACATAGAAGCAATCTATGCAACACGCTTAAATAAAGAGGTTATGGTGTTACAACTTCTAAGTGCACTTAACACTATGAAAAAAGAAATCTGTTATTCTGATATGTAATGTTTTGGAAAGGAGTAAAGGAGTCTCAACGGTGACATTCAACTTTTGATGTGATCTGTACCAAGCATGTTCTGAAGCGTTCCATTTCATTCATGGCTATTAAAAAGTAACGACTGAAAGAGGACAATAATCTCTATGTTTGGAAAGTTCATTAACTAATATTTCTCAACATTTCAAAAGGACCTCTCATGCATTGCCTATATAAACAAGACTTGAAGAAGAAATTGTTTACGATTTTGGTTGTGCACTGCAAACGAGAAAATATCACTACCTTCAATCCTTTGTTTTTTCAACTGTGTAATACATCACTTGTGTGATACTATTTTTTGTTAGAAAACATATTTTGTACACGCTTTCAAATATTGTACTGTGTAATACCTTGAGAAAATTGGGTTATGGTTTAACCTCAAGAAGACTTTGACAGTTGTCATTGTATCTTTGTAATCAAGCTTGATTAGTGGATTAAGACCTCGTTTTAGAGAGGTGAAATCACCTTGGCGGGTGGACTAGAGTAGTTTGAGTTCAAACGAACCAAGATAACCAACATGTCTTTTTTTTAAGTTTTAAAAACACAATTCACCCCCCCCCCCCTTCTTGTATTTTTCTATTCTTCAAAGAATTCATCAAACTTGTTGTTCTCAAATTCCTTCCCATAGTCACTTCTAATTATGAAAATACCACATTCCTTATCTCTTTGAATCTTTAGGCACAATTCTTTAAAGATTTCAAAGACTTCAGATTTATCTTTGATGAAGCCCACCCAGGTAAACCTTGAGAAGTCATCAACAGTAACATAGGTATACCTTTTTCCTCTTAGACTTTCAACCTACATAAGTATCATCAAGTCTATAATACGATGGGAGAATAGACTTTACTGGTTTTTGGGTTTTATCGCAAATGTTGCGATTAGCAAGAGTCGCCACCGACTTTTCTTTTAACCAACAAAGGAAAGGGTGAAAAGAACAGGAAAGATATTTTAAAGATTTTGAGTTTGGGGGGCAGGTTATGGAAAGGGGAGGTGTTAGCACCCTTTCCATCCATTGTTATCTACGAGCTCTTAGTTGCTAGCTCACTTTTGAAAATTCTTTGTGTTTGTATGTTTGAAAATATTTTTGAAAAGACGCCTTAGTGCCGAGAACTTTGTAATATTTCTCGTATCGTTGAGAATGTATACAAAGTGTTTCCTGTCTTTGAAAATATTTAAAAAAGTGTTTGTGCATGTGTGAAAAATTGTTTTGTTTGTTTTTATGAGCAAGAAACTATAAGAGGTCTACCTACTCGAATGGTCTTTGTTCTTTTCCCTTTTTCCTTTATACAGTGATATCCTACTATTAGTCAGAAGGTAGCCCTATCGTTGGATGTTTTGAGGGACAAGTGAGGGTCATTATACAGTCACGAAGGCAACTTGTGGGGTACTTTAGCAATTTTATCATGAGGGACTAGATCGTCTACTGAAGGCTACATCGAAGGGTCATTGAGGGACTACGATCTTTTTAACCGAGGGTCTTTGCTAAAGTGTCCCACGTTCGAGGGACATGATTGTTTTTCCAAAGGCAACAAGTGGAGGTACCTTACAGGTGTGCGTGTGTGAGTGTGTTGTGTTTCAGTTATGTTAATCTTGAGTGTTAGTTTTTCTAGCATTTGCTTTTAGTCTTTCCATACAAGCCAATTAGCATACATCTAGCAGTTAATTGTATCTGAGTATGGGAACTAAAGTGCAAAAAATGAATCTACGCTATTACATCGCTTCGAGATGGGGGGAATTACAAACCAAAAATGGGGAATGAAAAGTAAAAGGTTCTAGTTTAACTATTACATCCCATGTCCAATTACATAATTTTATGAAAAATAATGCGAATACAAATAAATGAATGGGCAGAGGAGAAAGAAAGATGTAAAGAACCCTAAAAATCTAAGTGGAAGAAAATGTTTTTTTGTTGTTTTTAATTTTTGTTTAGAAAAATAATTAAATTATGAGAACCTAATTCTAATTAGTTAATTAATTAAAAAAAGGTGATTAAACGATTGATCAAAATTAATTTAATTAATAAAAACTTAAATCCATTATTTTTGTGATTTTATGATTTTTTATGATTTTTTAATTAAAAAAGAATTAATTGAAAGAAAAGAATTAAATATTAAATGAAATAATAAAATAAAAAAAGAAATATAAATGAGTTGTTGCAAAAAAATGTTAGGGGGTGAATAATCAGATTTTTGCAAGGCCCAACATCTCAGGCCCATGCGTTTGCAAAAGGAAATGGGGGTGCAATCCTGAGTTTGGCTAGGCCCAAGACAATTGAGCCCTGGAGCTTTTTTTGATCCAATACATATGAATTCCTGCGTCTATGCTTACATGTAAGACGTTAGATTCTCTCAAAACATCAATAGTAATAAGAATGCATGCATAAAACTGATTTAAATTACATGGTAAGAGAGTTTGAGATTCAAAATTTTACCAATACCGTGGGATGGTTATGAGGATGATCTGGGATGCTTAGGGGTTAAATCTGGACTCTAGAAGACTCCTGAGGATCTCGGGAATGTATTAGTGGCCTTGGTTTGGATTGATAGCGACTGGAAGTGAAGTTACAAATTTTGCAACTTTTCTTTGATTTTTGAGAATTTTGAAAGGGCTCTTGTATGCAAGGATTTTGTGGTCAATTGGTTCTAAATGTATTATGTATTTATAGAGTGAAATAGGAGGGTGAGGGTGAATCAATATGGAAGAAAACAATGCATTCATGGCTTATGAAACAAAAATCTAATACATTGAAAACTTGCCATCTTTGAGATATTGCTTGCCTCTTTCGAATTTGCATGAACCTGGAAATATTATTGAATGGCTTTCACTAATTTGTTGTGCTTGCAAAAGTTTGTTGGGCTTGCAAAAGATTTGAAATCTAAAAGCAAGGATGTATAGAATTTAATTTCCTTCAAAATGGAATTTCGTTAAGGAAAAGTTGATGAAGCATGTGAAATTTATGCCTTGTCAAAGCTCAGTTGACTTCTCCTAAGGAAACCCTAATTTGGCAATTCTTGACTTTTGATGATCTAAGTACTTTCCTTGGGGAATCATGATCAACCCTTGATCAAATTATAAATATCACTTCAAAATGTTTATGTTGACCAAAAATCTTGAAGTTTGACTGTATGTTGGCCATAGTTGACTTTTTGACCAATATAGTTAATTTTCAATCATTTGAGTCATTGACTGAGCAAACTTGTGATGTAGGGCTTCAAACTTGATATGAACCTTGTTAAGGACCAATGATGAACCATGGAAACCAATTTGGACCTTTGCAAACCATATTTCCTTGATAAAATCCACACCCTAGTTGTAGGCCTTCGGTTTAGGAGGTGCATCTTGACTAGTCAACCCTTGAGTGTCTTTACTACTTGAAGAGCCTTAAAAGAATTATTTGAGAAAAATGTGAGGGAAATTTTTGGGGTACAATAGCTGCCCATGTTTAATATTCTTAAACTTGAAGAGTTAGATTGGCTTGTTCTTCATTCGTGACTTGAGGGAAGAATATGATTGAACATTTAAGTGCCCAGAAATTTTCACTCGCCTGTGCAAGAAGTAACATTGTTGGTTTATTATACTGTGAATGGGCATAGATATTCCATTCAGAGAGGTGACAGAGAATTGTCGGAGATGGGTTTATAGATGTCGTCCAAAGGTGATGGAGAGTCGTCGGAGATTGGTTTATTGATGCCATCCAAAGTAATTGTTGATATAAATATAAGAATAAGTCTATGCTCAACTTGGTCTTTAGGAGATGTATCTGGAAGGGTTCTACACCCGAATACTACTTCAGTAGGTAATGGAAGGATTCTACGCCCGACTACTACTTCAATAGGTATCATAAGGAATCTATGGCGACTACTACTTCACAGGGTACTGGAAGGAATCTATGGCGACTACTACTTCAAAGGGTACCAAAAGGAATCTATGAAGAGTACTACTTCAAAGGGCACCATAAAGAATCTATGGCGACTACAACTTTACAAGTTACTGGAAGGAATCTATGGCGACTACTACTTCAAAGGGTACCCGAAGGAATCTATGGCGACAATTACTTCAAAGTGTACCAGAAGAAATCTATGGTGACTACTACTTCACAAGGTACTGGAAGGAATCTATGGCGACTACCACTTCAAATGGTACTAGAAAGAATCTATGGGGACTACTACTTCAAAGGGTACCAGAAAGAATCTATGATGACTACTACTTCAAAGGGTACCATAAAGAATCTTTGGCGAATACTACTTCAAAGGGTACCAAAAGGAATCTATGGAGACTACAACTTCAAAGGGTACCAGAAGGAATCTATGGCGACTAGTACTTCAACAAGGTTCTGGAAGGAATTTATGGCGACTACTACTTCAATAAGGTACTGGAAGGAATCTATGGAGACTACTACTTCAAAGGGTACCAGAAATAATCTATGGTGATTACTATTCAAAGGGTACCAAAAGGAATCTATGGCGACTACTACTTCACAAGGTACTGAAAGGAATCTATGGAGACTACAACTTCAAAGGGTACCAAAAGGAATCTATGGTGACTACAACTTCAAAGGGTACCAAAAGAAATCTATGGTGACTACTACTTCAAAGGATACCAGAAGGAATCTATGGCAACTACTACTTCAAAGGGTACCAGAAGGAATCTATGGCGACTACTACTTCAACAAGGTACAGGAAGGAAACCATGGCGACTACTACTTCAAAGGGTACCAAAAGGAATCTATTGGGACTACTAATTTAAAGGGTACCAAAAGGAATCTATGACGACTACTACTTCAAATGGTACCAGAAAGAATCTTTGGCAACTACTACTTCAAAGCGTACCAAAAGAAATCTATGGCGACTACTACTTCAAAGGGTACCATAAGAAATCTACGGTGACTAGTACTTTAACAATGTACTGGAAGAAATCTATGGCGACTACTACTTCAATAAGGTACTGGAAGGAATCTATGGTGACTACTAATTCAAAGGGTTCCAGAAGGAATCTATGGTGACTACTACTTCAAAGGGTACCAGAAGGAATCTATGGCGACTATTACTTCAAAAAGGTACTGGAAAGAATCAATGGCGACTACTACTTCAATAAGGTACTGGAAGGAATCTATGGCGAATACTACTTTAAAGGTTACCAGAAAGAATCTATGGCGATTAGTATTTCAAAGGGTGTCAAAAGGAATCTATGGCGACTACTACTTCACAAGGTACTGGAAGGAATCTATGGAGACTACTACTTCAAAGGGTATCGGAAGGAATCTATGGTGACTACTACTTCAAAGGGTACCAGAAGGAATCTACGGGGACTACTACTTCAAAGGATACCAGAAGGAATCTATGGCGACTACTACTTCAAAGGGTACCAGAAGGAATCTATGACGACTACTAATTCAACAAGGTACTGGAAGGAATCTATGGAGACTGCTACTTCAAAGGGTACCAGAAGGAATCTATGGTGACTACTACTTCAAAGGGTACCAGAAGGAATCTATGGCGACTACTACTTCACAAGGTACTGGAAGGAATCTATGGAGAATATTACTTCAAAGGGTACTAGAAGGAATCTATGGCGACTACTACTTCACAAGGTACTGGAAGGAATCTATAGCGACTACTACTTCGATGGGTACTAGAAGGAATCTATAGCGACTACTACTTCAAAGGGTACCTGAAGGAATCCACGCTTGATTTTGTCTGAATGATGCTCTATAAGAAGTATACGCCTAACTTCATCTAGAAGAGATATTTCTCAGAATGACTTTCTGGGGAAAGTCTTTGAGGGAAATACTTGTCAGAATTTAGTTTCTGAAGAAATCTTTCTGGTGATGTAGATAGTTGATGATATTCGTCTGTCTATAGACTTTACCTGAAAAGATAAAGTGTTAGTTGTATGTAATGTCATGATGTATGAAATGCATTGCGTAATGACGTTCTAAAAATAAATGAGACTGTGTTATATCTGTTTTGTATGCATATGCTATGAAATTGGTAAATGATGGTGAATGTGAAATGTTATTAAAGTGCATTTGCAAATTTGAGCAGCATCTTTGTTTGGGGAAAATAAATCCCTGATTATTGTTGGGGATGAATAGTATATGTATCTTTGATCTTCTGAGGATTGTTTCTGCTGGGGACTCCTGCTTTCTTATTTAAGGAAACTCCGTTGGGGAACATTGATTTCTTTCTTTTTGCTTGAGGAAACTCTATTGGAGAGTGTTAATTCCTGCTTGGGGAGAAGATTTTAAGAATGTTGGTTGTTCATTGCTCTACTGGGGAGTTTATACCCTGACTGGGGATAAAAGAGATGAATATTCCTTCCAACTCGTCTAGGGAGGATAAAGTTGACTAACATCTGGTTCGTTTCAGGTTCCATAGAAACTCCTTGGGGATAGTGACGACTTCACTTGGGAGAGGAATTTAGCCGGTGATTTATGGTAGAAGCACACTCAAGCTGGGGAGTGTCAGAATAAATTTATGCCTTGATTGTATCTGAGGATGTATTGAATGGGTATCAGAATTATATCCATATCTGGAATGTATCTGAACCGTATCTGGGATGCAGTGAATGAGTATCAGAATGACATCCATATATGGATCGTATCTGAACTGTATGTGGAAGATGTACTGAATGAGTATCAGAATGACATCCGTATCTGGATCGTATCTGAACTATATCTTAAATGAGTGTCAGAATGAATCTATATTTAGATTGTATTTGAATTGTATCTAGAAATGGATTTGGAATGAGTGTCAAAATGAATCTCTATTTAGATTGTAATTGAATTGTATCTAGAAGTGGATATGTAATGAGTGTCAGAATGAATCTATATTTAGACTGTATCTGAACTGTATCTAGATGATGATCTGGAATGAGTGTCAGGATGAATCTATATTCAGTTTGTATCTGAACTGTATCTATAAGTGGATCTAGAATGAGTGTCATAATGAATCCATATCTAGACTGTATCTGAACTGTATCTAGAAGAGCATCTGTTTTGGGGAAATAAACCTTGTTGATGGAGAAATACTCTTGCTGAGGAAACACCCTTGTTAAGGAAATGAACTCTGCTGGAGAGAAGAAGTCTAAAGGGGTTTTACAACCTCGGAGGAACAAGCTCAGCTGGTGAAGAGAAACTCTATAAACTGTACTGATTGGAACTCTGTAGATTGGTGATATTTCAAGGGAGAAGATCATACTCCTTGATCAGCCAGAGCAATCTTCCGTGGAAATTATAGGGAATGTATGAACTTGTGAAGATTACCCTGTAGGGATAATCTCATCGAAGTGGCTCTATGGGGATTTTGTGGATGGCTTTAACAACCTTAACTCCTAGAGCCCTCGGTGACTGCTGATCAGGGTGACAAATCTTCTACTGATAGACAGGTGACGAGATGACGGGTCATAGTCGTACGCTTTAATCCCAAACTTTTGCCTGAACTGTCCTTTCATATTTTTAGTCCACCGGGATACCCTTTTTTGCCCAAGCTGCCTTTTTAGGTTTTCGACTTACAGGGTGTATAATTTTATTTATATGTCCCTAATTTTTCCCGAACTCTTTTGGTTCGCCGGGATGCCCTTATTTTTCCTAGGCTAGTCAACCTAGAGGGTCTTTTTCATGCGTAGTATTTTCCGACTATGTTCGCGTTCATTGGGTGTGAAGAATTATCACTGTCCATAATAGTAAGTGTTGTAGCACTGCCAGAAAAATGTTTGCTCGATCGTACGTGATTCTTTGACGGAATTCATGTCCCATTCCCCAAGTGATTCAGATGGAGATCTTCCCATGGCTATTCGACACTTTTGAGAGATTCCTTGAATCTTGAATCGATTACCCCATGATCATTTAGACACCATGCCATGCCCCTTGATTATTAAAGGCCTGTTATTGGAAATTTCTTTCCATCTGAGGTGATTTTGTTCATTGAGAGGATTTCTGTTCATTGAATATTCGTCGTGTGAATATCTCTGATGTCGAACAATTAGTCATATGCAAACAATGTCATTTAAAAATGAAAAACTTATGTCCGTATTTGAATTTTTGAAAAATCATTTTTAGTAAAAACAGAATTTTGTAAGAATATGAATTAAACTCAGGATTTATAGTGAGCATTACCGGAGTCATGATACCTTTTGTAACAGTATGCTTTCGAACTAACCCATGCTTCAACTAGGACTTTTAAGGGTTGTAACATGGCCTGGTTCACGGTTTAAGAAACAAAGGATAAAGGCTCAAACTTTGTTTGTACCTAACTCATTCTTCATGATGTTCTTCAGTCCTATACTCAGTTAAGTATGCGTTTAGATCCTAATTGAGTCTGGAATCTTTACCCTGATATTCTGGTGATGGTTCGGATACTGAAAGTTTATTTGATAAGGCAGTCATTTTTGTAACCTTTTATTTTTGTTAAGGATTTGTAAAGACCTCTTTTTTCTATTATCCCTACCTTTTTCCTGAACTGTTTCTTTTGTGATTACAGTCAGCGGTACCCTTTCTTGAGAACCACGTCTTCTTAGCCTTAACAAACGTTTGTTCTCTTCTTGGTTGGGATTCATATTTGGGATAGCCATATAACCTGTAGTAGAAGGATTTTATATGACCAAACCTTCCATAATAATAACATCTTTATTGTTGAGTCTTGTTTCCTGAGTGATTTATGTGTTGTCCATACTTATTTTGAAACATTTTATTTGACATCTTCTATTCTAGTTCATTCTTTGGACGAAAAAAATTCACCTCAACCTCTTTTCCTTTGTTCTTCATAGCTTTATTGTCATAACTAATCCCTTTAACATTTCCAGTATTCTTTCGAGACTGAAGAATCTCATCAAGCACACAAGAACTGTTGTTAAGCATTCTCACAGATTTAGTCATATTGTCTAGTTGAGATTTGAGCAATATAACTTCACCCTCAAAGCTAGAAATGGTGGACAGTTGCTCCATTTTTTTTGTCTCTAGACCAGAGATGATGTACAGAAGCTCCACTTTTTTAGTCTACAATTGAGCAATAGTTTTCTTTTGCTTTTCTTCTAACTGTCCTATCTCTTGACTTTTACGGCACAACTCCTTGTAGGAAGCAGAAAGTTCTTCAAATGATAGCTCTACATAATCTAAGCCTTCATCAGAGTCACAAATTCCAATCAAAGGAGTGACTTGTTTGGAAGATTCTTCTTCATGGTCACTTTCAGAGTCTTGATCTGACCATAACACAGACAAGCCCTTCTTCTGCTTCTTCAGAAAAGTGGGACACTCAACTCTTATGCCTCCAAACCCTTTACACTCATGACACTAAAATCCTCTTCCTTGGCTGGAATTGTTATCAGTTTTATTCCTTCAACCAAAGTCTTGGATTTTTTATGTCAAATGACTTGTTCTTGACATTTGACCTTAAATTCCAGTCCACCTTCTATAATAATTTGTTTAACTGTCTCCCAAGTAACACAATAGCATAGTATATCCCTTGTTATGTACCCATGTCACATTCATCTTATAGGTCTTCAGTATTAGAGACAAAGGCAATGTTCTTCTTCTTTTCAAATTTTTCAGTGATTCCTAGATCAAAGGTTTGTAGGGATATCATAATCTCATACACCTTAATGTTGTTTATATAATGGGCTTCCTCAATGAAATTCACTTTCATGTCAAATATCTTTGGAAGATATCTGAGAATCTTCCTCACCAACTTGGCTTCTGACATCTTCTCCCCTAGGGAACTTGAGGTGTTTCCTATCTATATAATATTCATGTGAATGTCATGAATACTCTCATCCTCATTCGTTCTTAAGTTCTCAAACATGGTTGTAAGAATTTAGAGGCTATACATATTAACCTTAGAGGTTCCTTCATGAGCAGTCTTCAATATCTCCCAAGCTTCTTTAGCAATAGTGTAATTACTTATCAGTCTGAAGCTATTTTTATCCATTAAACAAGGCATTAAAATATTTTAAGCTTTCATGAGATAAATTTTAATCTTCATCATTCCAGTCTTCCTCAGTCTTCACAACACCAGTAGCCTTTCCATCCTCACATACAACCTTTTGTGGATCACGTCCCTTGACCACAAATTTCCAAGCCTTGTTGTCCAAAGACTTGATGAAATCCACCATACGAGCCTTTTAATAATCAAAATTGGTCCCATCAAGAATGGGTGGTCTGTTTACAAATCCTCCTTCCATGTCCATTGTACCAAAAAGTATCTTCCCTGAATCCCACCCAAATTTAGAGCAGGATGCCTGCTCTGATGCCAATTGAAATTCTACTATTCAGATCTTATATGTCCTAAGAGATGTCGAGACACTGATCTCTGAACAACAACACAATGAACTATATAACACAATAAAATAGTGAAAAAAATTAAAGAACACATAGAATTATTAATCCAGTTTGGTGTACAACAACACCTACTCTTGGAGCTACCAAGCCAGGGATGAAGTCAACTAGATAGTGTCAATTTTTAGACTCACAGCAATCTTTCACCTAGTTTACAATCTACTCACTTAATCACTATCCGTGCTTAACTTCTACCTAAGACTCACCTAGGTATGAGACCCTTCTCAATTCCCTTTCAAGAACAAACATTTACAAGAACACAATTCAAAAGAATATGAAGACAACCTTCAAAATTACAGAATCATTCACTGCTTAAAAGCTTTAGAATGACTGATACAACTTACAACTCAAAAAATAATCCTACTCTTTTATCAAGATGATATTAGAGAGGCTCAAAATTAACACACACAAACCCTAACAAAAACACACGTAAGTTCCACACCAAAACTAGGTTTGTGACAGTCCATTTAAAGCCATCTTCTGGACTGGATTGGGCTTCAAAAACACAGTAAATCAGCTGCTAAAAGTCTGCAGAAACTTTTGCATAAAAATAGGACATCGATCATTAGTTTCCTAAATTATCTCCATAATTAGAAACTAAGAATACTCCTTGAAATAATCTTGAATCTCTTAATCCTTAAACTGAGTGCCACATAAGATAATATAATATTCCCAGAATATTATGCATCTAAAATAAACTAAAACATCCAATTGTCCAGCTGTACACAGACGCAATGTCGAATGATCCTACATAGGACATCTTGTTCAACATGTTTCTTCAGTTGATATAATATCTTATTTCAACATGTTTCTTCTATGTTAGTTTTACCAAAAATAATGTCAACCACAAAAATAGAGAATTAACATTAATTGTTAGCACAATTATTGTTAGTGTTAGTAATTAGGTTCTTAAGTCGGGACAATTTGGCACTATGTTAAGGAGTCATAAGTGATCTTATGTAGACATTGCACCTATCTGAGGCCGGACCAACATAATGTATGTTTATTATATATAATGCATACCATGGTTCAAAAGCAAAGATCAAGACTGAAGTCAAGGAAGATTAGGGCATGCTTCAACCAAAACTTTTCAAGATACGTTGAGACAAACTTATCATCAATCCCAAGTACCTTGATAATCAAATTATCATTTAGATGAAGATTGGAAATGATGAAAGTTCATCAAGCATCAATCAAGCTTGGATGAACTAATGAGCTCAAATACTTCCATATTGATCAAAAGAAAAAGAAGAAGAAAGGGATGAAGTAGAGATAATTGAAAAAGAAAATAAATCCCAAATTGGATTAAAGTATTAATCAAGTTATCATCAAAATCATTCATCAGTTTTGATGGATTAGGGTTTTTCACCTTATATACACCCAAGATCCAATGACGTTGATGAAATTTATGATCAAATAAGCTAAGATCCAAGACCAGCTAGTCAACAAAAGTCAAACAAAATTAAAAATGGAATAAGAACAATTAAAATGCATGGAAAAGGATTTTTAAATAGATTTTTAAATGAAAATAGAATGTAAAATACCAAAGTATATTCAAAACATCAAATAAATTCAAAGAAGACCATAGAAAAATCAGAAATGATCTCTAATATTTTTAGAATTTTTTTGGTAATTTTAAAAGTAACAAAATCATTTTTAAAATAAATAAAATCAATCAAACAAGTAAAAAATGATTAAAAATAGAAGACACGCAAATAAAATTCTGGAAAAAAAAATACACAGTAAAAAATAACGAAAAGGATTTT
Organism: Vicia faba; assembly: GCA_948472305.1. Taxonomy (NCBI): domain Eukaryota; kingdom Viridiplantae; phylum Streptophyta; class Magnoliopsida; order Fabales; family Fabaceae; genus Vicia; species Vicia faba. Next base: position 930,153,377 of record OX451735.1, read on the forward strand.
TGTGAATTTTTTCGTATTTTTTGGAATTAAAATGAAAGAGAAAAGAATTTTTAAATTCCTAAAAAAATTAAATAAAAAATAGAAATTCAAATAAAGTTGAAAAATCCACAGGCATTGAATGGAAGTCACTTAAACACGCTGGCATATCTGATGGCTCAAAAGTGAGCATGCATGGTGAAAATTAATTTGCAAAACACACTGGATCTAATAAAAAGCCAACCAATTGAAACATTTCATGTCACCAAAGTTTCATTCTTTTCTAACGTTTGAGCATCAAACCAACACTATCATGATCGTTTCATCAAGACAAAACAAATTGTGGTTTTGAAATTCATTTATACACACTATATGAAGAGAATTTTAAAGAAGAAGAAACAAAATGTAAAACAAATTTTCAAAAATATGAAAGGTGTGATGTTGGGCCTATAATCCCATTTTTCCCAGTTAAGTCTTGGTCCATATTTTTCTCCAGGTTGATTATATGGTGTTGGATTTGTGTGGTTTGATACATTTATCCCATATTCTCCAGTCAGTACTTGACACAGATATTTTTTTAACTGAGTAGCCAGACAAGGGCAGTAACTTTTCTAAGAAGCATTGAGATAGCTGTCAAATTTTTGGGTTTTCTTTTGTCAAGTGCTGAGTTTGATTTAAAATCCCCATAACTTTGAATTCTCTATAAATTAATTATCCCCATGTAGTTTTATAATTTCTCCCTAGAGAAGTTTGCACAACCATTACTCTTGATATTGAAGAATAAATTTGGGCTCCCCTCGACTATATGGTGTTGTTTTCCCTAGTGAAGTCAGTGTGGAATCCCCAGTTGAAGTCTAGATGATATGAATTATCTTCCCTAGGGAAGTATGTATGATATTCTCCGGTGAAACCAGAAGGAGGATGTTATATCTTTGCAATTGTATTGGTTTATTGCTATCATATTATGTTGTGATTATTTTCAAGCCCCGTTTCTTCCCAGTAGAGTTAAGTCGTGAAGTAGGAATTCATTTCCTCAATTAGTGCTTACTCTCTTATGGAATCTTCATCCTGGATGTGATTTAGCCGAGTGTTGACTTTACCCAAGTTGGTTTTGTCTGGTTATTCCTAGTGTTGTATGTTTGTTTTTTCAGCATATACATGATAACATTCATACATACATCATGCATAGCTGGATTAAAATTCATTGCTCGTTTGCATTCATTGATGTTTTTGTTGGAATATTACCCTATTTACAGAGTTATGTTACCCTCTCTCAAATAGATTGTCAACCTTAAGAAGAAATTGTATATCTTTTAAATTTCCCCACTGAGTTATCTCTTGTGGAAGAATTTTGCTTTAGCCTTCCTATTCATCTTATTATCTGGATGGAATATGAACCCAGTTCGAGCTTATTCCTCTTTGGTTGTTGTGCTGGTTTGAATCTTGGTCCCTAGAAACATTGTTATTTTGATTTCTCCAGGCTTTGAGCCCTGGATTAAGAATCTGCATTTATTTTGCACATGAAGACTTTATCATCACAACAGGAATGTGTTGGCAGTTCCCCAGAAAGACAAGATTCATTTCCCCGCAACGTTATCACAATCCTCTTCATAAACAGCAAGTGGAAGGTCTCTTAATTTGAGCAACATGTTCTTCCCAGTAAGTTTGTAAATGCTAGAGAAGACTTTGTACTCCAATGGATAGTAGTCTCGTAATTATGGGAGATAGTTCGTTATTGAGATGTTTTACTCCAATGGATGGTAGTATCATCATTATGGGAGAGAGTTTGTTGTTGAGATGTTTTACTCTAATGGATGGTAGTCTCGTCATTATGGGAGATAGTTTGTTGTTGAGATTTATACTCAAATGGATGGTAGTCTCGCCATTATGGGAGATAGTTCGTTGTTGAGATGTTTTAATCCAATGGATGGTAGTCTCTTCATTATGGGAGATAGTTCATTGTTGAGATATTTTACTCAAAAGGATGGTAGTCTCGTCATTATGGGAGATAGTTCGTTGTTGAGATGTTTACTTCGAAAAATGGTAGTCTCATCATTATGGAAGATAGTTCGTTGTTGAGATTTATACTCCAATGAATGGTAGTCTCTTCATTATGGGAGATAGTTTTTTATTGAGATTTGTACTACGATGAATTGTATTCTCGTCATTATGGGAGATAGTTCGTTGTTGAGATGTTTTACTCCAATGGATGGTAGTCTCTTCATTATGGGAGATAGTTCATTGTTGAGATGTTTTACTCCAAAGTATGGTAGTCTCGCCATTATGGGAGATAGTTCGTTGTTGAGATGTTTTATTCCAATGGATGTGTGATACGGTGGGAGAACTGACTTGAGGTTTTGCGTTTGTTTTTGCAAATGTTTCGGTTTAGCAAGAGTCACCACCGACTTTTTATTTTATCCTAAGGAAAGGTCAAAAAGCACAGGAAAGACCTTTGAGATGTTTTCTTGGGTTCGGGGAGTAGATTATGAAAAGGGAAGGTATTAGCACCCTTTTCATCCATGGTTATCCATGGGCTCTTAGTTACTTGTTTAGATCACTTGCTTTTCTTTTCCAATCGTTTGAAATGGTGCTTTGTGTGTGGTTTTGTAAGATGTTTTGAAAAGAGGCCATCGTTGTGGCAACCTTTGTAATGATTCTTGTTTGAATGTATACAAAGGTGTATTGTCTTTTGAAAATATTTCAATGTTTGAAAGTTTTGTTTTGGAAGTGTTTTGAAATTGTGTTGTGATGTGTGTTTGAAAAAAGCAAGGATGTTTTTGCAAGATTTTTGATCAAGTAACTAAGAGCTATCTACCCTATTTTACTCAAAGATCTTTCCTATGTTTTTAACCCTTTTAATAGTGTTGTTTCACCATTGTATTTGGTGAACAACCTTGTGTTAGGATGTTAAACGGGACAGGCGCGGGTCATCGTATAGACCATGATAGAAATTGTGTTAGGTGTCTTTGGCAATTTTCTTGAGGGACTTGATCATTTTTGTTTAGGAAACCAAGATAGCGTCATCGAGGGACTATGATCTTTTGATTTGTTTTTGTTTTGCCAAAGTACCCAACATACATACCATGGCCCATTTTAGAAGGCAACAAGTGGATTGTAACCCTAGGGGTGTAAGTGGGCATTGTGTTTGATTTTCATGCATTTTTGTCTTTGATTAGGTCAAGCTATTTGTTAATTTGGATTTTGCATACAAGCCCTAGTTCTCTAATCATGGCATAATTGAAAGCGTAAAATGCGAGAATTTAAAGTTCTAGGCTATTACAACATGATTATGGGGATGGGGGTACAATTTTGAATGGGGGGTATTTGACAAAAATATAAACTCTAATTTACTATTACATCCAAATTGAAATTCAACATTTAAATGGACAATTATTTAGATAAACAAAATAAATAAATATCAAATAAATATGAATTATGAAAAAAAAAAAGGTTTTTGTTTAACTATGTATGTAAAAGTATTTTTAATGTACAAAAAAGTATAAAGAGAAAAATAAAAAAAAAGATTAATTTTATTTGTTTAGGGTTGAAACCCTAATTTATTTAAGAAAATAATATATTATATTATTTATATACAATAAATATATTAATATGTGTAAAAATGAAATATACTTAAAAAGGGGGTATTTTTTAGTATAAATAATAATAAAAATAAAAATGTAATATTTTTGTATTTTTATTCTAAGTATTTAATAAAATAAAAGTATATATGTATATGTATATATATTAAGTATATTAAATATGTATAAAAGAAAATAAAATATGTATAAAAATAAATTATATTTTTAATAATATTTTTAGTGTGAATAAAAATAAGAAACAAAAATAAAAGTATGATTTCCATATTATTTTCAAGTTTAAATAAATAATACAAAAGCATTTAAAATGTTTTCTATATTAGAAAAATGCTAAATAAAATGCTAAATAAATGTAAAAAATTATGAAAATATTTTTTAGTCATTTTTTATACTTGGAAATAAATAAACAAAATCATAAAAGAAATCAAAAATGCAAAAATGTGAAAATATAAGAAATTGGGCCAGGGGGTGCAAAAATGAAAATGGGAGGTGTTAGAAGCAAGCCAGGCCAGGCCCAGCCCAAGCCAACTTCATCTTCTTCCTTCAGACTGAAACACGCGCTTTCCCTGTTCAAATGCTACATCATGTATACGTGATCTTTTGCCAAAACTCACAATATCAAACTTGTAGAGAATTTCAATATGATTCTAACCATATGAAGCATTAATCCTAACTGTCAAAGACCAGAGAGAATTTCTCTGGCCCTAAAATCTGACCTAGTTTTTTCAGCATGTTCATGGATGAAATTCTCCTAGCACACTTAATATAAATGAAAACTGAGCATATGTACAGCTTCATGGCATTGAATACTGCATTTTTTATTCACAAACCTAAGGCTAAATGTTCCTAAATAGAGAGATAGAAAGTGATGAAACACCTGTTTCAGTTGGATTCGTGTAGGGCAATGCAGTGCTTCTTAACAAGTTTTGAGGTGTCTGGTAGCTTTCCTGAACTTCACTTGATCTTTTCCAATAGCTAGCTTGCCTTGAATGTCCCTGAATCAGCCTCTAGAACTCAACATGCACAAGCTTGAAATGAAAATGGTGAACACTGTAAATGGAGTTACAGTTGGCAATGGAGGTTTGGGATATCTTGAGTGAGTTGAATGGAAGGTGTTTGAAGCAAAAAGGGGCAAAACGCACGAGCCAAATGAGCTGGAGAACTCAAGTTGCAGCACCTGCCCTGTTTTGCCAAAGAAGTGTGATTTCTGGCTATGGGAGGTTTAGGGGCTCAAACACTCGTGTATCTTGCTCAAAGGGTTGTGTGAAAGTTGTTTGTAATGTTTGTGTAAGTTCACAATGGTTGGTTTTCAAGTTGGCAAGTGTTTGGCAAGTTTTCTTGTTTTTGAAGCAAGAATGTGAAGTTTTTTTCCCAGGCTTGTACAAGCCATCAAATATGCTGCATACCATCCTCTTGGTCCCTGCAATTTATGGATTTGATTTGGCTTCTGAGTTCTTGGCCCTATCCTTCAAAGATCATGGTTTTACATAAAGCATACCTTTTCAAAAATGGGAATTTGCCTTTTTCTACTTAAGGCTTAGTTTTGTGTACAATGCCCAAATGGCCAAAGCAAATGCTTAGACTGATGGATTTGCATTTAATTAAGGAGTGTGAAATGGTTTAGAGGCCTGCAAACTAGTACAAAGCATGCTTGTTTGAAAATGCCACTTGAGTGAACATGAACTTGCCATGGATACAAAGTGAGTTTTTGCCAACTTCAAGCATTTGATTCTCCCTAACCACAGATGTGTTTGAGGAGTTATTGGACAATTTGGAAAGCTTGAAAAATGATCTATAATCCATATTTGAAATGCAACTTGATACTCCAAGTGGAACTATGTGAAAATTGGCCAAGAAGATAGGGCAAAATCCTGCCTAAACTAGGGCAAAATTTCACTAAGTTAAAAGTCTTAGGGACCCTTGTTCCAAAAATCATAACTTGAGATCAAAGATTCTTTTGAGAAAACTTTGTGAATCAAAGTTGTATACCTTGTGGAGTACTACAACTTTCATGTTGTATGTTTTGTTTGAATCCATTTGCATCATGGTGAAAATGTGGGACAAAGTTAGGAAAAATTAAGAAAATTTCATAACTTTGAAAAATTCTAAGTTATGAAATTTTTTCAATTTCAAACCCTAAATTGCAATTTTGGGTTTCTTGATGAACAAGTTTCATAATTTGACACATCTTGATGAAAACTGACCCTTGGCACTTGATTTTGACCAAAAAGTCAAAGTTTGACTTTTTAGTGTAAAGTCAAATTTTGATCAATTGACTGGAAAATTCATCTATCAATCCAATGCAGTTGAGATCTTTTGAACTTGTTGAATAAGTAAAGATGATGCCATTTAGTCCTTGAATCCATGGTTGATCTTAATTTGCCATTGGCTAGGTCAAACAGTCAAAAATTGCCTTTGTACAGTCAAAACCCTAAAAATGACCATTTTGCCCTTTTGGTGATCTGATCAAATTTGTTATGGAATTATGGTCCAAACTTGATCCAATGATTCATATGAGTTCATAATGTTGACGTGGGTCAAAATTCATGAGGTTTGACTGTAAATTGGGCACAGTTGACTTTTTCCCCAATACAGTTGATTTCTAGGTCAACTGTCCAATTGACTGGGCAAAAATTTGATTCAAGGCTTGAAACTTGGCATGGACAAACTTATGAGTCCAACATGAAGTATGAAAGTCACTTTGGGCATTGAAGGTCCAAAAATCCCTGTGCAAACTCAAACCCTAATTTAGGTCATTAGTGCAAGGAGATGTCTTGAGCAGAGCAAACCCTAGCTTGATCTTGAGTTCCAAGAGCCTTGTGATGAGAAATGTTGATAAAATGAGAGGGAAAATTTTAGGGTACAACAGTTTCCCCTGTTCAATCTTCTTGAACCTTAAGAGTTAGATTGGCAAGTTTGCCTTTCGTGACTCGAAGGTAAAAGAGGATTGGACACTAGAGTGCCCGTAAATTTGCACTCGTCAAAATGTTGCTGAGGGAATGGGCTTAAAGATGCCATTTGAAGGTGGTAGAATCTTGGTGGAGATGGGCTTAGAGATGCCATCCAAAATTTGTTTGTTGAAGATCAGTAGAATGAACGTCAGAATGGTATCCGTATTTGGAACGTATCTGAGTTGTATTTGGAGATTGGATTTGTATGAGCAAAGGAATGACGTCCGTGTCTGGAGTGTATCCGAGCTGTAACTGTATATGATTCTTGGATGAATATCAGAATGATTTCCGTGTCTGAGTGTATCTGTATTCTAAATGGGTGACGGAGAAACATTTGTGTATGGAGCATCCATGTGTTGGGAATAAATTCTGAATGAGTGATAGAATGGCAACCGTGTCTGGAGCGTATCTGGACTGTATCTGAAGTTGAGATCTGTATGAGTAGCAGAATGACTTCCATGTCTGGAGTATATCCGTAATGTAACTGGGATCTAGACAAGTGACAGAATGACTTCCGTGTCTGGAGTGTATCTGAACTTGAAGTTGATAGTTGAATCTGGTTGAGAAATAGAATGGCTTCCGTGTTTGGAGCGTATCTAGTCTGTTTCTGATTGCTGGAGTTTGAATGAGTAGTAGAATGACCGCCATGTCTGGGGGGTATCCATACTGTATCTTGACTTGAAATTCTGAATAAGTAATAGAATGACCGCCGTGTCTGGGGGTGTATCCATACTGTATGTGAAATCTCTGATTAGTTGTTAACGATAGCTTTTTAATCTTATCCTGAAAAGGGTAGAATGTTAACTAAAGCACAAAGTTATGTTGCATGATATGTATGATGCAATAAAAATGTTCTATTAATGAATGTAATGGATGTAATGGATGTGCATGTAAGCTGAGTAGCTGTCTCGCTTGAGGAAAATAAATCCTTGATAACTGGAGATAATGAGATCTTTGACTGTTGCCGGGGAAAGTAAATCCTTGACCGATGCTGGGGATTCCAAAAAAAATTTATTGTTGAGAATTAGAAATCCTGGGACCACTGCTGGGGATTGAAAATCCTTCATGACTTTCCTGGTGAAATAAGGAAAAATCCGACGACTTCTACTGGGGAATTAAAAACTGGGAGACTTCAAATGGAGAAACAGGAACTAGAATCTTCATTCTGTTGGGAAATAACTCTGTGGGGAGAGTGTTTATTCTGCCGGGGAAATCAGGAGCTTGGGTTGTATTTTAATCTACTGGGGAATCCTTGTTGGGGATAAGACAAAAAGTTAACTATTATCTGGTTGATTCTCAGACTTTTAAGTTAACCTGCTGGGGAAGTTGGGGAAAACTGAATGGTTCCTGCTGGGGATATGATAGTTGGAAATTTGACTTTGCTGGGGAAGAAGGTTTCATCTTCGCTGAGGGTTTGTAGTTCAAAGTTTTCGAGCTCCACTGGGGATCGGTAGTTTAGAGGCTTAACTCTGTTGGGAATTTTGAAACTTAACTCTGCTGGGGATGCGTACTTCAAGGTTTTAGCTTTGTTGAGGAGCAGGATGATGTACTGCAGGGGATTTCTACTGGAATAGCCTAAAGATGTTTGCCCAAAATTTTGACCTATCAGTAATTATCCTCTCTTATTTCGTTTTATTTGTAAGCAGTGATTATATTCAAATGCATATGCTCATTCAACAAGTCATTGGACGTTTTCAAATAAAACATAAGTGTAAAAAAGACAGGAAAGGCAAGCAAATTTCTGCACTTTGAAGTATCTTTGTATTAACTTTTGTAAGTATCTTTGTACAAAGGAGACAGTCATCATAGTAAGTGAATGTTGTCATAAAAATTGAGAAAAATATTTATACAAAGAAAGATGGCTATGTGTGACAATTCCATGGGGTTCCCATTCTGCTATAGCCTTCACAACTCTGAGTATCTTGTCCATTCGCTGCTTCGTCCGCCGATGATTGGATTGATCAGAATCTTGGAGCTTGTTGGTGAAGAGATTTTCCTTAAAGTGATCCGACGAGACATAGTCATACGCTTTAATTCCCTAACTTTTACCTGGACCGCCCTTTCGGGTTTTCAGTCCACCGGGAAACCCTTTTTTTGCCCAAGTCGCCCTTTCGGGTTTTCAACTTGCCGGGTGTACAATTTTTTTTGTTTATCCCTAATTTTTGCCGGAACCGCCCTTTCGGGTTTTCGATTCACCGGGATGCCCATTTTTTCCCAAGTCGCCTTTTCGGGTTTTCGACTTGTCGGGTCGTTTATGCGTAGTATCTTTTGACTATGTCTGTGTTCGCAGGGTGCGGCGCGTCATCACCGTCCATGGTGGTTAGAATCATTGCCCCACCAGAAAAGATGTTCTTGATCACAAATGGTCCTTCGTAAGTAGGAGTCCACTTGCCCCTGGGATCACTTTGCATTAAGATGATCCGCTTGATTACAAGATCTCCGACTTGATATACCTGACTCCTGACTTTCTTGTTGAAAGCCTTGATCATCCGTTTTTGATACGTATGACCATGACAAACAGTAGTAAGTCTCTTATCGTCGATCAAATTAAGTTGATCAAGCCGGGTCCGAATCTAATCGTCCTCACTTAAACCAGTATCCTTCATGATCCTTAAGGAAGGAATACGAACCTCCATAGGTAAGACAACTTCCATGCCATATACCAAAGAAAAGGGGGTTACCCCTGTTGAAGTATGCGTTGTGGTACGATATCCGTGCAGAGCAAACTGTAACATCTCATGCCAGTCCTTATAGGTGACTGTCATCTTTTGAATGATCTTCTTGATATTTTTATTCGCGACTTCAACAACACCGTTCATCTTTGGCCGATAAGGAGATGAATTGTGATGTTGAATCTTGAACTGCTCGCACAGAGCGGTGATCAAGTGTTATTCAAATTTGTACTGTTGTCCGTGATAATCCTGTCGGGGATACCATACCGGCATATGAGATTCTGCTTGATGAAGCGGGCAACCACATTCTTTGTAACTGAGGCGAAGGAAGCTGCTTCGAACCACTTGGTGAAGTAATCAATAGCCACCAGGATGAAGCGGTGTCCATTGGATGCCATAGGCTTGATCTCTCCAATCATATCGATTCCCCACATTGCGAATGGCCAGGGAGCTGTTAGATCATTGAGAGGAACTGGAGGAATATGTACTTTGTCAGCATAGACTTGGCATTTGTGACAAGTACGAGCGTATTGATGACAATCAGCTTCCATGGTAGACCAGTAGTAGCCTGCTCTTAGAATCTTCTTAGCCATCGTATGTCCGCTCAAATGGGTGCCAAAGGTGCCACTATGTATTTCAGTCATGATCAACTCAGCTTCAGCTTTGTCCACACAACGAAGTAGAACACAATCATGGTTACGCTTATATAGGATACCATTACTTAGGAAGAATTTGGCTGCAAATCTCCTTAAGAACTTTTTGTCATTGACTGAAGCTACTTCGGGGTATTCTCGAGTCTAGAGATACCTTTTGATTTCATGAAACCAGGGTTGTTCCACTACTTCTTCGGTATTAATTTCATGACAATATGCAGGTTCGTCCATCCGTTCAATGGTGATTTGGGGAGCCTCATTATCCTAGTTGAGTTTAAACATGGAAGACATTGTAGCTAGAGCATCCGCTAGCTGATTTTCTTCTTGCGGAAAGTGCTCGAAGGTAATCTGCTCAAAGTGAGGTAACAATGTCAGAACATGTTCTTTGTATGGGATAATATTAGGATGTTTAGTATCCCACTCTCCTTTGATTTGACTGATAACCAAAGTTGAGTCCCCAAATACGACCAAAGATTTGATTCCCAAGTCAATAGCAGCCTTGAGACCAAAGATGCAAGCTTCATATTCGGCCATGTTGTTGGTGCAGCTGAAGCAGAGTCTAGCAGTGAAAGGTGTATGGCAACCTTCTAGAGAAATGAGTACTGCACCGATACCGTTGCCAAGTGCGTTTGAAGCACCATCAAAGTACAGGGTCCATCGGGATCCTTGTTCAGGTCCGTCATACGGTCCGTTACCTTCAATGTTGTCCAATGTCATGATGTCCTCGTCAGGGAAGTCGAATCTCATAGATTGGTAATCTTCGACGGCTTGATGAGCTAGATGGTCAGCTAGTACACTCCCCTTTATAGCTTTCTGGGTTATGTACTGAATATCATATTCAGTCAGGATCATCTGCCATCTAGCGATTCTTCCAGATAAAGCAGGCTTCTCGAAGATGTACTTGATTGGATCCATTTTGGAAATCAGCAAAGTGGTATGCGTCAACATATATTGTCTTAGCCGACGAGCAGCCCATACCAAAGCGCAACAAGTTTTCTCGAGAAGTGAGTAGCGAGTCTAATAGTCGGTAAACTTTTTTCTAGGGTAATAAATGGAATGCTCTTTTCGGCCAGACTCGTCATGTTGGCCCAGTATGCACCCTATTGAATTGTCTAAAACAGTCAGATACATGATTAACGGCCTTCCTTCGATGGGTGGCATCAAGATAAGAGGTTCCATCAAATACTCCTTGATCTTATCAAAAGCAACTTAACAATCATTTTTCCATTCAACCACCTGATCTTTCTTCAACAGCTTGAAGATTGGCTCACAAGTAGATGTTAGGTGAGAGATGAACCTTGCGATATAGTTTAAGCGTCCCAAAAAACCTCTAACCTCCTTCTCAGTGCGGGGGGCATGCATTTCTTGTATAGCTTTGATCTTGGCAGGATCAACTTCAATGCCCTTGTTGCTGACAATAAATCCCAAAAGTTTTCCAGACCTGACTCCAAAAGTGCACTTGCTAGGATTCAGTATGAGCTTATACTCCTTCAATTTGACAAACAGCTTTTGCAGATGGTCGAGGTGTTCTTCTTCTATCTGTGAACGGGCTATCATGTCGTCTATGTAGACCTCAATCTCATGATGTATCATGTCATGAAACAAAGCTACCATGGCGCGTTGATAGTTGCCCCGACATTCTTCAGTCCGAATGGCATTACTTTGTAGCAGAAGGTACCCCACTGCGTAACAAAAGTAGTCTTCTCCATGTCTTCGGGGGCCATTTTGATCTGGGGTTGTATCCCGAGAATCCATCCATGAAGAAAAATAACTTGTGTTGAGCTGTGTTGTCAACCAGAATGTCAATGTGTGGTATTGGAAAATCATCCTTAGGGCTAGCCCTGTTTAAGTCTCGATAGTCCACACACATTCTGACTTTGCCGTCCTTCTTAGGCACGGGCACAATGTTAGCAACCCATTGTGGATAGGAAGTAATAGCCAGGAATCCAGCATTGAATTGCTTCATCACTTCAGCTTTGATCTTTTCAGACATGTCGGGCCTCATTCGGCGGACCTTTTGTTTGATCGGTAGACAGTCTTCTCTTGTAGGGAGACGGTGAACCACGATATTTGTATCTAGTCCCGGCATGTCTTCATAGGACCAGGCGAAGATTTCAACATATTCATTCAACAACTGCACTAAGCGCTCTTTGACACTTGGTTCTAGGTTGGCACCCAATTTCACCTCTTTTTTGTCTTCCTCTGTTCCCAAATTGATGGTCTCTAGCAACTCTTCATGGGGCAGAATGGCCCTTTCTTCTTGTTGCAAAAGTTTAGCTAACTCTCCAAGCACTTCACAGTCTTCATCACCTTCGTACTCGGCATGATTGACCAGATCCTCAGAGTCATTGAAGGCCAAGGAAGAATAGTCACCCATGGAATCCGGAGTGGATGGGTACCTGCATTTTGTGAGTGTGGGTGTGTGTAAGGGATAGCCATCCTTAAACAAAAAAAAATGTAAAAGGAAAGAAAATGAACACAACAGTTTATAGATGAAAATGTCCAATGATTCATTAAACATGGCATATGATAATGAAGAAATAAATCCCTTACAAATGGACCTAAATTCCCCGGGTAAGGCATAAGGAGAAGAGAGTGTACCAACTGTTTAATTATTACAGACCAAATTAGGAAATTGTTCAAAGATAAATTACTGGTTGATGAAAGTGATGGGAACGAAGTCTTTCGCTTCCCAGTTGCTTAATCCTCCTTTAACGGTTGGAAAGATCCAATATTCAAAGTTGTCTTCTTCATCATCACCTTCTAAGGCATTAATTCCATGGTGAGTGATTTTAAAGGGTGTCCTCCAGCCCGGGAGCGACGCACAACTTTCTGGCCAGCAGCAGTAAAACCTAGTCCGAACTTGGCCGTCTTGTGAGGAAAATCTGGCAATTGCCCCTACACCGTACTCCTTCCTTCTCTGATTACAGCCTCTGCATCCTTGAGGGATGACATCTGGGACACCGGCTTGGTAATGATAAGAACATCAATCATTGTCTTTGCAACTGCGACTTCATGAGACACTTCTTCAAAGTGTTGGAAAGGCGTTTCTATGAATTCGCCATCCAACTCCACATAGCGAAAGGAGTTAAGGTGACTTATCATGTATTCTTCCTCCCCTTGAATCGTGATGATCTTTCCCTGAACAGGATACTTTAGCATTTGGTGCAGAGAAGAGGTAACTGCCCCAGCATAGTGGATCCATGGCCTTACCAACAAGCATGAATATGAAGGACGGATGTCCATCACATAAAAAGTAGAGTTGAAGATCTCGGTACCCACTTTGATTGCGATGTCCACCTCTCCATGAACCATCCGCTTAGAACCGTCGAAGGCTCGAACAATGATGTTATTGGGTTTTAAAGTCAAACCTTCACAGTCTAGCCTGTCCAACGCCTTTTTTTGTAGAACATTCAAAGATGAACCGGTATCAACCAGGACATGGGCAAGTGTAGTCCCTCTGCACTCTACCGAGACGTGCAGCGCATCATTGTGCTTCCTTCCTTTAGGGGTCAAATCAGCATCAGAAAAACCCAGACCATTATCAGCCGTAAGGCTAGCCATGCACTCTTGAAACTGGTCTTGCAGAAGTTTCTTGAGGCACGTGTGCCGTCTTTAGAAATTTGATCAAGGCCTTAGCATGACCCTCAGAGCAGACTAAGAGAGCCAACATGGAGATTTTGGAAAGGGTTTTACCTAGCTGCTCCACTACATTGTAGTCGCTCTTCTTGATTATCTTTAAGATTTCTTCCATCTCTTTCTGGGTGGTCTCGGGGATTACCACAGTCTGAGCCTTCGTCCTGACAGGCGCTTCTAGCATCCCCTTACCCTTATCGGTAGTATCAACAGAGGGTCTAGCTTCGGGAGCATCCAACTCTTCAATTACCGGGCTTTGCACATATGGCTTGACAAGCACAGAAGCTTTCAAGGGTCCGAAGACTGCTCGTGGAGGAGAAATCTCCGAAGAGAAGATCCTTCCGCTGCGAGTTATCTTGCTTGTTCCTGAAATATTCCCTATATCAGGGGTTTCATCATCAGAATTCTCTTGGATTGATTCAATCTGTTTGATACCATGGTAGAAGATTTCTCCTTCGTAATTCCATGGTATCGTCTTGTTAGATTTATACGGGACATGCCCCGGCATGGTGATTTTCAGCGGCACAAACTTAGGATCAGGCGTAATCTTGACAGGCCTTTTGCAGGTCTTGGGAATATTGTCGGAGATGGTTATTATAGCAATGTCATTGGTTAAAGTAACAAAGGTAGCAGGAGTAACATGAGTGATAGTATCAACAGGAGTCTTTTGAAAGAGAATCTCTTGGGTATCCATCAGGCGTTGGATGCCTAATTTCAACAGTGGGCATTCAGCTTGCAAGTTTGAATAGAAGTAATAGTCTTTTCCACAGCCTGGGAATATCCCGACTTTCATCAAATTCACTTTAATAACTGGTAACGGAGTCAAAAGGTCATCAACAATGGTAACATGAAGGTCTTCCAAAACGGCATGAACATTATGACCGTGCTTGGGCATTGGAGCGGATATCACGTTGGGTTTTTCAGGAGCATCAAACTCTACCTCCTTGGCGTCTATCAGGTCTTGGATCTTGTTTTTAAGAGCCCAACAGTTGTTGGTATCATGCCCTACACTGTCCGAGTGGTACGCACATTTTGCATTGGAGTGATAATAAAGAGAAAAGGTATTAGGGTTTTTCGGCGCTTCTTTCAAGTTGGTGAGATTCAGCTTTAACAGATGAGGGAGGACTTGAGCCGGTGTCATGTTGATTCGGGTGAACTGCCGTTGTGGCCTTTCTACCCTTTGCTGGTTAGCTCTAGGTTGACTGCTTTGAGATTGATCAGTTGAGGAGTTTTGAATCATCACAGCCCCCACCGTTGGTCGGCGCTCCATTATTCCTTGATTTTTCTGGGAATAAACAGCAGAAGCTTCTTTCTTGGCTGGGAAGGTCTTCTTAACAGCAGTGGAAGCGGAAGCATCCTTCTGAATTTTACCACTTTTAATGCCAGCCTCGACCCTTTCACCGGTCAGAATTAATTCGGTGAATCCTGCAGATGAACTCCCGATTAAATGATTGAAGAATGGGCCAGACAGGGTCCCTAAAAACATGTCAACTATCTCTCTATCCGACAACGGTGGCTGCACCCTTCCAGCCAGATCACGCCACTTCTGGGCATACTCTTTAAATCCCTCATTAGAAGCCATACCCATACTCTGTATTTGAGTACGAGTAGGTGCTAAATCTGCATTGTATTGGTATTGTCGGTAGAAAGCAGCAGCTAAATCTTCCCAGTTATGAACATCAGATCTCTCAAGTTGATAGAACTAGTCCAATTGTGTGCCTGACAAACTATCTTGAAAAACTGGACCCAGAGATCCTTATCAGAGGAGTGAGGTTAGATCTTTCTGACGTAGGACCTCAGATGCATCTTTGGACAGGAAAAACCGTCATACTTAGCAAATGTAGGTACTTTGAACTTGGGAGGAACGACGATCCCAGCAACCAACCCTAGTTCTTCAAAATCTAAACCAGGTACCTTTTGCAACTCCATGGCTTCCAACCGATCCTCAATATTTTTATACTTATCATCTGCCGGGGGATATTGCTGTTTGGAGTAATCTTCATCCTCTTCATCTTCCTCTTCATCAACTTCAGATTCAGAAGGCATCGCAACTCCTTTTCCTTTACCAAATCCTTCATCAAACGTCGAAGGGAACTCGAGAACCTTTCTAGCCTAGTTTTCAAACATTCTTCCCATAGTGGCCATACCAGTCCTTTTCTTCTTTTTCTCTTTATCTTTCTCCAACAGTGATTTAAAGTCCTCTTGACCCTTTGCTAAGGTCATGAGGAGTTGTTGGAATTGCGAATTATGTGCTTGCAGATCCTTAACCGTCTGCTCCAAATCCATCTTGCTGAAATAAACAGCAGAAAGATAAGGAAACCTGGTGTGAATACATGTTTATGCATATGATGAATGATATGTTATTCATGTAATGCATTCAAGGATTCAGAAATTCAAATTTGTTGCAAACAAAACGAACACCCGTCATATTAATAAGAAGAAATTTGTTAGTACATAAATGCCCCATGGGTAAAATATTACAAAATTCTTAATGTAAAAAGACATTGGACATCCTCTTTGGTGCGATGTAAGTGTTGAGAGTCTCCTCCTCATGAAGTTGGCGGGTAAGCTCCAAAACCTTCTTCTCACTGGCATAGAAGCTGGCTTCAAAAGTATTCCGTTCTTCTTTGAGTTGGATCCAACTCTTTTGTAATTCTTCCAATGATGTTGGCATGTCAGGATGTAGGAGGGTGTATGGAACCTCTCCTTCCATAACAGGATCTTTGATAACGGGGAGAATGTGAGAGTAATGCATTATAAGACTCTGGGCGCGGGTTCATACCCACTTGAGATAAGGCTCAAGGGGGATGGAATTCTTGTGCCCCAATGTCTTGTTATCCACTTTGTTGGGAATCCTCCAAGCTCTGGTAAACCTTTGTCGAAGTCATTGAGCGTCATTGTCGAAGTCAAAAACCAAGTCAGGAATCAGCATATCATGAGGGTCATCCCTTCGAGCATATCCAAACAGTCTTAGAGCTAAACAGGGGTTGTAGGTAATGCCTCCCCTAATTCCAAGTAGTGGGACATTAGGGAACTCTCCACAACGATCAATGATGATGACATTTTCTCTGGACCGAGAACACCAATGAACATCATAATATGTGAGGGTCATCAACCGTTGTGACCACCTTAAACCCTGCTCATTCTTCAAAACTGACTGGGGAAGGTGAGAAATAAACCACCTTTCTAGAAGAGGAGTACAACACATGAGGACACCTCTTTTCCTCATTGTTCGTGTGTAAAATGAGTGTAGGATGTCCCCAAGAAATGTAGGCACTGGGTTCCGAGATATGAAAATCTTGACAGCATTCACATCTATAAGTTGATCAGGGTTTGGGAATAAGACCAACCCATAGATGAGGAGTGCCACAATCTCTTCAAAAGCTTGTAGATCCAAAGAATTCCAACAGTCTTGTGCCTTCTCAAACAGAAACTTTGCCAAGAATCCCTTGACACCACTTCTGGTTTCCCAATGTCCTTTGATATCAGATGGTTGCAAGTGTAATGCTTGAGCAACATCTTCAGGCTTTGGTTCTTTTTCCGTACCGTTGTAGGATAGTTGATAAAGAATAGGAATTCTCAGGAGTTGAGAAAATTCCTCCAAAGTAGGTACTAGATGGTAATCAGGGAATGTGAAACAGTTGTGTAGGGGGTCAAAGAACTGGAAGAGAACTTTCACCATATCTTCTTCCATGTTGGAGTTAACCAAGCTGAGAAGTCTGCCATGTCTTTCACTGAAGGTAGAATTCTCTGGAATCTTGGAAGTAAGCTCCTTGAGTTGAGGAGGGATTCTCACAAGGTTGACTTATATTGTTTTCCTGCGAAGAGATTCCATGACCTACAAAATGAGAACAAAGATGAAGATCCAAACCCTTGAAATAGTTAGTGGATGCATATGATTCTTTATGATGTTCATGATGTATGCACAAACACATGTTCAAGCAAATCACACAAGATCCTAGTTTTAGGCTTGCATGAGGTTTCATAGGTAAGTACCCTCTTGAAGTTAGTTGGCTCAAACCTGTCCTATAAATAGTAATCGGGTTCTAAGGAGCTCAATATCACTGGATTATCTTTTGTGTTCATTGTTTTGGTTTAGCCACTTAACTGGCGACCAAAATATTCCAAGAAAACAACCCCCAATGAGTTTAGTATCGAGTATCTACCAACTTCGGACTGCACCAAAGCCGGTCATCTCACTACCCCTAAAAAAGGCCAAGATGGTCAAGTAAGGTTCTAAGAGTTCATTAGTGCTTCATGACATCACTCAGCGGCCCCATATTCTCTTTGATTGACTCAAAGGCTACCGGTATTCACAAATATGTCGCACTAATATAGCTATTGCTTCAACCATGTCGGTATACCCCGCACAGTTTCCATAATGTATTGCTATTTATCTATGAATGTTTCCCAAATCCGGGTAGAGGATTTCAAGCCCAAACAAGAGAAACAAATGTAAAGCAATTCAAGCAAACAAGATAAGCATGCAAAGGTGATCTAAACCTTAAGGTTACTCCACTTTTAAAATTCTCCCCAGCAGAGTCGCCAGTTCTGTGATACGGTGGGAGAACTGACTTGAGGTTTTGCGTTTGTTTTTGCAAATGTTTCGGTTTAGCAAGAGTCGCCACCGACTTTTTATTTTATTCTAAGGAAAGGTCAAAAAGCACAGGAAATACCTTTGATATGTTTTCTTGGGTTCGGGGAGTAGATTATGAAAAGGGAAGGTATTAGCACCCTTTTCATCCATGGTTATCCATGGGCTCTTAATTACTTGTTTAGATCACTTGCTTTGCTTTTCCAATTGTTTGAAATGGTGCTTTATGTGTGGTTTTGTAAGATGTTTTGAAAAGAGGCCATCTTTGTGGCAACCTTTATAATGATTCTTGTTTGAATGTATACAAAGGTGTATTGTCTTTTGAAAAGATTTCAATGTTTGAAAGTTTTGTTTTGGAAGTGTTTTGAAATTGTGTTGTGATGTGTGTTTGAAAATAGCAAGGATTTTTTTGCAAGCTTTTTGATCAAGTAACTAAGAGTTATCTACCCTATTTTACTCAAAGATCTTTCCTATGTTTTTAACCCTTTTAACAGTGTTGTTTCACCATTGTATTTGGTGAACAACCTTGTGTTAGGATGTTAAACGGGACAAGCACGGGTCATCGTATAGACCATGATAGCAATTGTGTTAGGTTTCTTTGGCAATTTTCTTGAGGGACTTGATCATTTTTGTTTAGGCAACCAAGATAGCGTCATCGAGGGACTATGATCTTTTGATTTGTTTTTGTTTTGCCAAAGTATGCAACATGCATACCATGGCCCATTTTTGAAGGCAACAAGTGGATTGTAACCCTAGGGGTGTAAGTGTGCATTGTGTTTGATTTTCATGCATTTTTGTCTTTGATTAGGTCAAGTTATTTGTTAATTTGGATTTTGCATACAAATCCTAGTTCTCTAATCATGGCATAATTGAAAGCGTAAAATGCGAAAATTTAAAGTTCTAGGCTATTACACCATGATTATGGGGATGGGGGTACAATTTTGAATGGGGGGTATTTGACAAAAATATAAACCCTAATTTACTATTACATCCAAATTGAAATTCAACATTTAAATGGACAATTATTCAGATAAACAAAATAAATAAATATCAAATAAATATGAATTATGCAAAAAAAAAGGTTTTTCTTTACCTATGTATGTAAAAGTATTTTTAATGTACAAAAAAGTATAAAGAGAAAAATAAAAAAAGATTAATTTTATTTGTTTAAGGGATGAAACCCTAATTTATTTAAGAAAATAATATATTATATTATTTATATACAATAAATATATTAATATGTGTAAAAATGAAATATACTTAAAAGGGGTATTTTTTAGTATAAATAATAATAAAAATAAAAATGTAATATTTTTGTATTTTTATTCTAAGTATTTAATAAAATAAAAGTATATATGTATATGTATATATATTAAGTATATTAAATATGTATAAAAGAAAATAAAATATGTACAAAAATAAATTATATTTTTAATAATATTTTCAGTGTGAATAAAAATAAGAAACAAAAATAAAAGTATGACTTCCATATTATTTTCAAGTTTAAATAAATAATACAAAAGCATTTAAAATGTTTTCTATATTAGAAAAATTAAAATAAAATGCTAAATAAATGGAAAAAATTATGAAAATATTTTTTAGGCATTTTTTATACTTGGAAATAAATAAACAAAATCATAAAAGTAATCAAAAATGCAAAAATGTGAAAATATAATAAATTGGGCCAGGGGGTTCAAAAATGAAAATGGGAGGTGTTAGAAGCAAGCCAGGCCAGGCCCAGCCCAAGCCAACTTCATCTTCTTCCTCCAGACTGAAACACGCGCGCTTGCCCTGTTCAAATGCTACATCCTGTATACGTGATCTTTTAACAAAACTCACAACATCAGACTTGTAGAGAATTTCAATACGATTCTAACCATATAAAGCATTAATCCTAACTCTCAAAGACCAGAGAGAATTTCTCAGGCCCTAAAATTTGACCTAGTTTTTTCAGAATGTTCATGGATGAAATTCTGCTAGCACACTTAATATAAATGAAAACTGAGCATATGTACAACTTCATGGCATTGAATACTACATTTTTTAATCACAAACCTAAGGCTAAATGTTCCTAAATAGAGAGATAGAAAGTGATGAAAAACATGTTTCAGTTGGATTTGTGTAGGGAAATGCAGTGCTTCTCAACAAGTTTTGAGGTGTTTGGTAGCTTGCCTGAACTTCACTTGATCTTTTCCAATAGTTAGCTTGCCTTGAATGTCCCTGAATCAGCCTCTAGAACTCAACCTGCACAAGCTTGAAATGAAAATGGTGAACACTGTAAATGGAGTTATATTTGGCAATGGAGGTTTGGGATAACTTTAGTGAGTTGAATGAAATGTGTTTGAAGCAAAAAGGGGCAAACTGCACGAGCCAAATGAGCTGGAGAACTCAAGTTGCAGCACCTGCCCTATTTTGCCAAAGAAGTGTGATTTCTGGATATGGGAGGTTTAGGGGCTCAAACACTCGTGTATCTTGCTCAAAGGGTTGTGTGAAAGTTGTTTGTAATGTTTGTGTAAGTTCACAATGGCTGGTTTTCAAGTTGGCAAGTGTTTGGCAAGTTTTCTTGTTTTTGAAGCAAGAATGTGAAGTTT
Source organism: Vicia faba (assembly GCA_948472305.1). NCBI lineage: Eukaryota > Viridiplantae > Streptophyta > Magnoliopsida > Fabales > Fabaceae > Vicia > Vicia faba. The sequence continues at coordinate 930,174,046 of OX451735.1, forward strand.
TTTTTTCCAGGTCTGTACAAGCCATCAAATATGTTGCATACCATACTCTTGGTCCCTGCAATTTGTGGATTTTATTTGGCTTCTGAGATCTTGGCCCTATGCTTCAAAGATCATGGTTTGACATAAAGCATACCTTTTCAAAAATGGGAATTTGCCTTTTTCTACTTAAGGCTTAGTTTTGTGTATAATGCCCAAATGGCCAAAACAAATGCTTAGACTGATGGATTTGCATTTAATTAAGGAGTGTGAAATGTTTTAGAGGCCTGCAAACTAGTACAAAGCATGCTGGTTTGAAAATGCCATTTGAGTGAACATGAACTTGCCATGGATACAAAGTGAGTTTTTGCCAACTTCAAGCATTCGATTCTCCCTAACCACAGACGTGTTTGAGGAGTTCTTGGACAATTTAGAAAGCTTGAAAAATTCTTTAAAATCCATATTTTAATTGAATCTTGAGACTCCAAGTGGAACTATGTGAAAAATGGCCAAGAAGATAGGGCAAAATCCTGCCTAAACTAGGGCAAAATTTCACTAAGTTAAAAGTTTTAGGGACCCTTGTTCCAAAAATCATAACTTGAGATCCAAGCTTCTTTTGAGAAAACTTTGTGAATAAAAGTTGTAGAATTTGTGAAGGAATACAACTTTCATGTTGTAAGTTTTATTTGAATCCATTTGCATCATGGTGAAAATGTGGGACAAAGTTAGGAAAAATTAAGAAAATTTCATAACTTAGAAAAATTCTAAGTTATGAAATTTTTTCAATTTTAAACCCTAATTTGCAATTTTGGGTTTCTTGATGAACACGTTTCATAATTTGACACATCTTGATGAAAAATGACCCTTGGCACTTGATTTTGACCAAAAAGTCAAAGTTTGACTTTTCAGTGTACAATCAAATTTTGATCAATTGACTAAAAAATTCATTTGTCAATCCAATGCATTTGAGATATTTTGAACTTGTTTAATAGGTCAAGATGATGCCATTGAGTCCTTGAATCCATGGTTAAGCTTAATTTGCCATTGGCTAGGTCAAATAGTCAAAAATTGCCTTTGTGCAGTCAAAACCCTAAAAATGACCATTTTGCCCTTTTGGTGATCTGATCAAATTTCTTATGGAATTGGGGTCCAAACTTGATCCAATGATTCATATGAGTTATAATGTTGATGTGGGTCAAAATTCATGAGGTTTGACTGTAAATTGGCCACAGTTGACTTTTTCCCCAATACAGCTGATTTATAGGTCAACTGTCCAATTGACTGGGCAAAAATTTGATTCAAGGCTTGAAACTTGGCATGGATAAACTTATGAGTCCAACATGAAGTATGAAAGTCACTTTGGGCATTGAAGGTCCAAAAATCCCTGTGCAAACTCAAACCCTAATTTAGGTCATTCGTGCAAGGAGATGTCTTGAGTAGAGCAAACCCTAGCTTGATCTTGAGTTCCAAGAGCCTTGTGATGAGAAATGTTGATAAAACGAGAGTGAAAATTTTGGGGTACAACAGGATGGTAGTCTCTTCATTATGGGAGATAGTTCATTGTTGAGATGTTTTACTCCAAAGGATGGTAGTCTCGTCATTATGGGAGATAGTTCGTTGTTGAGATGTTTACTTCGACGAATGGTAGTCTCATCATTATGGGAGATAGTTTGTTGTTGAGATTTATACTCCAATGAATGGTAGTCTCGTCATTATGGGCTATAGTTCATTATTGAGATTTGTACTACAATGAATTGTAGTCTCGTCATTATGGGAGATAGTTCGTTGTTGAGATGTTTTACTCTGATGGATGGTAGTCTCATCATTATGGGAGATAGTTTGTCGTTGAGGTTTTACTCCGATGGATGGTAGTCTCATCATTATGGTAGATAGTTTGTTATTGAGTTTGTACTCCAATGAATAGTAGTCTCGTCATTATGGGAGATAGTTCATTGTTGAGATTCACTTTACTCTAAAAAAAGTTGATTTGTTCCCAGCCAAAAGCGTTGATGTCAACCATTTGTGTCCAGTCATAAGTATTGATGCCAATCATTTGTTAGCAACCCTAATATTGGTATTTACCAGTATTATCTTACCTCTTCTATTTGCATCCTTTGGGTCGTTAATTTTTTATTCCTTGTGGGTCGACATTACGTTTTTTCTATCCCCTTTAGAGGTGGGCAGTTTGCAGTTATTTGTCGATCGTTGTTATCCATTACTTTTTCCTAAGTTATTGAGTTAGTGATACCATATCTCCTCTTTAAGCTTTACCCCAATAGAGTTGAGTATTCTGTTCCCCAATGATTTATTTTTCTGGTCGAACTCTCTTTTTGGGTTGTTGCTTATATTTTTTGCTTCCCCGATGGTGTTATGTGTCACCTTTGGAGTTGATCATTTGCATTCATAATCATAATCATTTCATGGAATCTTAGGGACAAAATATGGTTTCTTTTATATTTAAGTATCTTCAATCGCGTCGAGACGAAGATTTTAACCTTCAAATCTCCAAATAGAAGACACTTAAATAAGGGTAGTTGTTATACCATAATTTCCCCCCTAAGATTTCTCATCGTCTCATGTCACAATGCATCAAGAGACACAAATTAGGGTTGTTTTTCTCTTTATCCTATCTTTAAGTTTACTCTTGAGAGATTACCAAGTACCTTGAGTTGGGTATCTTGTACATGTGTTCTTTTAACTAACATCAATATGTGTATATATGTTCCTTTGAATGTTAATATTGCAGGTGATTACAATTGCATTCATCTCACAACCTAATCTAGAGTTTGAGGGGTGATTCTCAATCAAATGGTTCTCTAATGGATTACAAGAGTTCAATCTTCAAGGTCATGTCTATAACATCAAAGATTTGTGGTTCAAGGTGCCCTATCACTTTATTTAGGTAAAGATCTCCCAGAATTTAATGGTGGAACTCATCAAGAAGATTCATAGGTTCTTTATGATTCATCTTGCTTATTTTTCCAAGAAAGTTCAAAAATATTCAAGGTTGACTCAACAAGTTTGACCTAATTGAGCAAATACTAGATTCAGTTATCACAAGTGCATAACTCTCTCAATTTTTAAAATTATGAGTTGGTTCTTTTTTCTATGTATTCTTCTCATCATCAACAACAACCTCTCTTCACATGACAAGATCCAATTGTGCAAGAAAAATCATCAAAAGTTGAAAGCAGTTTCAAGTCATTTTGACACTCTCTGAGCTAGGGTTTGTTGACTTCTAAGGGATATATCTTTCTCATTTTTTGAGATTTTTGAGTGACTCCAAATCCATGATTCTCTTTAAGGGTTCCTTAAAAACCTCTCTCTCATAAGTCTAAGGCTAATTTTGAATTGAAGATCACTAAAAGTTGAGAAAGATTACAAGCCTCCTTGAAGAGCCTTTGAATTTTAGGGTTTGACTTCAAATGACCATAACTTGGTCAATTCTTATGTCCTTAAGCCAATTATTTGTCCATAATAATCTTTAGAATGTGAACTTCACCTTTTCTTTTATGTGCAAAGCTTGAAAATGGTTAGAAGATGCCTTAACAGAACCAAAGATTATAGGTTATTTCATGGATTTTCATCCACATCACAAGGTCATAAATCTCTCATTTTTTAGAGTTTTTGAATGATTCAAGTTTCACAATACTCTTTAATAATTCTACTTCATACCATCTTCATTGACCAAAACCTAATTTTTAGTGGGAGGCCATGTATGAAGGCAAGAGATTATAGGTCACTTTTGAGCTGAAAACTTAGAAAAAATTTCCAAGTCCACGAATCTGTGTGTTTTTTCCAATTTCAATTGATCATAGCTTTCAAATCAGATCACCAAATGAAACTTTCAAAGCACATTGTAAAGCTTGATTATTCAGCTTTCTAAAGAATCCAAGATTGTATGAAAAAGGTCCCTGAGCTATTTGCACCATGGTTGTAAACTTTACGCTTTGAAACTAAAAAAATCACTTGTAGTCAGTTTTCAATTTCCATAATATGTCTTATAATCACCAAATTACCATGTGTTTTCCACTTAAAAATAATTAGAAAAGATGTTTGAATCATTTAGAGTGTCAAAACGCATCATTTGGATGAGTTTTGATGCACATGTGGTCACACTTTCTTCATGATCACAGGTGTGCATGATTTCCACTCAAATTGCATCATTCATCCCTCCTCTCGATACCATTCACTTCCCTAAAAATATAGGATGATATCCCAATCATTTGACAAGCTTTAGAGAGCCAAAGAACCTTTGTTGAACTCCCTCCATAACTCATAATTCTGCAACTTCGAGTTCAATTCTAAAGTATATTTCCATCCAATTTCTTTGCTGATTCTTCATCCTTGAACTTCAGTGAATCTAACAAAAGAAGAACCAAGCCTTGAGGTGCCCTGAATCGTGCTAGCCAAGTCAAGTTTCAGAGCTCTGAATTTGAACTTAAACAGGTAGATTCCTCCATCAATTCTCTCCAAACTTGTTGCTACAATGTAACTCTCATCACTCTGATACTGATCACATAATTAGTTTTTAACTGGAAGTGAGTTTTGCTCGTGAATTTTCAAATCCCTATCCAACCTTTTTCTTCTGGTTTTTCTCAAATCGACTGAGTTGCAGTTTAAAGAAACTTCTTGGAGGGTAGGGTTAGGATCGTCTTAAAGAGACGAATTCGATGATACCACTATGAGTTTCTTATTTTTCCATTTGAAGAAACTCACAAAAATCCAACGCGTAGAGGTATGGAGGTTGAATTCGACCTACATGTCGTTCTTCAACAAATGATAGCGTGACAATTATTTTATTTTGATTGGCCGGAATTTGTTTGATTCTGTGTGTTTCTCACTAAGGTCCATATCAATTATAGTACGTCAGGTTCATAAAATAATATTTTTAACTTCTAAAATTCTGAAAAAAAATCTCAAAAATACTTTTGATTTTTCTCTTTCTGATTTCTATTTTTTCACAATTTTATTTTATAATTTGATATTTTTTTATGATTTTTCACTATATTTAACTTGTTTTAATTGTTTAAAATACTTTTCTTGATTTTTAAACTCTGGAAAAATTATGGAAGGATCCAATGACCTCTTGACAAATATTGATGACCTAATTTCATTTTTATTTCTGATTTTACTATTTTTCACAAATTTTAGTTTATTTTTATTATTTCTTTAAATTTTTAAAAAATAGTTTCTAAGTTTAAAAAATTCTGAAATTTTTTGTCAACATTTACTGACTCATGTTTAACCTATGACTATTTTTTAAAGATTTTTATTTGGTTTTTTAATATACTTAGTGTATTTTACCAATGATATCCCTTTTATTAATCATTTTAAATATTGTTTTATTAAGTATTGTTTTATTATTTTTGTTTGGTCCTGATTTGGGTGTTATTTTGGGACACGTTCCTCAACCTCATTAGATCTTGGGTGTTAATAGGTTGAAAAACCAAATCCAGCAAAATGGATAAATAAATTTGATGATATTTGAAACCCTAATTTCATCTGATACATCTCCATCTCTTCATCTTATCCCTTTCTTACTTGTGCTACATGTTGTTGGAGAATGATCTACATATCATTTCTCTAATATGTGGTACATAGATTTTCTATTGACCGGCCTCAAAATAGGTGTGAATTCTACATAAGTCCACTTACGATTGCTTAACATAGTGCAAAATTTGTCCTGATTCGAGAAATGATCACTCGTAGCCCAAACCTATGTTTTCAAGCCCAAGCATGTTAATTTGAAACCTTTTATCCAATAACCTTGAGGTTCATTGTTAGGATGCTTTGATCTTATCAATCCTCTAATGAATTTTCATGAATTTTGGTCTAAGTGGATCATTTAGAATTATTGGTCATATATGCTTACCTTGAGTACTTGAAATGAATGATATACTTGACAAAAAGAAAATAAAACTTGTTGTTGAGAATCTTTGATTTTATCAATCTTCTAATGAGTTTTCATATGCGAGTTTCAAGATGGTCATTCAGCTAACCTCTAGCATCTAATTCATTAACAATTGATTTTTTTTGTCCCTTTTACTTTATGCCCTTTATTTTATGTACCATTTACTTTAGCATTTACATTTCTTGCTACTTTTATCTTTGCTCACTTGAGCATTTATCTTTATATCATTTTACCTTTGCCCATTTGAGCATTTATCTTTATGTCTTTTTTTATTTTGCTCACTTGAGTTTTCTTTTCTTTTTGAAGACACTTAATAACCAACTTGAACATTAAAAACTTTAAGGTTACTTGGACTATTTGGTTACTATCCTTAGCATAATGGAGTTGTGGATTTCTTGGACTTAGGATTAGAAGCCTTGATTACCCTTGGTACCTTGTGACTTTGTTGTTATTTTTGTCTAAAGTTATGGTGATTTAACCCAAGACATTGGGTTGATTTTCTTTGTGTGCAGGTTATTCTAGTTATATGCATTGTCTATGATTGAGAATTCCTCTATATACAACCGTTACTCTGCCCAATATTTCTGAAGACTTGATTCATCCGAAGCTTGGTTTTCCTAAGAGGTTTAGTGTTTTTGATTGCCTGGTTTCAATCCAAAGGGTGGGAATTCTACATTGACTTCTTTATGTCAAGTGTTGGCTTCTTGTTGGTTAGATGGTTCTTTTCCTTAGCTTTTACTTTATTCTTTAGGATAGTCCTTTCATCTCCTCCCATCTTCTTAAATTTAAAAATCTACTCCCTCGATTTCAAAACTCTTCTTGTTTTCTAACTTGAACCACTTTCATAATAAACTTGAACTTAGGTCCATGAATTTTTTAGAATCTTTTCTTAATCAAATTTTAATCAATATTAAGCATATTTTGATTTTTTTTGTGAGATGACTAAAAGTCAATCAAACTCATTCAAACCATTTTGCCACTTTGGCTTTTTACTTTAAAATTTTTTTCTCAAAAGATTAGACTCTTGTCGATTCTTATAGTGATGTGAGCTATTATACTTCTACGATATGTAGTAAAGTGAGATGATTTCCACTTGGGTGTTGAGTAAGGCTTTGTTGATTTTAAAATCCAAGATATATCCTCTACTTTGAGATGATGCAAATTCTCCTTTCTTGTGATCGTGAGTAGTAAGTATGTTTTCCACTCGGATATGATGATGATGTCTCGTCTCTTAAAATTAACCAACACGGAAGGTGGTACATAGGCACTAAAGGTTCACAACCGCGGCGGATGCAAAAATTGTAAAAATACTTATTTTCTCATCTCCATCGTTTATTTTTGTATACACCTTTTATAGCCAAAATACACATATTCACAAAGAGGTTTCTGCAGAGTACCATAGATTTTTAGGGGGCTAATAGCTTCCCTTTGCATAACCAACCCCCCGTACCTAGATTCTCTTTCTCTCTTTTTGGGTTTATTCGCTCTTTTCCCATTCCTCTGGAAACAATAAAGCACGGTGGTGATTTTTATTTGATCTATGTGAGTTAAGTCAATCCAATAGCTTAGTCTCAACATTTATACCGCTACAGATTATGAGATTGAGAAAAGTTTTGTTTTAAGGTAAAAAGCCAATGTTGCAAAATGGTTTGAAATGAGATTGATTGTCTATTAGTCTTCTCACAAAAAACATTCAAAGTATTATTAAGTTGATTACAGTTTGATTAAGAAAATATTTTAAAAGTACATGGAAATAAGTCCAAGTTTATTATGAAAGCGGCTCAAGTTTAGAAACAAGAAGTGTTTTCAAAAGGAGGGAGAATATTTTTGAAATTAAAGAGAGTGGGGGGAGATGAAGGGACTATCCTAAAGCATGAGGTAAAATCTAGGGAAAATAACCATCTAACCAACAAGAAGTCAACACTTGACACAATGAGTCAATGTAGAACTCTCATCCTTTGGATTTGAAACCAAAAAATCAAAGATAATAAACTTCTTAAGAAAACCAAGCTTCAATTGTCTTAAGTCTTCACAAAAATTGGGCAGAATAACAGTTGTACACAGATGAATTCTAGATCACAGAGAAAGCATGTAATCACAATAACCTGCACACAAAACAAACAAACAACCCAATGTCTTGGGGTAAACCCCAAGAACTCAAGACAAAATAACAGTTGAAGTCACAAGGTCTCAAAGAAAGGCCAAGGTCCCTAATCCCAAATACAAGAAGTCCATGTCTCCAAACTGCAAAGGATAGTAACCAAGTATTCCATGTAACATTAATTTTTTTTATGGTTCAAGTTGATTATTAAGTATTTTCAAAAAAGAAATGAAATACTCAAATGAGAAAAATAAAAATGACATAAAAGTAAATGCTAAAATGAATGTGCTTAAAGTAAAGACATAAAGTCAAAACATAAAATAAAGTCAATTATTAGAAATTAGTGGTTAGTTGAATGACCATCTTGAAACTTTCATTTTGACCTCATTAGAGGATTGGTAGAACCAAAGCCTCTCAACAACAAGTTGCATTTGCTTTTTATCAAGTATATCATCCATTTAAGAATTCTCAAGGCATCATTAAATTATAAATGATGTTTAAGTGATTCACTTTGACAAAAGTTGATGAAAATTTATTACAGGATTGGTAGGCCAAAGCCTCCTAATAATGAATCTCAAGGTTATTGGATCAAAGGATTCAAATTAACATACTTGGGCTTCCAAACATAGGTTTGGGCCAATAATGATCATTTTCTCAAATCGGGATAAAATTTAGCGCTATGTTAAGCAACCGTAAGTGAACTTATATAGAAGTCACACCTATTTTGAGGTCGGTCAATAGCAATCTATGTACCATATGTTTTCAGACATGATATGGAAATCATGCTCCAATAACATTTAGTACAATAAGAGTGGGACAAGATGAAGAGGGATAGGGTGAGGAATAAACCACATTTGAACTAAAAATTTAATCAAACTATTATTAAAATCATTCATCCATTTTTATGGAGTTAGACTCAACACAATGGATCCAATGATGTTAATAAAGTTCATGATCCAAATTTCATAGTCCAAGATCAGCAAGAATATATATATATATATATATATATATATATATATATATATATATATATATATATATATATATATATATATATATATATATATATATATATATATATATATATATATATATATATATATATATATATATATATATATATATATATATATATATAATAAAACTATATTTAAAATAAGAAAAAATGATTTAAAAATGAAATAAAGAGGAAAAAATAGCAATTATATTCAAAATAATCAAGAAAAATTAAACAATACTATAGAAAAATCAAAATGAGCTCAAATATTTGTATGAATTTTTGATAATTTTTTTAAAGTTAGAAACTATTTTTTAAAATTAAAAGAAATATACAAAGTAAACCAAAAATAAAGAAAAATAGTAAAGTCAGAAATAATAAATAAATGAGGTCACTAATATTTGTCAAAAGATCATTGGATCCTTCCCTAATTTTTTTATTATTTAAAAATGAAGAAAAGTATTTTTAAACATTTAAAACAATTCAAATAAAATGAAAAATTATAAAAAATATCAAAATACATAATTAAATTATGAACAAATAAAAAGCAGAAAGAGAAAAATCAAAAATATTTTTTCATATTTTTTGAAGTTGAAATGGATTTTTTTATAATTTTTTGAAGTTTAAAACAATTTAAATATAAAAATCAGAAAATAAAATAAAGTCAAAAAAATGTGGACCAATGGATGAGAGTCAAAATGCGTTAGTAAGCTAATCCAATGGATCATACGCGTTGTGCATATCATGGTCATTATTGAATAAAACACTGAATCAAATATTAAATCTGATTTTGAAAATTCCAAATGGCACGCTTTCATTGGTTGAAGGATGACACGTTGGTCATCTTCAACCTCCAGCCAGTCTTGAAACCAGGTTCCTCAAACTGTAAAATTAGAGCTCTAGACTGGTACCATTACCTTTGTATAGTCAAGACGAAGACAACCACACCCTCGCGAAAAATTTATATAAACTGTAGCTCAGTCATTTTAGAAGAGAAGTTTTGAAAAGGGATTTGAAATTTCATGGTCAAAACGTGTTTACAGTTGAAAGCAAATGTTGAGACTAGAATCAAGATGATGAGAGCTTCACAATAATATCAAAGCTTGAGAGAATTGGTGAAGGAATCTACCTATTGAAGTTAAGTTGCAGAGCTTTGAAACTGGACTTGGATAGCACGATTTAGGGAGTTTTAGAACTTAATTATTCTTCTGTTTGCTTCAGTGAGGATCAAGGAAGGTGAATTGATAAAGAAAAATGATTGAGAAAGGCTCTAAGAGAAAATTCGAAGTTGCAAAAAATTGAGTTTAAGAGGGAGTTTGGCAGGGTGATTCTGGCTTTCTAAACTTGAGAAAATTAATGAGGGATGATCCTCTATGTATAGGGAAGCTGATTGAATGCTCAAGTGTGTGAAATGATGAAGTTTGGAGGAAATTGTGTGAAGTTGTAAACAAGAAAAGTGTGACTTGTAATTTGATCAAAACTCATCCAAACTTTGCGTTTTAACATGATAATCACTTCTGGAGGTTCACTAAACGTGATTAGAAGAAAAAATGCGCAGAAATTTTGTGTTTAAAAGCCAAAACAAGGATTTCAAAGTCTGACTTTTGAAGAAACTTCAGCTTCAAGTTACCAAGTTCAAATCAATGGCATTCTCAATTCAAGTGGTCTTAGGACATAATCCTTGAAGCTTTAGAAAGATAAGATTACAAGCTTTACAATGTGCAAAGAATGGGATCAAATGGATGCTTGAGCTTAAAGTTACAATGAGTCAAAGTTGAGAAAAAGAGGTTGACTTTCTATACTTAGAAAATTTCTAAGTTTTTATTTAAAAATGACTTATGATCTCTTTCATCCAAACATGGCCTTCCACTTGAAATTTGCTCTTGAACAAAAAAGGTGGCATAAAGTTGACCTATTGAATGGAATTTTAAGGCTTGAACCATTAAAAATCTCCAAAAATTGAGGAAGTTATGACTGGTTGAAATTGGCAAAGATTCATAAAATGACCTATAATCTTTTGCATCCTTAGGGAATCTTCCATCCATTTTCACGCTTTTCACTTAAAAGAAAGGTTAAAGTTCACATATATAAGATTAATTGGAAAACGAATGGGCTCATGATGATACAAATTGACCAAGTTATGATCTTTTGAAGTCACATGTGGGAATTTGATAGTTCATCTAGAGGACTTGTAATCTTTCTTCATCATTAGGTATCTTCCACACAAAATTTCCTTCAAACTTTTGAAATAATTTGTTAATAACCCTTTGAAGAGAAGCATGTTTTTGGAATCACCTAAAAATACCAAAAGATGAGCAAGATATACCCCCTTTAAAATTCAAAACCCTATCTCCTAGAGCAACAAAATGCTTTGGGAAACCTTTGCAATTTTGATCAACTTTCTTACACAAATACTTTTGTCATGTAAATAGAAGTTGTTGAGAATGATAAGGAGAAACCATAGAAACCAACACCACTTCCAAATCTTGAGAATTGAAGGAGATATGAACTTGTGATCAATAAAAACAAAGACGTGTCCAAGTATGTCAAACTTCTTCAATCAACCCTTGTACCTTTGAACTATTTTTGATAACTTTAGGCATGATGAATCATAATAGACTTTGTCATGATGTTATTTCAAAATATCTTCAATGATGAAGCTTGAATTTCAATGAAGCTTTGTCGAAGAAGGCACAAAAATGAACTCATGAACCCATAGATCAACTTGATGGAATGTGTTGTGTTTTCACCTATAACATCATCAATTAGGGAAAACATTCATTGTATTTGTTAGTTAAAAGTTAATCACTACAAAACATAGATGATCACAAAATACAAGCCAAGGTGCTTGGTTATCCCCCATGAGCAAAGCTAAAGATTAAGGAGAAGAGCCAAACCCTAATGTTATCTTGTTGTGACTGAATTGATATGATGTGATAGAGGGATCTTAGGGGCAAAATTGGGGTACAACAACTTTCCCTTATTTAAGTGTCTTTAATCCTAAGATGCGAAGGTTAAAAATCTTTGTGTCGATGCGATTGAAGATACTTAAATATAAAACAAGCCCTATTTTTGGCCTTAAGATGTCATGCCATGCTCATGATTATGGATGCAAATGAACAACTACAAAACGGAAGCAAGACCCCACTAGGGATATAGTAAATAAAAATTGGCTCTAAAGGAAAACTCGACTAAGAAAATAAATCACTAGTGAGCAAAAGATTATACTCTTTTGGGGTAAAGCCCAAAGAGGAGATAAAGCGTCTTCAACTCAAAAATTGAGGAGAGAAAGTGAAGGATAACAACTACCAACAGATGACTGCGAACTATCCACTCACTGAGGAGATAGCAAAAAGGTAACATTGCCCCACCGGGGAAAGAAGTGGTGAGGTAATACCAATAAATTTCAATATTAAGATAAGCAGTCAGTACTCATGACTGAAAACAAATGAACTTCTTCAGAGCAATAGAGTCTTAACGACGAACTACATTCCATAATGACAAGGCTACCATTCATTAGAAAAATACCTCAATAACGAACTACCTTCCGTAATGACAAGGCTACCATTCATTGGATTAACAAATATCAGCAACGGACTACCTTCCATAATGACAAGGCTACCATTCATTGGAGTAACAAATATCAGCAACAAACTACTTTCCATAATGACAAGGCTACAATTCATTGGATTACCAAAATCTCAGCAACGAACTACTTTCCATAATGCCAAGGCTACCATCCATTGGAAAAAGATCTCAACAATGAACTACCTTCCATAATGACAAGGCTACCATTCATTGGAGTACCAAAATCTCAGCAACGAACTACCTTCCATAATGACAAGGCTACCATTCATCAGAAAAAGATCTCAACAATGAACTACCTTCCATAATGACAAGGCTACCATTCATTGGTGTACCAAAATCTCAGCAGCGAACTACCTTCCATAATGACAAGTCTACCATTCATCGGAAAAAGATGTCAACAACGAACTATCTTCCATAAAGACAAGGCTACCATTCATTGGAGTAACTAATTTCAGCAATGAACTACCTTCCATAATGACAAGGCTACCATTCATTGGAGTAAAAAATCTCAACAACGACCTACTTTCCATAATGACAAGGCTACCATTCATTGGAGTACCAAAATATCAGAAATGAACTACCTTTCATTATGACAAGGCTACTATTCATTAGAGTAACAAATATGAACCTTCTCTGGGAGCTGTCAGACTTATTGGGGAAGTACAGGTTGCTCAAATAGAGAGACCTGCTACTTGCTGTTATGAGGAGGAATTGCAATAATGATTTCTTGAGGAAAGAAAAATGGCTTCCTGGGGAAAGAGATATGGTTTCTTGGGGAAAGAGATAGGACTTCCTGGGGAAATGCCAATATGTTCCTGTTGAGGAAATAAAATCTTCACGTAAAAAATAAATGCACATTCTCAAATAAGGGCTTGAAGCTTGCAGAAATAAAAAATAATAATATTGTTGAGGGCCACAAATTCAAACCAGAAATAAACTGGAATGAAGCAGTCAACCAAAATAACACCTCATGAGAAATAAACTCAAGAGAGAAACACATTCTATCCAGACAATGAGCTGAAATGAAGGCTAAAGAAAATTTCTTCCACGAGGGATAGCTCAGTGGGGGAATTGAAAGGATATACATTTTCTACTTAAGGTTGACACTCTATTGGAGAGAGGATAACACAACTCTTCAAAACAGGGTAATATCTCAACAATAAAAAGTGAAAATGAGCAGTGAATATCTAAATTTAGCTATGCTTGATGTATGTATGAATGTATGAATGTCATCAGATATATGTTGACAAAACATACACATAACTCTGGGGATAACCAGATAAAACCAATTAGGTATAGTCAATGCTCGGCTAAATCACATCCAGGATGAAAATTCCATGAGAAAGTAAGAACCAAATTAGGAAAAAATTCATGTTTCACGACTTAACTTCAGTGGGAAGGAACAAAATCAAAACAACAAATCAACATAAATATCGTGATATAACATCCTCCTTCAGGCTTACCGGGGAATACCACACAGGCTTCAATGGGGAAAACAAACATTTCCAGGTCTGTACTTCTACTAGGGTTTGCAATACTAATTTCACTAAGGAAAACAAGATCATATTGTCGAGACATCAGCTAGGGGTATTGTACTGTCTTTAATGGGGAGGGAAACACATTGTCGAGAGGAAACCAAGATACATTCTTCAATACTGAGAGTGGCAATTGCACCTACTTCTCTAGGGAGAAATTACGAAACTTCCACAGGGATAGCCCTATCCAGGGATTTTATAAGTCAAACATTATAGCAAGAAATCAAACTTATGGGGATTTTAAATCAAACCGAACACTTGGCGAGAGAAAACCCAAAACCCAATACCCAAAACAATTTATATATGAAAATGAGAAAATAAAATAAAGTAAAAAAATGCGGGCCAATGGATGAGATTTTAAACACGTTAGTAAGCTAATCCAATGGATCAGACGCGTTGTGCATAACATGGTCATTATTGAATAAAACACGAAATCAAATATTAAATCAGATTTTGAAAATTCCAAATGACACGCTTTCATTGGTTGAAGGATGACACGTTGGTCATCTTTAACTTCCAGCCAGTCTCAAAATTAGGTTCCTCAAACTATAAAATTAGAGCTCGAGACCGGTACCATTCGCTTTGTCTCATCAAGACGAAAACAACCACACCTTCGCGAAAAATTTATATAAATTGTATCTCAGTCATTTTGTAAGAGATGTTTTGAAAAGGGATTTGAGGATTCATGGTCAAAACATGTTTCCAGTTGAAAACAAATGTTGGACTAGAATCAGGATGATAAGAGCTTCACAATAGTATCAAAGTTTGAGAGAATTGGTGAACGAATCTACCTATTGAAGTTAAGTTGTAGAGCACTGAAACTGGACTTAGCTAAAACTATTCAGGGAGTTTTATAACTTAATTTATCTTCTGTTAGCTTCAGTGAGGATCAAGGAGGTGAATTGACAAAGAAAAATGATTGAGAAAGGTTGTAAGAGCAAATTCAAAGTTGCGAAAATTTGAGTTCAAGAGGGAGTTTGGCAGGATGATTCTGGATTTCTAAGATTAAGAAAATGAATGAGGGATGGTCCTCTATTTATAGGGAAGCTGATTGAATGCTCAAGCGTTTGAAATGGTGAAGTTTGGAGGAAAATCGTGTGAAGTTACAAACAAGAAAAGTGTGACTTGTAATTTGATCAAAACTCAACCAAACTTTGCGTTTTAACATGCTAATCACTTCTGGAGGTTCACAAAACGTGATTAGAAGAAAAAATGTGCAACAATTTTGTGTTTATAAGCCAAAAGAAGGATTTCAAATTCTGACTTTTGAAGAAAATTCAGCTTCAAGTTACCAAGTTCAAATCAATGGCATTCTCAATTCAAGGGGTCTTAGGACATGATTCTTGAAGATTTAGAAAGATGAGATTACAAGCTTTACAATGTGAAAATAATGGGATCAAATGGATGCTTGAGCTGCAAGTTATATTGAGTCAAAGTTGAGAAAAAGAGGTTGGCTTTCTATACTTAGATAATTTCTAAGTTTTTCTTTTAAAATGGCTTATAATCTCTTGCATCCAAACATAACCTTCCACTTGAAATTTTCTCTTGACCAAAAAAGATGGAATTAAGTTGACCTCTTGAATGGAATTTTGAGGCTTAAACCATTCAAAATCTCCAAAAATTGATGAAGTTATGACTTGTTGAAATTGGCAAAAATTCATAAAATTACCTATAATCTTTTGCATCCTTAGGGCATCTTCCATCCATTTTCACACTTTGAACTTAAAAGAAAGTTTGAAGTTCACATATCTAAGATCAATTGGAAAAAGAATGGGCTCAAGGTGATAAAAATTGACCAAGTTATGATCTTTCGAAGTCACGTGTGGGAATTTGATAGTTCATCTAGAGGACTTGTAATCTTTCTTCATCATTAGGTATCTTCCACACAAACTTTCCTTGAAACTTTTGAAGTGAATTTTTAATAACCCTTTAAAGAGAAGCATGTTTTTGGAATCACCCAAAAATACCAAAATATGAGCAATATATACCCCTTTGAAATTCAAAACCCTAGCTCCTAGAGCAACAAAATGCATTGGGAAACCTTTGCAATTTTGATCAACTTTCTCGCACAAATACTTTTGTCATGTAAATAGAACTTGTTGAGAATGATAAGGAGAAACCCTAGAAACTAACACCACTTCCAAATCTTGAGAATTAAAGGAGATATTCACTTGTGATCAATAAAAACAAAGACTTGTCCAACTATGTCAAACTTCTTCAATCAACCCTTGTACCTTTGAACTATTTTTTACAACTTGAGGCATGTTGAATCATAATAGACTTTGTCATGATATTATTTCAGAATATATTCAATGATGAAGCTTGAATTTCAATGAAGCTTTGTTGAAGAAGGCACAAAAATGAAATCATAAACCCATATATCAACTTGATGGAATGTGTTATGTTTTCACCTACAACATCATCAATTATGGCAAACATTCATTGTATTTGTTAGTTAAAATTTAATCACTACAAAAAATGGATGATCACAAAATACAAGCCAAGGTGCTTGGTGATCCCGCATGAGAAAAACTAAAGATTTAGGAGAAGAGCCAAACCCTAATGTGATCTTGTTGTGATTGAATTGATATGATGTGATAGAGGGATCTTAGGGGGGAAAATTGGGGTACAACAACGTCCCTTAAAAAAGTGTCTTCTATACGGAGATGCAAAGGTTAAAAATCTTTGTGTCGATGCGATTGAAGATAATTAAATATAAAAACAAGCCATATTTTTGGCCCTAAGATGTCATTCCATTCTCATGATTATGGATGCAAATGAACAACTACAAAAAGGAAGAAAGACCCCACTTGGGATATAGTAAATAAAAACAGGCTCAAAAGGAAAACTCGAATAGGAAAATAAATCACTGGGGAGCAAAAGATTAGACTCTTTTGGGGTAAAGCCCAAAGAGGAGATAAAGCGTCTTTAACTTAAAAATTGAGGAGAGAAAGTGAAGGATAACAGTGACCGACAGATGATTGCGGACTATCCACTCACTGAGGAAAGAGAAAAAAGGTAACGTTGACCCATCGGGGAAAGAAGTGGTGAGGTAATACTAATAAATTTCAATATTAAGGTAAGCAGTCAGTACTCATAACTGAAAACAAATGAACTTCTTTGGAGCAATAGAGTCTTAACGACGAACTACCTTCCATAATGACAAGGCTACCATTCATTGGAAAAAGACCTCGATAGCGAACTACCTTCCGTAATGACAAGGCTACCATTCATTGGAGTAACAAATATCAGCAACGAACTACCTTCCATAATGACAATGCTACCATTCATTGGAGTAACAAATCTCAACAAAGAACTACCTTCCATAATGACAAGGCTACCATCCATTGGAGTACCAAAATCTCAGCAATGAACTACCTTCTATTATGCCAAGGCTACCATCCATTGGAAAAAGATCTCAACAATGAACTACCTTCAATAATGACAAGGCTACCATTCATTGGAGTACCAAAATCTCAGAAACGAACTACCTTCTATAATGACAAGGCTACCATTCATCGGAAAAACATATCAACAATGAACTACCTTCCATAATGACAAGGCTGCCACTTATTGGAGTACCAAAATCTCAGCAACAAACTACCTTCCATAATGACAAGGCTACCATTCATCGAAAAAAGATCTCAACAACGAACTACCTTCCATAAAGACAAGGCTACCATTTATTGGAGTAACAAATCTTAGTAACAAACTACCTTCCATAATAACAAGGATATCATTCATTAGAGTAACAAATCTCAGCAACGAACTACCTTCCATAATGACAAGGCTACCATTCATTGGAGTACCAAAATATCAGCAATGAACTACCTTCCATAATGACAAGGCTACCATTCATTAGAGTAAAAAATCTGAACCTTTTGTGGGAGCTGTGAGACTTATTGGGGAAGTACAGGTTGCTCAAATAAAGAGACCTGCTACTTAATGTTTTGAGGAGGAATTGCAATAATGATTTCCTGTGTAAAGAAATATGGCTTCCTGGGGAAAGAGAGATGGTTTCCTGGGGAAAGAGATAGGACTTCCTGGGGAAATGCCAATATGTTCCTATTGAGGAGATAAAATTTTCACATGAAAAATAAATGCACATTCTCAAATAAGGGCTCGAAGCTTACAGAAATCAAAAATAATAATATTGTTGGGGGCCATAAATTCAAACCAGAAATAAACTAGAATGAAGCAGTCAACAAAAATAACACCTCATGAGAAATAAAATCAAGAGAGAAACACATCATATCTAGATAATGAGCTGAAAGGAAGGCTAAAGCATAATTCCTCCACGAGGGATAGCTCAGTGGGGGAATTGAAAGGATATACATTTTCTGCTTACGGTTGACACTCTATTGGAAGAGGATAACATAACTCTGCAAAACAGGGCAATCTGCCAACAATAAAAAGTGAAAATGACCAGTGAATATCTAAATTCAACTATGCTTGATGTATGTATGAATGTATGAACATCATCGTGTATATGTTGACAAAACAGACACATAACACTGGGGATAACCAGAAAAAACCAATTGGGTATAGTCAATGCTCGGCTAAATCACATCCAGGATGAAAATTCCATGAGAAAGTAAGCACCAACTTAGGAAACAAATTCTTGTTACACGGATTATATTTCACTAGGAAGGAACAAAACCAAAACAGCAAATCAACATAAATGTCGTGATATAACACTTATTCCTGGATTACCGGGGAATACCATCAAAGCTTCAATGGGGAAACAAAAGTTTCCAGGTATGTACCTCTATTGGGGTTTGTAATACTGATTTCACTAAGGAAAATGAGATCATATTGCCGAGACATCAGTTGGGGGTATTGCATTGTCTTCAATGGGGAGGGTAACACATTGTCAAAGGGAAACCATGATACATTCTTCAATACTGAGAGCGAGGATTGAATGAACTTCTCTAGGGATAAATTATGAAACTTCCACGGGGATAGCCCTATCCAGGGATTTAAGAAGTAAAACATTATAGCGAGAAATAAAACTTATGGGGATTTTAAATCAAACCCAACACTTGGCGAGAGAAACCATAAAAAAAGTTGACAACCGTTTCAGCATTTCTTAGAAAAGACATTGCCCTTGTCTGGTTGCCTTACTGGGGAAAGCGGGATCACAAACCCAACATTACATCATACATTAATTGGTATCGTCTTCAACTATCTGAGAAAAAACATGAAGAATATACTCAATCCAACAAAAGTGCCTTGGGAGAAACCTCCTGGGGAAAACAAACTTTCAAAACTTCCGAGTCTGTTTGTCCCTTGAGTCACTATTTTTGTTCTCTTTGCGTTATAAAATCTAAAGCAATAAGTAATTTGTAAATTCTTTTCAAAAATAATTTAGTTATTTAGTCTGTTTGCTTTGATCATTACTATCAATGATAACTAAAGTCTTTGTAAGTTGAATAAAGTAACAATTGCAAGGAATTGGATAAAAGCTCAAATTTATTAATATGACAGTAGTCTGCGAATGGAGAGACTCCATAGAAAATTATAATGTTTGGAAAAATGTAATATACATTGGAAAATATACATTGAGATACAATGACCACTATTATCCCTAACAACTTTGAATTCCTGAGTAGATACTTCGGTTGAAGAGTGGTGAGGATTCAAGAAGAATGTTGCTTCAAATGATCGAGTCTTGTCTGATGCAGTTACTTGCCAATAAATCCCTAACTTTTGCCTAGATTGCCCTTGCGGGTTTTCAACCTAAAGGGAAAAATATATTCTATTTGCGTCTCTAATTTTTGCCTAGACCACGCTTCGGGTTTTCGGCCTATCGAGATGCTCCTTTTTGCCTAAGCTGCCCTTTTAGGTTTTCGTCTTAGCGAGCTGTTCTTTTATTTTTCTAGGCGAAGTATTTCTTGACTACATCAGCATTCACATGACAAGGGAACTCCTCTCCATCCATTTTTTCGAGAATCAAAGCACCACCAGAGAAGGATTTCTTAACAACACATGGGCCTTAAATATTAGGAGTCCACTTGCCCCTAGAATCATCGTTAAAAGACATGATCTTACTGAGCACGAGGTCGCCTTCTCTGAATTCACGAGGTTTGACCTTCTTATCAAAATCTTTCTTCATTCTCTTTTGGTAAAACTGACCATGACACAAGGTCGTCATTTGTTTTTCTTCAATCAAATTCAACTGGTCAAACCTGTTTTGGACCCATTCAGCCTCTGTCAACTTGGTTTCCATTATCACGCGTAAAGAGGGAATCTCAACTTCAATGGGGAGCATTGCTTCCATTCCATACACAAGAGAGAAAGGGGTTGCCCCTTTTGAAGTGTGGATAGATGTTTGATACCCATGCAAAGCAAAATGAAGCATCTCATGCCAATCTTTATAAGTGACCACCATTTTCTGGATGATCTTCTTGATGTTCTTATTAGCAGCCTCAACAACCCCATTCATCTTTGGCCTGTAGGGAGATGAATTGGGATGGATAATCTTAAATTCTTCACAAAGTTCTGTCTCCATCTTATTACTCAAATTTGAGCCATTGTCGGTTATAATCCTACTTGGCACATCATATCGACATATGAGGTTGTTCTTGATGAAACACACTACCACCTGCTTAGTGACATTAGCATACGAAGCTGCTTCCACCCATTTGGTGAAGTAGTAAATTTCCACTAATATGAAACGATGCATTTGATTCAATCATTCCAATCATGTTAATACCCCACATAGAGAAAGGTCATGGGGAAGAAATAACATTGAGAAGCGTTGGAGGCACATGAATTTTGTCGGCATAAATCTGGCATTTATGGCGCTTCTTTGCAAATTGGTAACAGTCAAATTCCATTGTCATCCAATAATAACTTTCCCTAAGCATCTTTTTTGCAATTGAATGTCCATTGGCGTGAGTACCAAAGGAACCTTCATGGACTTCATGCATCAACATGCCTGATTCGTGTATATCCGTGCATTTGAACAAGACCATGTCTTAATTTCTTTTATGCATCACATCTTCATTGAGGAAAAAGCTGCCAGCCAACTTTCTCAATGTTTTTCTATCTTTATTTGATGCACCAACCGAGTATTCCTGATTTTGGAGAAAATGCTTGATATCAAGATACCAAGGTTTTTCATCGGCTACTCCCTCTGTTGTAAACACATGAGCCGTTCTATCTAAATGTCACACTATGATACGAGGCATATCATTCCAAGCATTTAGTTGGTACATGGAAGCCATAGTTTCCAAATCATCTGCCATTTGATTTTCATCTCTCGAAATATGATGGAATTCAACTTTGTTAAAGAAGGGTAGAAATATTCTTGCATAATCTTTGTAAGGGATCATGTCAGGGTGACGAGTATCCCAATCTCCTTTGATCTGGTTAACTATCAAAGCTGAATCACCATATAAATCTAGAACTTTGACTCTGAGATCAATGGATTCGTCGAGACCCATGATACATGCCTCATACTCCTCCATATTATTAGTACAATCAATCGTCAGCCTTGCGGTAAAAAGAATGTGTGATCCACGAGGAGTGATAATCACAACACCAATTCCTTTTCCGTAAGCATTCACAACTCCATCAAATACCTTTGCCCAACGAGATTCAGGATCTGGACCTTCCTCAGGCAAAGGTTCATCGCAATCTTCCACTTTCAAGAACATCACATCCTAATCAGGGAAATCAAACATGACAGGTTGACAATCATCTACTGATTGATGAGTAAGATAATCAGCTAAAACACTACTTTTTATGGCCTTTTGAGTGTGGTACTCAATATCGTATTCAAACAATAACATCTGCCAATGGGAAATTCTCCCAGTAAGAGCAGGCTTTTCAAAAATATACTTAATTGGTTCCATTTTGGAAATTAACCAAGTTGTATGATTTAGCATATATTGTCGCAACCGCTTTTCCACCCACGCCAGAGAAAAACACGTCTTTTCCAGTATAGAATACCGCGACTCACAGTCAGTAAATTTCTTACTGATATAGTAGATGGCATATTCTTTCTTTCCTGTTTCATCTTATTGTCCCAAAATACATCCCATAGAATTATCTAACACTGTCAGATACACGATCAATGGTCTTCCTTCAACGGGAGGGAGCAAGATAGGAGGTTCAAGCAAATATTCTTTGATACTTTCAAATTCCCTTTTGCAATCATCTATCCATACACAACCCTGATCTTTCTTTAATAACTTAAAGATCGGTTCACACGTTGCACTCATGTGGGAAATAAATCTGGAAATGTAATTCAACCGTCCAAGGAAACCTATGAGTTACTTTTCAGTATTTGGCACAGGAATTTCTTGAATCACTTTGACTTTATCAGCGTGAACTTTATTTCCTTTCTGGATGACAATAAAACCCAACAACTTTCCGGATCAGACACCGAAGGTGCATTTGTTTGGATTCAAGCGGAGACGATATATCCTCAAATGCTAAGGCAATTTCAACAAATCTTCCACATGCCCTTCTTTGGTTAGTGACTTGGCAATCATGTCATCAACATAAACCTCAATTTTATTATGCATCAGATCATGGAATAGGGTTGTCATAGCCCTCTGATACGTTGCACTAGCGTTCTTCAACCCGAAGGGCATCACTTTGTAGCAGAATGTTCCCCAAGGTGTGATAAACGTTGTTTTATTCCATGTCCTCAAGAGCCATTCTTATTTGATTATATCCGAAAAATCCTTCCATGAACGAGAATACTTTAAATTTTGTTGTACTATCAACCAACATATCAATATGTGGCAATGGGAAATCATCTTTCAGACTAGCTTTATTTAGACCTATGTAATCTACGCACGTGAGAACTTTTCTGTCTTTCTTTGGTACCGACACAATATTGGCCACCCATTAAGGATACACTGATGTCACAAGAAAACCGACATTAATTTTCTTTAACACTTCTTCTTTGATTTTCACTACCATATCAGGGTGAGTTCTTCTTAACTTCTGCTTGACTGGCGGACACTCTGGCATTAAAGGAAAACAATGCTCCATAATATCAGTATCTAAACCAGGCATATCCTTGTAAGACCAAGCAAAGATGTCCACATACTCTTTCAACAGCTTAGTCAATCTATTCTTCACATCAGGATGCAACAATGTTCCAATTTTAACTTCCTTCAGATCTTCCTTTGAACCCAAATTGATGGTCTATAACGCCTCTTTATACGGTTGAATGGCACATTCCTCGCGCTCGAGCAACTGTGAAACCTCTTTTGGAATGTCATCAGATTCTTCTTCTTCGGCCCCATACACAGGATATTCAAAGTTAGGAGAGGATGCAGGGTCATTGTATTCAACGGGTTTATTAATTAATCTGCACATGTGATTTATGATTTCTTTTAGAAACGGACACATATATCAAGTGATTATGCATATTTATTTACAATTATTGTTTATTCCAAAAAGGGTTTTTTCTGATTACCATTTTCCTAGAAAAAAACAGAAAATAAAAAACACAATTTGGGAATCAAAGACAACTTTTATTTATGATTTTAATGAGCAAAGAAAACAAATAAGCCCGTATAATATGAACTTTCACCTTGGGCAGAGTGAAAGCTTTTTGCAAAGATAAACAAAAACAAATTACTTTGAGACAGGGATGCAATTGGGAACATCAATGGTGACCCAGTTCTGGACTCTGACTCTAGGCGTCACATCACTCGGCATTTCCTGCTCTTCTTCATTATGCACAGTAGCATTAACTCCAGAAATAGTTGGATGGAGGTAGCCTCTGCTGTAGAAAATATCCTGATAGCTGCTCACAGTAGACTTTGATTTCAAGCTCTGAACTTTTCCATTCTTTGCAGAGAATCCCAAACCAGCCTTGTTCTTGTTCACTGGAGGATCAACAATATGTCCCCATACTTTACTTGGACCATTGTGCACAACCTGTTGAGCATCTTAGAATGAAGTCATAGAATTCTCATTCTCTCTTCCATTATCAATGGACAGAGCTTGGAACTGCGTCTCAATAGCAGCTTCATCTACTTCTATAACACTGAACAATGATAAATGAGATATCACCAATGCTTGATCTCCATTTATAATAACCAATTTTCCTTTGCGCACGAACTTCAGCTTTTTATGTAGAGTTGAAGTGACAGCCCCTACTTCATGTATCCATGGCGTTCCTAGTAGACAACTGTATGCAGGCACAATATCCATGACTTGGAAAGTCATCTAGAAAAGGTGTGGGCCTATGTGAATAGGCATATCGGCTTCCCCAATAACTGACTTCCTTGATCCATAGAAAGCTTTTACAATAATACCACTTGGGCGCATGGGAGCCCCTTGATATTTCAACTTAATCAGTTTGCTCTTTGGTATAACATTTAAGGTAGACCCATTATCAATCAGCACATTTGATAATGAATCACTTTTACAGTTCATGGATATGTGGAGAGATAGATTGTGATTCTTGCCTTCGTCAGGAAATTCATCATCGTAAAAGCTTAGGTTATTATAAGATGTGATATTACCTACCACAATACTGAATTGATCTAACATCATATCATACTCCACGAAGGCTTGGTCCAACACCTGCATTAAAGTTTCTCTATGGACAACAAAATTCATCAACAATGCTAGGATAGATATCTTTGATAATCTTCAAAATATCATCCACATCTTTCTTCAGGGTAGCACCACTGGAATCCCACATTGCTTTCTTATTCTCAACACTTTCAACAACCTTCTTATCGGCATTATCATTTCCCTTAATAACCGATGCAAATACATGACCATTATGGGTCACTCTTCTAGTCGTAGCAATATTCTCAATACTAGACAAAGGCTAGATTGGAACTTCCACACCATCCTCTAAAATAGTTGCATTGTACTTGTACGGTACAACTTTGTTTGATTTGTAAGGAACATGCTCTAGAAAGAAAATCACCACAGGGGCAACCACTGGCTTTCTACAATATTCAATTTCAACAGGGGCATAATCATTGAAACAAGGCACAATTACATTCACTCCTTCTTCAGAAAAAAAGGACATCAAAGAATCATTGTCGGAGAACATATCCTCATTTGAGGAAAAGAATTCATCCGCAGAAGCATATTCATCATCTGATTCACTCTTAACTAGGAAAAAATCAATCTCATTAACCTCATGGTAATCATCTCTTTGGCTTGAAACCTTGATACTTCCATTATCCAATAACAACTGAATAACTTTTCTTACAATAGAACATCATCGGGTATCCCTGCAGCAAATCCAGAAAGATCCATAGTGGTGTTCTACCTAACCATCCGTGTGGCAGAAAATAGCGTGCAATTGCACGAGATCATCATTCATATGGTCCACATCAAAGATTCGGAACTCTCCAGGACATCCAAAGACAATGTTAAATTACTCCTCATATTCCGCCCTAGGCTTGATTATATGGATGAGGCCCTAATCCATCATCTCTTGCAAATCAGCCGTTATCTTATCGCAACCTTGTATATCAGTGCTACAAATACCACAACCAGCATGGTCATGAGTACAGTAACTAAACTCACAAAGGTTTGCATGCATCTTTACCAAGTCTCCTCTGACCAAGCTAATATCATAAATGCGGAAGTCCCCTGGACAACCAGCAACCATGTTGACAGCACTCGTTCCTCCATGCTTTGGAAGAGGATTATATTTTACATTAGGACTGACATCTTTGAAGGATAGAAGGCTAGATCTAACCATTTTCTGTACCTCGGACTTCAGAGGATAACAGTTTTCCATATTATACCCTGGTGCACCCTGATGGAAAGCGCACGTCTCATGTGCCTTATAATACCAGAGCAAAGGGGATGGTATATTAGGAGGTGGCCTAGTCTGGACCAACTTTTTCTGGATCAGTGTTGGGAGTAACTTTTCATAACACATAGGTGTTGTACCCCAATTTTTGACCATAAGATCCCTTCATCATACCATGTTGATTCAATCATAACAAGATCACATTAGAGCTTTTGGTTCTTCTCCCTATCTTTAGCTTTGCTCTTTGAGGAATCCCAAAGCACCTTGACTTGTTTTCTTTTGTGATCATGAATATTTTGCTTTAATTTTCTTTCTAATTAATAAAATGCAATGTTGGTTTGTCTTACTTGTTAGTAATGTAGGTAAAGGCAATGAGGTTTAGCAAGTTGCTTCATGGGTTCATGAGTTTATTTCCATGCCCTAGTAAATAAATCTTGAGAAATTCAAACCTCACCATTGAAGTTATTTTGGAAGAAATGGCATGACAAGGCTTATTTTGGTTCAACATATTTCAAAGTTATCAAAAATTGATTCAAAAGTGCAAGGGGTTGAGGCAAGAAGTTGTCATGATTGAACAAGGTCTTGTTCTTATTGGTGACAAGAGCACATTTCTCTCAAATTTCAAGATATGGAAGTGGTTTTGGTGGCAATGATTCCTCATCATCATCCTTAACAACTTATATTCACAAAGAAAGAATATTGGCACAAGAAGTTTGTTCAAACTTGTCAAAGTTCCTCAAAGCATTATCTTGATCTAGAGGCTAGGGTTTTAAACTTCAAGGGAGCATATCTAGCTCACCTTTTGGTATTTTTGAGTGATTCCAAAGACATCTTTCTATTCAAAGAGTTACCAACAAATCACTTCAAAAGTTCCAAGGAGTTTTTATGTGGAAGTAACTTGGTGAAGAAGAAAGATTACAAGTCATCCAGATGAATCCACAATTTTCCATATGTGACTTCAAATGGTCATAACTTGGTCAATATTTATCACCTTGAGCCATTTTTTTCCATGATGATCTTGAAGATGTGTACTTTATGCCTTATTTTATGTATAGAGTGAGAAAATGGATGGAAGTTTCCTTAAATATGCCAAAGATTATAGGTCATTTCATGATTTTTGGCCAACTTCAACAAGTCATAACTTGCTCAATTTTTGGAGATTTTGAGTGGTTCAAATTTCAAAATGCCATTCAAGAGGTCTAATTCATTCCATCTAATTTGGTCAAGAACGAATTCTAAGTGGAAGGCCATGTTTGGATACAAAAGATTATAGGTCATTTTTGAAGAAGAATTTGAAATATTTCTAAGTATGGAAAGTCAACTCTTTTTCTTCAACTTTGACTCCATGTAACTTTCAGCTCAAGCATCCATTTGATTCCATTCTTTTTCCATTGCAAATCTTGTAACCTACATCTTACCAAAGCATCAAGAATTATGCCCTAAGACCCCTTGAGTTGGAAATGCCATGGATTTGAATTTGGTAACTTGAAACTGAATTTTTCACAAAGTCAGAATTTTGAAATCCATAATGTGACTTCTAAACACAAGATTTATGTGTGTTTTTCATTTAAACTTGATTAGCAAACTTGCCATAAGTGATTAGCACCCCAAAACGCAAGGTTTGACTGAGTTTTGATGGAAATGAAGTCACATTTCACTCGTGCTCGACCTTCACTCAATTTCCCTCCAAACTTCCTTGTTTCTACAAATTTTCATTCCCATTCACTTCCCTATAAATAGAGGGTCATCCCCCATCCACTTTCCCAAGCTTAGAGAGCCAAGAATACCCTGCCAAAACCTCACACGAACCCACTTTTTTTTAATTCAGTTTCTGAGATTTAAGCTTCCTTTTCCAAAATTCTTTGCGCATTCATCATCCTTGATCATCATATAAACTCTCCAGCACTTAAACCAATCAAAACGAGCCATAATTCAACTACAGAAGTCCAGTTTCAGAGCTTCTTACTTGAACTTCAAAAAGGTAGAATTCTCCACCATTTGGATCCAAATCAAGCACTAATCTATTCTACTCCTTCTTCTGATTCTAATGCTGCTTACAATTTTTAAATCCGTTTAGAATTGAGAGAGATATCTCATATTGAAGGTGCTCGCTATTTTATAGGTTTTTGATTCATATCTCTCTCCATACTTTATATAAATTTGGCGCGATGGTTGTGTTAGAATCGTCTTGAAGAGACGAGTTCAATGATGCTAGCCTGGGATCCTAATTTTTCCATTTGAAGGATCTCACAAAATCCCCATTGCAGGGTGTATGGAGGTTGAAGACGATGACATGTCTCGTCTCAGCCAATGATAGTGTGCCAAACATTTTAATTTTATTGGTTTCCCTTTTTCTGATCACATGTGTGTTTCACTATAGTCCATATCAAGCACAGCGCGTCTGGTCTATTGGATTAGCTTACTAACGCGTTTTGACTATGATCTGATGGTCCACATCTTTTTGGTTTTATTTTATTTTCTGATTTTATATTTTTATTGATTAAATTTTCAAAAATTCATAACTCTTATTTTTTATCCAAAAATTATGAAAAAATTCACAAAAATACTTTGAATTATTTCTGATCTCATGACTATTTTTTCACATTTTTATTTTAACATTTGGTATTTTTTATATTTTTTCTATTATTTGCTTTCTTTTAATTTCTTAAAAAATACTTTCTTACATTTTTTAATTCTGGAAAAATTCATAAATATTATTTTGCATATTTTTTTACTTTCTGAAAATTTTATGGAATTTTATATTGAGGTTTACTATTTTTGACCTATTTTATGTTTGTTTGAGCAATTTTAAATGGTTTAAAAGTAGTTTCTGACTTTTAAAAATTACCAAAAAATTTGTAAAAATATTTGGATCCATTTCTGATTTTTTTTTCTATGGTCTTACTTCTCACTTCTTGATTAATTTGAACATAGTTGATATTTTTTTCATTATTTTCTATTTTTAAATTTTTTTTACCCTTTTAATGTATATATTAAATGTGATATTATTTTGTGATCATTTTCGGGCTAATCTTGGGTTAGGTTTTAGATCATGAACTTTATTAACATCCTTAGATCCATGGTGTTAAGTTTAACTCCACAAGAAATGGATGAATGATTTTAATAATAGTTTGATTAAAATTTAATTCAAATGTGGTTTGCACATTCTTTTTACCCTATCCCTCTTCATCTCATCCACTTCTCATTGCACTAAATGTTGTTGGAGCATGATCTCTATATCATGTCTAAAAACAAATGGTGCATATATTGCTATTGACCGGCCTCAAAATAGGTGTGACTTCTACATAAGTCCACTTACGATTGCTTAACATAGCGTTAAATTTTGTCCCGATTCGAATAAATGATCATTCGTGGCCCAAAATTATGATTGCAAGCCCAAGTATGTTAATTTGATCTCTTTGATCCAATAACCTTGAGATTCATTATCTGGAGGCTTTGGTTCTACCAATCCTCTAATGGATCTACAACACCTTTGGTCAACGCGGATCACATAAACATCGTTGATCATTAAATGGTACTTGTGAGAATTCCAAATGGATGATATACTTGACAAAAAGCAAATGAAACTTGTTGTGTGAAGGCTTTGGTTCTACCAATCCTCTAATGAGTTCCAAATGCAAGTTTCAAGATGGTCATCCAACTAACCATTAATTATTGACTTGTTTTATCTTATGCTTTTATTCTTTTTTATGCTTTATGTACTATTTATTTATTTTAACATTTACATTTCATGCCATTTTCATCTTTGCTCATTTGAGCATTTATTTTCTTGCCATTTTTACTTTGCTCACTTGAGCTTTTCTTTTCCTTTCTTAATATAATTAATAATCAATATAAACCCTAAAAAACCTTTAAAATGGCACTTGGACTATTTGGTTACTATCCTTGGCATTATGGAGCATGGGACTTTTTCTTGGACTTAGGATTAGAAACCTTGGCCTATCTTTGAGACCTTGTGATCTTATCTGATTATTTTGTCTGGAGTTCTTGAGGTTTACCTCAAGACATTGGGTTGCTTGTTTGTTTTTGTGTGCAGGTTTTTGTGATTACACTTTTTGTTTGTAATCTGGAATTCACCCGTATACAGCCATTACTCTGCCCAATTTTTGTGAAGACTAAATACACTTTAAGTTTGTATCTCTCAAAAGGTCTAGTATCTTTGCTTGCTTGGTTTCAATCCAAATAATGGTAATTCTACCTTGGCTCATAATGTCAAGTTTTGGCTTCTTGTTGGTTAGATGATTCTTGTCCCTAGCTTTTACCTTATGCTTTAGGATAGCCTATTCTTCTCCTCCCATCTTCTTTAATTTCAAAATCTTCTTCCTCCTTTTGAAAACTCTTCTTGTTTTGAAACATAAACTACTTTCATAACAAACTTGGACTTATGTCCATGCATTTTTTTCAAAATATTTTCATAAATAAACTTCAATCAATTTAATAATACCATGACATTTTTTGTGAGAAGACTAAAAGTCAATCAATCTCATTTCAAACCATTTTTCCACTTTGTTATTCATCTTTAAACTTTTCTCAAAAGATTAGACTCTTCTCAATCCTTGTAGTGATGCAAACAACTATACTTTTACAATATCTAGTGAAGTGAGATATTTTCCACTTGGGTGTTGAATGAGGCATTGTTGATTTTAAAATCCAAGCCATATCATCCACTTTGAGATTATGCAAATTCTCCTTTCTCATAATTGTGGGTAGTAAGTATGTTTTCCACACAGACAATGACGATGATGTCTTATCTTTTAAAATTAACCAACACACTTGTGTTTCAAATTTTTAAAAGAGGAACTACGTGTACCCTGATCCCCTATTGCACGAAAGGTGGTACGTAGGCACTAAAGGTTCACAGCCGCGGTGGGTGCAAAAATCATAAAAAATATTTCTCTTCTCACCTCCACCATCCAATTTCTATACAACATATTTTTGTAGCCAAAATACACATATTTTTCAAAGAGGTTCCTGTGGAGTACCGTAGATGTTTACGGTGCTAATACCTTCCCTTTACATAACCAACCCCCTTACCTTAAATCTTTCCCCCTCTTTTTGAGTTATTCGCTCTTTTCCCATTCCTTTGGAAACAATAAAACACGGTGGCGATTTTTATTTTTGATTTGTATAAAGTCTAGTCAATCCAATGGCTCAGTCTTGAACATTTCTACCGCTACAAAAAAATGGCGACTTCATTGGGGAAAGATTGACCTCATGCTGGTCCATCCCTAAGTGGGTTGAGCCTATCTTTGTTTATATTTGTATATGTGCTATTGGTGTTTATGTGTTATATTTTGTATATATGTTTGTTTGGATTTTCCTGGTTTTCAGGGTGCTTGGTGATTACTCATAAGTCCTATACCCGGACTTGGGCAAACTTTAAGATAGGACGGGCGTTATAGTCATGTTAACTTTGAGGGAGTAATACCAAAAAAGGAGGCATGAGATCCCCCACTCAGTGGAGGCCCCTTTGACTGTAGTGTCGTTTACCGAGTAATCGGGAAGACGTACCACTTTCGACCTGGGAGCTTGCTCAAGCTGAGGACTGTAGAATACCAAACCCATCTTGTCCTTTTAGGTGTAGTGCAGAAGCTATGACGGAGTAATCCGGAAATAGTTGTCACGTGATACTACGCTCGGACGAGTCTTTCATGAGAATATTACTAATTACCGAGTTAATCGGGAATTTGGTAATATCCGAAGGATGCATGTATACTCTGGGAACCTCTAGAACCTTGTTCGGCAGGTGATAACTTGTTAGACCAACACCTTATGGGTAGTACCTTCGACATCATGTTCGTGACGTTGAACCTATGAACCATATATGTGTGATCTTGTGTGTGATTGTTGCATCATGCATCCATGAACTCATAAGCATATTTTGAAGAAAACAATATTTCAAGGGATTTAAAGGTTGACTATTTGTGAATATCTCAGTTAATTTTAACCATGGATTCTGGAAAGAGAAAGACAGGGAAATACAGTTTCAAGGATCCTAAGATAGATGAGTTGGTCAGTCTAATTCTAGAGATCGAGTGTTTTGCAGACTTTCGGAAGAAGTATGGATCAATTATTCCTCTCGTGAATATGAAGATGAAGGAGGGTATTCTCTCGACCTTGGTCCAGTTCTATGATCCGGTGTACCACTGCTTTACTTTTCCCGATTATCAGTTATGCCTACACTGGAGGAGTATTCTTATATATTGGATTTACCTATTACCAATCGTGTTCCTTTTACTGGTTTAGAGGGTGAGCCAAAACCACATGAGATTGCTGCTTTGGTTCATCTGGGAAAGTCTGAGGTGAAGCCCATATGACTACTAAAGGAGGGATTAGAGGATTACCAGCTCAGTTCTTATTGGATAAAGCTCTTTACTTTGCTAGAATGAAGAGTACGGTT
Organism: Vicia faba; assembly: GCA_948472305.1. Classification (NCBI taxonomy): domain Eukaryota; kingdom Viridiplantae; phylum Streptophyta; class Magnoliopsida; order Fabales; family Fabaceae; genus Vicia; species Vicia faba. The sequence goes on from OX451735.1 coordinate 930,206,333, forward strand.
GCTTTTGAGGCCATCTTTGATTTAATTGCTTATGGATTGTTCTTATTTCCTAATGTGGACAAGTTTGTCGACATTAACACTATCAGGATTTTCATGATTGCAAACGCAGTTCCTACGCTGTTGGGTGATGCTTATTACTCTGTTCATCTTCAGAGTTCTTATCATGGGGGAATGATTATCTGTGGCACGCCTTTGTTGTACCGGTGGTTCATCTCTCATATGCCTCAGTATGATGCTTTTTGGGATGTCAAGAAGGAACCCTGGTGGGCTCCTAATATCGTAGACCTTACTCACTCGGATATTGATTGGTATCATCGAGCTTATCAGGATGTGGAGATTATTGACAATTGTGGTAGTTTCTCCAATGTACCGCTTCTTGGTACAAAGGGAGGAATTAGCTATAACCCTATTCTTACACGACGACAGCTTGGTTACCCGATGAGGGATAAACTGAATAGCATTCATTTTAGTAGTTTCTTTATAAAGGAAGGAGAAGACCATAGGGAAGATAGGGAGCAGATTGCGAAGGCCTGGCATCACATTCATAAGAAAAGTAGGAAGGATTTGGGACCTAGGAGTGCTGTTTCTTTGGAGCCATATCTTCAATGGGTCCGATCGAGAGCCATTCAGTTGAAGATGCCGTATACTCGAGAGACACCCATGCCTGATCTATTTGTGAAGACCATTCCTCCCTTATTAGATGATCTAGAAGAGCTGTAACTCACTTTGGTTAGGATGCAACATGAAATGGATGCTTGGAAGAACAAGTTCCAGACTTTAGAGAGTTCCTACAGAGCTGACCTAAAGGAGAAAGACGATTTTATCGAGATCCTTGAGAGGCGAGCTATAAAGTCTATGGAGAGGAAAGGGGATTTATTTTCCCCTAAGCCTCAAACAGGTGATGCTTACTCACTTCTTGATCCAAATGATTGGAAGGAGGTTGCCATTAGACATGTGGAAGAAAACCAAAGGTTGAGGGCTCATATTGTCAGGCTCACAGGGAAGCGCCAGCGTACAGATTGATCTCCATCAGTTCTTTTTCTCAGGATTTTAGATTGTATTTTCATCTTGTAATTGGGATCATTGAAACTTGTAATCCATTTTGAAGTTATCATAATAAAAAATTTCAGTATTTCAAAAGCTTTATTACTTTGATGTTTCCAATATGCCTATAAATCTTAAATCCCTTAAAATATTAAATAATGAAGTAAAAATAATCATGTGCATTGCATGTCATGCAACATATTGCACATATTTCTTGCATTTATTATGCATATCCAGGTGCCTTACCCAGCTTTTTACTTCATTTAGCAAGCTGACTCATCACTACAACACTCGGGCTAATTTCAAAAAGAAGATGGACAACTTAGAAAAGGAGAATCGCAAGCCGCGCGAAGAAGTTTCTGCTTTGAAGGTCGGCTTGGCCAATTTGACTACTCTGATGGAAGCTCTGGTGGTTGCTCAGAATCAGCCACCAAGTGTTCAACCTCAACCAACAAGGGAAAATACTGAAGTTCAGATTGTTCCTGTATCCGCTACTCTGGTTGTTGTTCAAAATCGTATGCCTCAAGGTTATCCATGGGGAATGCCAGAGAATTTTGCACCTGAAGGTTTCAATCTTGGTCCTCAAGATACTCAAGTGGTTCAGGCTGTTGTTACTCCGGAACCTCCTGTGGTGCATACAGTTCCCGTTGCACCTCCTTCGGTGAGTTTGGTTCCGTTTGTTAATGAAGATGTGTGTCTTCCTTTCCCTCCGCTGAGTGAAGACTTGGGTCTTTATGACAGAATGGACGATTTTCAAGAGCAATTTGATAGAATGCAAAGAGATATGAAGGCTCTTAGGGGAAAAGAGCTATTTGGGCAGAATGTGAATGAGCTATGTTTGGTCCCGAATGTTAAGATACCGGCTAAGTTCATGGTCCCGGAATTTGAGAAGTATAAGGGAAACACTTGTCCTCGTGCTCACTTGGTGATGTACGTAAGGAGAATGTATACCCACATTGATGATCAGCATCTTCTGATTCACTTTTTTTAGGATAGTTTGACCAGCGCAGCGTTGAAGTGGTATATGAGTTTAGACAGCGCTAACATCCATACTTTTAATGATTTGGAAGAAGCATTCATCAAACAATACAAGTACAATGTGGACATGGCGCCCGACCGTGACCAACTTAGGGCCATGGTTCAGAAAGACATGGAATCGTTCAAAGAGTATGCGCAGAGATGGCGCGAAGTAGCTTCCCAAGTGATTCCTCCCATGGAAGAGAAAGAAATGACTAATATTTTTCTAAAGACGCTGGGTGCTTTCTACTACGAAAGGATGGTAGCAAGTGCGCCAAGTGATTTTATATAGATGGTAGGAATTAGTATCCGCTTAGAAGAGGCGGTAAGAGAAGGTCGTTTGACGAAGAGTGAAGGATCCGGAGGTGCGAAGAAGCCATCTTATGGGTTTACTAAGAAGAAAGAAGGGGATATAAATTTTGTTGTCCAAGAGAGGAGGGTAAATGCTCCTAGAAGGAATTATCAACGTCACCAGTAAGTCGCCTCAGTTACTCCTATGAAGGGTGTCGCTCCGACTACTGTTGTTATCAAAGACCGTCCCACCAAGGGAACCAAGGGAATAATCAGAGAAGGGAGAACTATAACCCTATTCCCATGAGCTTTGCAGAGCTACCACCGGCATTGATTCAGAAGAAGTTGGTCCATACACGACCACCTCCTTATAGTGATGCAAACAACTATACTTCTATAATATGTAGTGAAGTGACATATTTTCCACTTGGGTGTTGAGTGAGGTATTGTTAATTTTAAAACCCAAGCCATATCCTCCACTTTGAGATGATGCAAATTCTCCTTTCTCATGATTGTGGGTAGTAAGTATGTTTTCCACACGGACAATGACGATGATGTCTTATCTCTTAAAATTAACCAACAAACTTGTGTTTCAAATTTTTAAAAGAGGAACTACGTGTACCCTGATCCCCTATTGCACAAAAGGTTGTACGTAGGCACTAAAGGTTCACAACCGCGGCGGGTGCAAAAATCATAAAAAATATTTCTCTTCTCACCTCCATCATCCATTTTCTATACAACACATTTTTATAGCCAAAATATACAGATTTTTCAAAGAGGTTCCTGCGGAGTACCGTAGATGTTTAGGGTGCTAATACCTTCCCTTTGCATAACCAGCCCCCTTACCTTGAATCTTTCCCCCTCTTTTTGGGTTATTCGCTCTTTTCCCATTCCTTTGGAAACAATAAAGCGTGGTGGCGATTTTCATTTTTGATTTGTATAAAGTCTAGTCAATCCAATGGCTTAGTCTTGAACATTTCTACCGCTACAATAGGGATAGAGTCAAAAGGATCTCTCCTCTGATTCTGCCTTTGACTTTCTTGAGGGGCTGGTCTTTGATAAGCGACTGTAGTCGGAGGTGTATTTACAACCGGAGTTACCGAGGAAATCTGTTGATGGAGCTGATGATTTCTTCTAGGATAATTCACCCTTCTTTCTTGAATAACAACATTTGTCTCTCCTTATTTATTTTTATCAAACCCGTATGATGGTTTCTTCACACTGTCGGAATTTTAACCTTTTGTCAGACGACCTTCTCTTACAGCTTCTTCAAAATGGACGCCCATTCCCACCAACTCGATAAAATCATTGGGTTCACTCGCCACCATTCTTTCATAATAGAATGCACCTAAAGTCTTCATAAAAATATCCGTCATCTCTTTTTCTACCATTGGAGGAATCACTTGGGAAGCTACTTCACGCCATCTCTGTGCATATTCCTTAAATGACTCCTTGTCCTTCTGGACCATGGCCCTGAGTTGATCACAGTCAGGCGCCATGTCCATATTATATTTCTACTGTCTAATAATCTCTTCGCCCAAGTCGTTGAAAGAATGAATATTGGCATTGTCCAGGTTCATGTACCATTTCAACGTTGCACCGGTCAAACTATCTTGAAAGAAATAAATTAACAAGCGCTGATCATCTGTATGAGTAGACATTCTCCTCACATACTCACTAAGTGAGCACGGGGGCAAGTGTTTCCCTTGTACTTTTCGAACTCCGACACTTTGAACTTTACAGGTATTTTCACATTCAGAACCAAACACATATCATTCACATTTTGCCCAAACAATTATTTTCCTTTGAGGGCCTTAACCTCTTTCTGCATCTTATAAAACTGGTCCTGAAAATCGTCCATTCGACCATAGAAACCCAAGCTTTCACTTGGTTAAGGAATAGGGCGATACACTTCATCATTAGGAAACGAGACCACATTCACCGAGGGAGGTGCAACATAATGAATCTCATTTCTAGCAGCAGGTGTAATATGCACCACGGGAGGTGCAGAAGTAGCAGCAGTTTGGGCAAGTGGAGCAACTTGAGCATCCTGATTATAACCTTCTGGCATAAATTTCTCTAGAATTCCCCAGGGTATCCCGGAGGCATACGATTCTAAACAACAGTAACTGGAGTAGCAGAAATAGGAACAGTTGGAGCTTCGGTAGTGACCATTGTCTGTTGAGGCTGAGCAATTGGTGGCTGATTCTGAGCAACCACCAAAGATTCCATCAGAGCAATGAGATTGTCCATACCAACCTTCAGAGCAGAAACTTCCTCGCGCCGCTCACGATTTTATTTTTCTAGATTATCCATCTTCCTTATGAAATTAGATCGAGTATTATACTGATGAGACAAGTTGCTGAACAAAGTAAAGAAGCTCAGTAAGACACCTGGATATGTACAAAAAATGCAAGAACTATGTAAAATATGATGCATTATATGAAATGCACATGATTTATTTTATTATTAATATTTCAAGGAACTCAAAGATTTATAAACAATTTGCAAATATCAAAGTACTAACACATTTAAAATGTTGAAAGATCTCATTATAATAACTTCTAAACGGGTTAGAACTTTAAGTACAAGTTTCAATAATCCCAAGTACAAGATGAAAATAAAGTCTAAAACCCTACAAAAGCAAAGCTGGTGGAGATCACTCTACACGCTGACGCTTCCCTGTGAGCCTAGAAATCTAATCCTTCAACCTCGGGTTTTCTTCCACATACCTGGTGGTGACCACCTTCCAATCATTAAAGTCAGAAAGTGAGCAACTAAGGCCTAATTGAGGCTTAGAGGAAAATAAATCATCTTGCCTATCTATTGCCTCTACAAAACGACTCTCAAGAATCTCAGTCAAATCGTATTTCTCCTTTAGGCCTGCTCGGTAGGACGCATCTAAAGTCTGGCACTTATTCTTCCAATCTTCCTTTTCTTGCTGCATCCTGACTAAAGCAAGCTGGAGTTCTTCCACTTCATCCAATAGGGGAGGAGTTGTCTTCACAAACATATCAGGGATGGGTGTATCACGAGAATACGGCATCTTCAACTGGATGGCTCTTGCTTGTACCCACTGCAGATAAGGCTCCAAAGAAATGGCCCCTATAGGTTCCAAGTCTTTCCTACCCTTCTTGTGAATACGATGCCAAGCCTTCGCAATCTCCTCTTTAGCTTCATTATGAACTTATCCCTCTTTAAGGAAGAAACCACTTAAATGAATACTATTTGGCTTATCCCTCATCGGATATCTAAGCTGTCATCATGCAAGAACAGGGTTGTAGTTAATTCCTCCCTTTGTACCAAGAAGAGGTACATTGGGAAAACTACCACAACTGTCAACAATCTCTACATCATAGTAAGCCTGGTGATACCAAATAATATCTGAATGAGAGAGTGCCATGATCTTTGGGGCACAACAAGGCTCCTTCCTGACATCCCAGAAAGCATCAGACTGAGGCAAGTGAGAAATAAATCACTAATACAACAAAGGCGTGCAGTAAATGATCATCCCTCTATGATAAGAATATTAAAGATTAATAGAGTAATAGGCATTACCCAATAATGTAGGGACTGGGTTCCCAATCATAAAGATTATGATGGCATTGATATCCACAAATTTGTCTACATTGGGAAATAAGAACAACCCATAAGCAAGTAGAGCAAATATGGCCTCAAAAGCAACCGTACTCTTCATCCTAGAAAAGTAGCAAGCTTTCTCCAATAAGAACTAAGTTGGTAATCCTCTAATCCTCTTTTGGTAGCCATGTGGGCTTCAACCTCGGACTTTCCCAAATGGATCAAAGCAGCAATCTCATGGGATTTTGGGTCCCCCTCCAAACTAGTAAAAGGAACACGATCAGTAATAGGTAAACCTAGCAGATAAGAATACTCCTCTATGTAGGCATCAACTGATAATCAGGGAAAGTAAATCATCGATACATCAGATCATAGAACTGTACCAAAGTCGAGAGAATTCTCTCCTTCATCCTGAGCTTCATAAGAGAAATGATGGACCCATACTTCCTCCAAAAATCTGTAGAACTCTCAATCTCGGCAATCAGACTCATCAACTCATCTATCTTGGGATCTTTGAAACTGTATTTCCCAGTCTTTCTTTTTTCAGAATCCATAGTCACAAAGTACCTGAGATATTCACAATAAGTCCCTTGAAACAAAATGTCTTTATAAGATGCTCATGGGTGCATGAATGCATGATGCAACAATCACACACAAGATCACAAACATAGGGTTTATAGGTTCAACGTCACGATCATGAGAATGAAGGTAATACCCATAAGGTATGAACTAAAAGTTTATCACCTGCCGAACAAGGTTCTAAGAGGTTCCCAGAGTCTACATCCTTCCTTCGGATATTACCAACTTCCCAATTAACTCGGCAATTAGCAATATTCTCAAGAAAAACGCGTCTAAGCGTAGTATCGTGTGACAACTACTTCCGGATTACTAGGTCATAGCTTCCGCACTACACCTAAAAGTCCAAGATAGGTTAGGGGTTCTACGGTCCTCAGTTTCAGCAGGCTCCCAGGTCGAAAGCAGCACGTCTTCTTGATTACTCAGTAAACAACACAACAGTCAAAGGGGCATCCACTGAGTGGGGGATCTCATGTCTCCTTTTTAGGGATTACTCCCACAAAGTTAACATGACTATACCGCCTGTCCTATCTTAATTTTACCCAAGTCCGGGTATAGGGCTTATGAGAAATCACCAAGCACCCTGAAAATCAGGAAAATTCAGACAAACATTTATAACATATAAGATACAATATATAATAGCACATATATAAATATAAACAAAGATAGGCTCAACCCACTTAGGGATAGACCAGCAAGAGGTCAATGTTTCCCCAGTGAGTCTCAAGGTTATTGGATCAAAGGGTCCAAATTAACATACATGGGCTTGCAAACATAGATTTGGGCCAATAATGATCATTTTCTCAAATCGGGACAAAATTTAGTGTTATGTTAAGCAATCGTAAGTGGACTTATATAGAAGTCGCACCTATTTTGAGGTCGGTCAATAGCAATCTATGTACCATATGTTTTGAGACATGATATGGAAATCATGCTCCAATAACATTTAGTACAATAAGAATGGGATAAGATGAAGAGGGATAGGGTGAGGGATAAACCACATTTGAACTAAAAATCTAATCAAACTATTATTAAAATCATTCATCCACTTCTATGGAGTTAGACTCAACACTATGGATCCAATGATGTTAATAAAGTTCATGATCCAGATTTCATACTCCGAGATCAGCCAGAATATATATAAAAAAATAAAATTGTATTTAAAATAAGAAAAAAACATTTTAAAATGATTCAAAAATGAAATAAAGAGGAAAAATAGCAATTATATTCAATATAATCAAGAAAAATTAAACAAGACCATAGAAAAATCAAAAATGACCTCAAATATTTATATACATTTTTTGGTAATTTTTTTAAAGTTCGAAACTATTTTTAAAATTAAAAGAAATAAACAAAATAAACCAAAAATAAAGAAAAATAGTAAAGTCAGAAATAAAATAAATGAGGTCACCAATATTTGTCAAAAGATCATTGGATCCTTCCCTAATTTTTTCAGAATTTAAAACTAAAGAAAAGTACTTTTAAATATTTAAAACAATTCAAATAAAATGAAAAATTAAAAAAAATATCAAAACACAAAATAAAATATTGAAAAAATAAAAATCAGAACGAGAAAAATCAAAAGTATTTTTCATAATTTTATCAGATTTTTTGAAGTTGAAATGGATTTTTTATGATTTTTTGAAGTTTAAAACAATATAAATATAAAAATCAGAAAATAAAATTAAGTCAAAAAAATGTGGACCAATGGATGAGAGTCAAAACATGTTAGTAAGCTAATCTAATGGATCAGACGTGTTGTGCATATCATGGTCATTATTTAATAAAACACTGAACCAAATATTAAATCAGATTTTGAAAATTCCAAATGGCACACTTTCATTGGTTGAAGGATGACACGTTGGTCATCTTCAACCTCGAGCCACTCTCGAAATCAGGTTCCTCAAACTTTAAAATTAGAGCTCGAGACCGGTACCATTTTCTTCGTCTCATCAAGACGAAGACAACTACACCCTCGCGAAAAATTTATATAAATTGTAGCTCAGTCGTTTTGAAAGAGAAGTTTTGAAAAGGGATTTGAAATTTCATGGTCAAATTTTGTTTCTAGTTGAAAACAAATGTTGCAACTAGAATCAGGATGATGAGAGCTTCACAATAGTATCAAAGTTTGAGATAATTGGTGAAGGAATCTACCTATTGAAGTTAGGTTGCAGAGCTCTAAAATTGGGGTTGGCTAGCATGATTCAGGGAATTTTAGAGCTTAATTCTTCTTCTATTAGCTTCAGTGAGGAACAAGGAAGGTGAATTGACAAAGAAAAATTATTGAGAAAGGTTGTAAGAGCAAATTCAAAGTTGCAGAAAATTAAGTTCAAGAGGGAGTTTAGCAGGGTGATTCTGGCTTTCTAAGCTTGAGAAAATGAATGAGGGATGATCCTCTATTTATAGGGAAGCTGATTGAATGCTCCAGCGTGTGAAATGGTGAAGTTCAGAAGGAAATCGTTTGAAGTTGCAAACAAGAAAAGTGTGACTTGAAATTTAATCAAAACTCATCCAAACTTTGCGTTTTAACATGCTAATCACTTCTGGATGTTCACTAAACATGATTAGAAGCAAAAATGCGCAGCAATTTTGTGTTTAGAAGCCAAAACAAGGATTTCAAATTTTTACTTTTGAAGAAACTTCAGTTTCAAGTTACCAAGTTCAATCAATGGGATTCTCAATTCAAGGGGTCTTAGGAAATGATTCTTAAACCTTTAGAAATATGAGATTACAAGCTTTACAATGTGCAAAGAATTGGATCAAATGGATGCTTGAGCTGAAAGTTACAATGAGTCAAAGTTGAGATAAAGAGGTTGACTTTCTATACTTAGAAATTTTCTAAGTTTTTCTTCCAAAATGACTTATAATCTCTTGCATCCAAACATGGCCTTCCACTTTAAATTTTCTCTTGATCAAAAAAGATGGCATAAAGTTGACCTCTTGAATGGCATTTTGAGGCTTGAACCATTCAAAATATCCAAAAATTAAGGAAGTTATGACTTGTGGAAATTGGAAATAATTCATAAAATGACCTATAATCTTTTGCATCATTAGGGCATCTTCCATCCATTTTCACACTTTGAACTTAAAAGAAAGGTCGAAGTTCACATCTCTAAGATCAATTGGAAAAATAATGGGCTCAAGCTGATAAAAATTGACCAAGTTATGATCTTTTGAATTCAGTTGTGGGAATTTGATAGTTCATCTACAGGACTTGTAATCTTTCTTCATCATTAGGTATATTCCATAGAAAATTTCCATTAAACCTTTGAAGTGATTTGTTAATAACCCTATGAAGAGAAGCATGTTTTTGGAATCACCCAAAAATACCAAAAGATGAGCAAGATATACCCCTTTGAAATTCAAAACCCGAGCTCCTAGAGCAACAAAATGCTTTGGGAAACCTTTGCAATTTTGATCAAATTTACTGCACAAATACTTTTGTCATGTAAATAGAAGTTGTTGATAGGTATAAGGAGAAACCATAGAAACCAACACCGCCTCCAAATCTTGAGAATTGAAGGAGATGTCCAACTATGTCAAACTTCTTCAATCAACCCTTGTACCTTTGAACTATTTTTGACAACTTGAAGCATGATGAATCATAATAGACTTTGTCATGATGTTATTTAAAAATATATTGAATGATGAAGCTTGAATTTCAATGAAGCTTTGTTGAAGAAGGCACAGAAATAAACTCATGGACCCATAGATCAACTTGATGGAATGTGTTGTGTTTTCACCTATAACATCATTAATTAGGGCAAACATTCATTGTATTTGTTAGTTAAAAGTTAATCACTAAAAACTATAGATGATCACAAAATACAATCCAAGGTTCTTGGTGATCCCCCATGAGCAAAGCTAAATATTAAGGAGAAGAGCCAAACCCTAATGTGATCTTGTTGTGATTGAATTGATATGATATGATAGGGGGATCTTAGGGGGGGAAATAGGGTACAACAGAGAGGACGGTCAAACAGAGAGGACTATTCACTCTTTCGATGATTTTTTTAGGGCTTGTGTTCTAGAACAAGAGGGGTCTTGGGATAGTCATTTGTCTTTTGATAGATTTTATTTATAATAACAGTTTCCATTCTAGTATTGGGATGGAACTCTATGAAGCGTTGTACGGTAGGAGGTGTAAAACTCCATTGTGTTGGTATGTGTAGGGAGAGAGTGTTGTACTCAGACCTGAGGTTATACAAGAGACAACTAAAAAGATAAGTATTATCCAAGAGAAGACAAAAGCTTCTCATAGTCATCAGAAGAGTTATCATGATAACATCAGGAAGGATCTCGAGTTTCAAAAAGATTGTCATGTTTTTTTTTAGTTACTATGGTAACCGATGTTGGTAGAGCTTTGATGTCGAGGAAACTTCTGCTGAATTTTGTTGTTCCATAAAAATATCGGAAAAGATAAGTGAGGTTGCTTATTGAGTTACTTTTCCTCCGTCACTCGCGAATATACATAACGTGTTTCATGTGTCTCTTTTGAGGAACTACATTTTAGATCCTTTGCATGTGATTTAAATGGATGGTGTACATGTGAGAGATAACCTGATTATTGAAGCATTACCATTGCAAATAGAAGGTCGGGAAATGAAGCTATTACGTGGAAAGGATATTGCCTTAGTGAAGGTATTATGGGGTGGACCATCTGGTGAAATTTAGACTTGGGAACGCGAGGATCAGATGAAAGAGTCTTATCCGATGTTGTTTAAGTCATGTAATTCTCGAGGGCAAAAATTCTTTTAAGTTGGGGAGAGTTATAACACCTTGAATTCTATATTAGTTAATTATTTAATTAATTTAACGTGAATATATGAATCATTGTGAAGTATTTGATATATATGATGTTTTGGTGTTTTTATGTGGGTACTGGTGATGTTTCAATGAATATGCAGTATACCATGATGTCAAGATGAATATGATGTTTAAAATAATAATTTGTGTGGTGTATGGTGGATAATAATAGATGTCTAGAATTTAAATAATTATTTGGAATTATTTAGATTTAATGATAATTATTTAGAATAATTAGAATAATTGGTTAGAATTATTTTAACTAGAAAAAATAGAGTAATATTGGTGTTAGTAGTGATAAGGGTAAAATATCCAATTGGTAAGAATAAGTGAAGAAAATAGTGGAAGATCATATTGGGGGTGCAAGAGGTCAAGTTTTGTGTAAGAAAGGTTTAGGGTTTTGCACGATCATTTTGTGCAATCATAACATTTGGAAGAACACTATGAAGAGGCAAAGCTAGGGCACAGAGAGACAGGAGGATTCTTGTGATAGAACACCAAGAGGGATTTAGTTTTTTGCTATAATCTAAGGTAAGAGTTTTTTATAATTTTTAATGTAATTTATCAAAGGTTTAGATAATTTTAGGGTTGTGTTAGGTTTTGGTTCTGATGAATATGAGATGATTTGAGGAAATAGATGGTGTTTTTTAGCCTTGGATTGTAAACAATTGTACCCATAATGTAGAATACATTGGATTATTGATGAAAATCATGTGATTAGATGATGTTTTAGGGCCGATAATATGTAGAAATCGCAAGATTGGGATTGGTTTTTATGCAGGAAATCACAACACGAAAACCCTCTTCGCGCAGAATCATCGGGCGATGAAGTATCATCGTCGGGCGACAGTGACATGCTTGGCCGTTGTTGGGTGAGCAAAGGGGAGATATAGGACTGAGAAGAAAAGATATTACTAGAGTGCGTCTCTCCAAGCATCGTTGGGCGACACAAGACGCGGATTGTGTGTGCCAGGCGATGAAAGTGGTGTGGCCGAGCGATGGTGTCCAGAATTGAATGGTTGTGTCGGATTTTCTTAAAAGAGCTGTAACTTGAGTTTTAGAACTCGGTTTGAGGTGTCGTTTGAAGTTTTGGATAGATAATGCGATGAAATTTAGTTGAATGAAATAAAATGAGAAATAATAAGTATTTTCCCAATACCTATGCTAGGATGAATTTAGGTTCCCCGTGTTAGATTTTAATGATGTTTTGTTTATTATGATGATGTTATGATGATGCTTTGTTTATCATGATGATATGATGATGTTATAATGATTCTTTTTTTATTACGATGATATGATGATGCTTTGTTTATCATGATGATATGATGATGTTATGATGAAGATTTTCATAATGAGATGTATGCAATGAATCCTTGAATGATGATATGTTTTGACTAGTTGTGGTTGTATTTATTATGTTGCTATGCATCATGCATTCATGGAATAGTTTAGGAGTTTGGTCTAGTATGTTGATAGGACTTCGTTCCAACTAAGATGATAGTACAATATTCCAATGATGACATCAAACCTATAGTGTGGATTGAGTTAAATTTTGAACTACTCTGGTTCCAAGAGAGAATCAATCCTATTGTTGGGAATCTTTGGAGATAACGAAGATTAGGTCATTAGTGAAGTTTTGGTACCTGTGATACGGTGGTAGAACTGACTTGAAGGTTTTGTGTTTGATTGCAAATGTTGCAGTTAGCAAGAGTCGCCACTGACTTTTCTTTTATCCAAAAGGAAAGGTGAAAAAGCACAGGAACTTCAATCTTAAAATTCTCTAAGATCAAGCAAAATAAATGGAAACTATAGACATGCTTAGCTTTAGGGTAATGATATATACATGTTTTGTTCACAAACAAATCATTAATGATGCTTGTATGAAGAGTTCATAGTTAAGAAAACTTACCTCAAAACTGGAAATCGTGTTTTGAGTTTGAGCTTGTTTCAAGTGATGGTGATGATCAGGTTAGCTTCCTTGAGGTCCCAAGAAGCTAATGCAAGGATTAGCTTGAGCAATGGATGGCTGAAATGGTCTGGAGAAGTCAATATGCAGAGCTCTGTTTTTGAAAATGGAGGATGGTGTTAATGGTGTTACAGTTCTGTAATAGGGTGTGGAATCAATTCTCTATGATGTTTAGAAACATTAGAAACCAAAAGGCCAAGAAACGCACGAGTAGATTATGAGTTTCATGTTTTTGGTCAGTTTGTGTGAAAATGGAAGTATGAGATGTGTTTCTGAGTTCTAAGTATTTTCAGGGCATGAGCATTCCTGTTTTTATGGCCAATGATTTATGTATGTATAAACAAAAGTGTTTTAGAGCTTTGGACAATAAGAAGTACAAGTTTTTAGCTTTTGGCTAGGTTACTTGATTTTGAAGAAAAGAGGGAAACAAGTTTCAAGAGGAGGTACAACCATGGGTTGGGTGATTGTGAGTTTCTAAACCATTTCTTATGAGTTATAGGACTTGTTTGATCAGAAGAGAACAAGTGCAAGGCTCAAGAACAAGTTTTGTACAAAAAGTCACTTTATCAAAATGGCAATGTAACCTTTCTTCCAAAATTGGATATAAAGCATTTACATGGATTGAATGCTTGAAGTGAGACCTCTAACAGCTGTATAAACCATTAATTATGGAGTGCCTAACAAGTTTTAGGCCTGCAAAGTAGTGTTTATGCAGTATAGTTTGAATTTTGAATTTGGTTCATCACAAAAATGACTTGTAATTAAAGTGATAAAACCCTAACTTCATCTCTTCGATTCTCCCTACTCAAGAATGATCTCAAGGAGTTCTTGGAAATTTTGGAAAGCTTTCAATGTTCTATAAAATCCATATTTTAATTTCTTTTGAAGACTCCCCTTGGAACTATATGAAAAAGTTCCATGAAGTTGGGTCAAAATCCTGACCAAATTAAGGCAAAATTTCACCAAGTGTTTTGCTTCATGACCACATGTTCATAAAATTATAACTTGAGATCTAAGCACTTTTGGAAGAATTTGTGTGTAGCAAAGTTTTAGATTTCATGTAGATACAAATTTCATTTTGGAAGTTTCTCTTGAATCATTTTGCATCATGGTGAAAATTTTGCTAAAAGTTATGAAAAAATAAGAAATTTCCAACACTTAGAAAAATTTCTAAGTTTAGAAATTTTGAGTTTTCAAAATGAAATCTTGACTTTTTTTATTTATTGATGAATAATTTTCATATTTTGAAATGTTTTAATGAATTGTGATCTTTTGCATTTGAATTTGACGAAAAAGTTAAAGTTTGACTTTTCAGTATACATTTCACTTTTGATCAGTTGACTGAAAATTCATCTGTCAATCCTTTGAACTTGAGCAATGTTTTGAGCCATGTCATTAGGTAAAAATGATGCAATTGGACTTTTGAGATCATGCCTTAAACCAATTGGTTATTTGCTAGGTCAAAAATCAGAAATTGCCCTTTCCCAATCAAAACCCTAATTTTGACCATTTTACCCTTTTGGAGATTGGATCAAATTTTTTGAGGAGTTCTGGTCCAAACTTTATAAAATGATAAATATGAGTTTAAAATGTTGATTTGGATCAAAAATTATGAAGTTTGACTTTAAATTGGCCATGGTTGAATTTTTTTATCCAATATAGTTGATTTTTAGGTTAACTGCTCAACTGACTGAGCAAAAATGTGATCCAAGGCTTGAAACTTGACATGAGCAATCTTGGGGGTCCATAATGATCCATGAAAGTCATATTGGACATTGGAAGCTCAAAAATCCTTGTGCAAACTCAAACCCTAATTTTGGTCATCAGTGCTTAAGGAGGTATCTTGAGCTGATCAAACCCTAGTGCAGTCTTGGACCCAAGGAGATCTTGTGAGCAAATTCTTGATAAGTGAGAGGGAAAATTTTGGGGTACAACAGTACCACATGCATGGGTCTATGATGTTGCATTATATTATAAGTTACATTGCATAATGATGTGATTAAATGATGCTTGTTGATAAATGTCGTTTGGATAATATATTGTTATGTATTGATGATGTTGCAAAGGTGTGAGTATAATATGAAGTTATGATGATGTGTGATGCATTGCCTCTATGCATATCTACTATATTTATTCCTTATGTATTTTATAATTTTTATGATTTACTCACCCATTCTGCTTGGAAATGTTGCCTCTATCCATGGGTAACTTGCAGGTGATCAGGATTAGCCCGTTGAAGCATTAAAGAATAGCTTCGGAGTGTGTTTATTTTATTTTTGTTGAGTAGAGTGTGTCTTGACCAGATATGTAACATCGGGGATGGGTTCGTTTCAATTACGAACTTATGTTCTTTGTTTTGTTTCTAAGATGTTGGGTAACCTTTGATGGTACTCAAGTTGTTTTAATTTCTAATTATGAATCATGAAGTATGATGAAGTTTTATAAAGTAATATAATAAGATGTTTTTAAACTATGAACTTCGCTATGAGAAGTATGAATATGTCTATTAATTGCTATCCGTGAACGATTTCTCCTAAATAATATTGAAACTCGTGTTACGGAGCAGGACTATGTTTGATATGACTTTTACATGAAGATGTGACGCTCTTTTGTGGTTTTAATTTGTTTTATTTTTATAAAAATACATGCAAGATATATGTAGATTTAGAAGGGAGTTATATTAGTGGTATTAGAGGAGGTTGGTCCATCCAGCCAGGTTATTGAGTCTGTAGTGTATGACACTAGGAATACCGTCGAGATAGTTTCTAAGCATCGTAACTATTATTGGTGTGAAATAGACAAATGGCGGGAAAGAACGATGTTGCAATTGCTAGTGGTTTATAGACTATGGTTGAGTTGTGCAACATCAGCCTAATGAGGGATCTCGTGTTTTGGAGACGTTTTAGAGAAATCATTTGTCTGTTTTCAAGGGTAGGTTCAATCCGGATGGAGGAGCACATGTTTGGCTCAAGGAGATTGAAAGAACCTTTTGAGTCACAGATTTAGCAGAGGTGCAGAAGGTGAGGTTTGGTACGCATCAAGTGGCAGAGGAAGCTGATGATTTGTGGGTTGGTACCCGTCAAAGATTGACAGCATTAGGTGAAGCTATTACCTGGGCTGTGTTTAGCAGGGAGTTTCTAAGGAAGTACTTTCCTGAGCATGCACGCGGGAATAAAGAGATTGAGTTTCTGGAATTGAAACAAGGGAATTTCACTATGATTGAATATGCTTCTAAGTTTATGGAAGTGGCCAAGTATTATCCATATTACAGTGAAGCGACTACTAAGCTATCAAAGTGTATCAAGTTTGAGAATGCTTTGTGTCCGGAGTACAAGCGGGTGATTAGATATCAGCAGCTCCGTGTGTTTTTGGAGTTGGTGAACAGTTATAAGTTTCCTTAGTTATGTCATTTCTGGTGGTGGAATTGTTGTGGATCCTTCTAAAGTTGATGTAGTGTTGCAATGGGAGACTCCAAAGTTTGCAACTGAGATACGAAACTTTCTTGGCTTGGCAGGTTACTATCAAAGGTTCAATGAAGGATTCTCTAAGTTAGCATTAACATTAACTCAGTTGACTCGAAAAGGTCAAGCTTATGTGTGGGATGTTTCATGCAAAAAAGTTTCATATAATTGAAAAGAAGTCGATGACTTCTCTGGTATTAATATTTCCTAAACCAAGTGATGCCTTTGTGGTGTATTGTGATGCGTCGAAGATGGGTCTTGGTGGTGTACTAATGCAGAATGGGCAGGTTGCTGCTTATGCTTCAAGACAAGTCAGAGTTCTTGAAAGGAATTATCCTACGCATGACTTAGAGCTAACAGGTGTGGTGTTCATGTTGAAGATTTGGAGACATTAACTTTTTGGCTCTAAATTTGAAGTGTTCAGTGATCATAAGATTCTGAAATACTTGTTCAACCAGAAGGAGTTGAATATGAGGCAGAGAAGATGGCTTGAGTTGTTGAAGGATTATGACTTTGATTTGAATTACCATCCTGGTAAAGCAAATGTAGTTTCTAATGCATTGAGTAGAAAATCGTTGCACATTTTAATACTTATGGTTCGAGAATTAGAGATGATCAAATAATTTAGTGATATGAGCTTAGTAAGTGAAGAGACTCTCGATAGCGTGAAGTTGGAAATGTTGAAACTTACTAGTGGTATAATAAAAGAAATCTGAGAAGGTCAGAAGTATGATTTGAAGTTGGTTGACCAGTTGGCCTTGATTAACCAAGGTAATGGAGGTGCATTTAAAGTTGATGATAATGGTGTGATACGGTTCAGAAATAGGGTGTGTGTTCCGGATATTCCAGAAATTAATAGAAGTATTCTCTAAGAAGGACATCAAAGTGGGTTGACTATTCATCCCGGTGCTACATAGATGTATCAATACTTGAAGAAGTTACTTTAGTAGCCTGATATGAAGAAGGAGATCGTTAAGTTTGTTTATGCTTGTTTGACTTGTCAGAAGTCGAAGATTGAACATCAGATGCCTATGGGTCTTATGCAACCTTTGAGTATTCCATAGTGGTGAGGTGTCTTATCGAGTTACTTTTCCACCGTCACTCTCGAATCTACATGACATGTTTCATATGTCTCAGTGGAGAAAGTACATTCTGGATACTATGCATGTGATTCAAATGGATGATGTACAGGTGAGAGATAACTTGACTGTTGAAGCATTACCATTGCAAATATATGGTCGGGAAGTTAAGCATCCGTGAAGTTTCAGTACCAGATGCATGATTCAGTGATGTTGCATTTCATTATAAGTGACATTGCATAATGATGTGATTTAATGATGCTTGTTGCTAAATGGTGTTTTGATTATATGATGTTATGTGTTGTTGATGTTGTGAAGGTGTGATTATAACATGAGATTTTGATGATGTGTGATGCCTTGCCTATGTGCATATATATTATATTTATTCCTTATGTCTTTTATAATGATTATGATTTGCTCACTCTTTCTTCTTGAATGTTTCCTCAAGGTGGGTAACGCGCAAGTGATCAAGAGTAGCCGTCGAAGCATTAGAGGATAGCTTATGAGTGCGTCTATTTTCTTTTCATAGAATAAAGTGGGTCTTTCTCTAATATGTAACATCGGGGTTGGGATCATCTGAACCATGAATCTTTTCACCTTTGATTTGTTTCTAAAATGTTGGGTTACCTTTCATGGTACCAATTTATTTTGAAGTTTTTTTATGAATCATGAAGTATGATGAGATTTTATGAAGACTTTATAATAAGACGTTTTAGACTAATGATTCCGCTATGAAGTTTTGAAGTGTTGAATTGATGTTACTAAGGACATGATTGTCTTAAATGGTTCTGAAAACCCGTGTTACGAGGCAAGATGTTTTATATGAAGATGTGACACCCTTTTGGTGAATACTCTGATTAATTGTATGAGTTATTTACGAATATTTATTGGGGTTTAGAAGGGTGTTACCTTACTGGTATCAGAGAATGTCGGTCTGTCCAGCCAGGTTATTGAGTCTATAGTGTATGACAGTGGAATAATGTCGAGATAAGTTCTAACCATTACGACTGTTATTGATAGGAAACATAGAAATTGGATTGAAGGAACGATGTCGCGATTGCTGTTGCTTTGCAGGCTATGATGGATCCCATGTTTTAGATACATTTCAGAGGAATCATCCGTCTGTTTTCAAGGGAAGGTTTAATACTGATGGAGCACAAGTTTGGCTCAAGGAAATTGAAATGATCTTTCAAATCATGGATTTCTCAGAGGCGTAAAAGGTGCATTTTGGTACGCATCAACTGGCAGAGGAAGTTGATGACTAGTGGGTTGGTACCCGTCAGAGACTGACAGTATTAGGTGAAGCTATTACCTGGGTTGTGTTCAGTAGGGAGTTTCAGAGGAAGTACTTTCTAGAGCATGTGCATGGTAAGAAAGAAATTGAGTTTCTAGAATTGAAACAAGGGAGTTTGACAATGACTGAGTATGCTTTGAAGTTTATGGAGCTGATGAAGTATTATCCACATTACATTGAAGCCGATGATGAATTCTTGAGGTGTATTAAGTTTTAGAATGGTTTGCTTTCAAAATTAATCTGGTGATTTGATATTAACAGATCTGTGTATTTTCAAAGTTGGTGGACAGCTGTAGGATATATGAAGAAGACAACAAAGCTCATTTATCTCACTACAAGAGCCTGAATGAGAAAATAGGGAAGGAGTATCAAGATCGTAAGAAGCCTTATGATGCCCCGTCTGATAAGGGAAAACAAAAGGATTATGATGGGAACAAGACAAGTGTGGGAAGAGCTCATGCTTCTGTTAAGTGCTATAGGTGTGGTGAACAAGGTCACCGGTCTAATGAGTGTGATAATAAGGTACCTAGGTGCTGCAAGTATGGTAAGACGGGTCAACATGCTCTTGAATGCAACAACGATGGTCCAACTTGTTTCAATTGTGGAGAGAAGGGTCATATCACTACCTAGTGTCAGAAACCAATTAAGGATGTTACTGCTCAGGCCAATGGTAGAGTGTTCGCGGTTAATGGATCAGAGAAATCTAAGAAGGACAACTTGATTTGAGTTGGAATTAAAATTGTTCGATATGAATGGTAGTATGGTGATAGATACTCCTACTAGTAGTTCTGTTACTACTACTTTCGTTTGTTTGAAGTGTTCTTTGACTATTTATGGAAAGAGTTTTGTGATGGATTTGGTGTGTTTACCCTTAAACCAAATCGATGTTATCCATGGGATAAACTGTTTGGAGTTCAACTATGTTCATATCAATTGTTATAATAAGCCCTTGAGGTTCCCTAAGTCTGGTGATAATGGAGAATTGATGATGTTGATCGCCAAGAAAGTGAACAAACTTTTAGAATATGAAGCCTTGATGTTTGCGATGTTTGTGTCGTTGCAAGTTGATGGTAAAAATGCGAATATGGAATTACTGGTTGTCTGTGAATTTCAAGAGGGGTTTCCAGATGATATCAGTAATTTACCTCCTGAACATGAAGTGGAGTTTTCTATAGATTTGGTGTCAGGTACGAGTCCAGTGTCGATGGCTCCTTACAGAATGTCAGTTTCAGGGATGAGCAAGTTGAAGAAACAACGAGATGAGATGATCGAGAAGATGTTTGTTCGACCGAGTGTTTCATCGTGGGGTGCTCCTATATTGATAGTTAATAAGAAAGATGGAAGTATTAGGTTCTGTGTAGTTTACAGACAGTTAAATAAAGTGATGATTAAGAATAGGTATCCACTACCGAGGATCGATGATTTAAAGGATCAGTTGGTGGGTGCTTATGTTTTCAACAAGATTGACTTGAGGTCAGGTTATCATCAGATTCGAGTTAAACCAGATGATATTGCGAAGATGACTTTCTAAACAAGGTGTGTTCATTATGAATACACTGTGAGGCCATTTGGTGTATCTAATGCGCTAGGTGTTTTAATGGAGTATATGAATTGAACTTTTCATTCGTATTTGGATAAGTTTGTTGTGGTGTTCATTGACGATATTCTGATCTATTCTAAATCAAAAGAAGAACATGCTAAGCATTTGCGAATGGTGTTGCAAGTATTAAAGGAAAATAAATTATATGCAAAGTTGTTGAAGTGTGAATTTTGGCTTAAGGGAGTTAGTTTTCTTGGGCATGTGATTTCTAGTGGAGGGAAAGTTGTGGATCCTTCTAAAGTTGATGTCGTGTTACAACGGAAGACTCTAAAATATGCATCTAAGATTCAAATTTTTCTTGGTTTGGCAGGTTACTATCAAAGGTTCATTGAAGCATTTTCTAAGTTAGCATTGTCGTTAACTCAGTTGACTCGAAAAGGTCAAGCTTCTGTATGATATGTTGTGTGCAAAGAAAGCTTTGTTGAATTAAAGAATAGGTTGATGACTGCTCCAGTATTTATTTTTCCTAATCCAAGTGAGTCTTTTGTGGAGTATTGCTCCCGTCTAAGATGGGTCTTGGAGGTGTACTGATGTAAAATGGCCAAGTTGTTGCTTATGCTTCTAGGCAACTCGGAGTTCATGAAAGGAATTATCCTACACACGACTTAGAGTTAGCAGCAGTGGTGTTTGTATTGAAGATTTAGAGACATTATATTTTTGGTTCTAAATTCAAAGTGTTTAGTGATCATAAGAGTCTGAAATACTTGTTCGACCAGAAGGAGTTGAATTTGAGGAAAAGAAAATGGCTTGATTTGTTGAAGGATTATGACTTTGATTTGAATTACCATCCTGGTAAAGAAAATGTAGTTGTTAATGCATTCAGTAGGAACTCGTTGCATATGTCAATGTTTATCGTTCGAGAGTTAGAGATGATCAAACAATTCAGAGATATGAGCTTGGTGTGTGAAGATACTCTTAATAGTAAAAGGTTATGAATGTTGAAGCTGACTAGTGGTATTATGGAAGAAATCTGTGAAGGTTAGAAGTTTGATTTGAGGTCAGTCAACCAATTAACTTTTATTAACCCAGGTAAAGGAGATAAGTTCAGAATTGATGATAATGGTGTAATGAGGTTTGGCGATAGAGTGTGTGTTACTAATGTTCCAGAGCTTAAGAAAAATATTCTTGAGGAAGTACATAGAAGTGGGTTGAGTATTCATCCTGGTACTACGAAGATGTATCAAGACTTGAATAAGTTATTTTGGTGGCCTAGTATGAAGAAGGAGATCGATGAGTTTGTGTAGGCTTGTTTAACTTGTCAGAAGTCGAAGATTGAACATCAGAAGCCTACGGGTCTTATGCAACCTTTGAGTACTCCAGAGTCGAAATGGGACAATGTTTCCATGGATTTTGTATCAGGTTTACTGAAGACTGATAAAGGAAATGATTCAATTTGGGTGATTGTGGATAGGTTGACTAAGTTGGCTCATTTCTTACCTATGAAGATTAATCATCCTACGGAGAAGCTAGCCGAGATGTACATTGATGTGATTGAGAAGCTACATGGATTACCTTTGAGTATTGTGTCGTATAGAGATCTGAGGTTTACATCGAAATTTTGGACAGGTTTGCAGAATGCTTTTGGTACTAAGTTGAAGTTGAGTTCCGTATATCATCAGTAGATGGACGGTCAGACAGAGAGGACTATTCAGTATTTGAAGGATTTGCTGAGGGCTTGTTTGCTAGATCAAGGGGGATCTTAGGAACTTCCCTTTCCATTAATTGAGTTTACTTATAATAACAATTTCCATTCTAGTATTAGGATGGAACCTTATGAAACATTGTACGGTAGGAGGTGTGGAACTCCATTATGTAGGTATGAGTTGGGCGAGAGTGTTTTACTCGGACCTGAGGTTGTAAAAGAGAAAACTGAAAAGATAAGGATGATACAATAGAAGATGGAAGCTTCCCAGAGCCTTCATAAGAGTTATCATGATAAGAGGAGGAAGGACCTCAAGTTTCAAAAAGATGATCATGTTTTTTTTTAGTTACTCCGGTAACTGGTGTTGGTAGAGCTTTGAAGTCTAGAAAACTTATGTCGTGTTTTGTTGGTTTGTATCAAATATCATAAAAGATAGGTGAGATGGCTTATTGAGTTACTTTTCTTCCGTCACTCGCGAATCTACATGACATGTTTCATGTGGCTCAGTTGAGGAAGTATATTTCAGACCCATCCCATGTGATTCAAATGGATGATGTATAGGTGAGAGATAACTTAACAGTTGAGGCATTACCATTGTGATTGGAAGGTCGGGAAGTTAAGCAATTACGAAGAAAGGATGTCGTCTTAGTGAAGGTATTGTGGGATGGACCAGATGGTGAGAGTTGGACTTGGGAACGCGAGGATCACATGAGAGAGTCTTACTCGGTCTTGTTTTTGTCATGTAATTTTCGAGGGCAAAAATTATTTTACGTGGAGGAGAGTTGTAACACCCCAAAATTCTAGATTAATTATTATTTAATTAATTTTGAATGAATATATGAGTCTCTGTGAAGTGTTTGGTTATATGATGTTTTGGTGCTTTGTGTTAGTCCCTATGACGGTATATGATGTGTATTTGTGATGCATCTGTGGTGCAATAGCGATGACTTGATGAATAAGATGTTTAAGATGATTTGTGTGGTGTAGGATGAGATAATAAGAAGGTTTAGAATGTAAATAATTAGTTTAATTATTTAGATTTAAAAGTGATTATTTAGAATTATTTGGATTTAATTAAGTAGAATGATATATGATGTAGAGAAAATAAGGGCATTATGGTCATTAGTGAAGGATAAGTGAGGGCATGATAGGAAGTTCATTATTAGGGGTCTAAGAGGGAAAGTTTTGTATAAGGAAAAGGTTTGGAATTTTACACGATCATTATGTACAATAGAATTGGAAGATTGCTGGGGAGAAAGGGACCTAGGGCACAGAGAGGGAAGAAGAGCATAGGGATTTCGGTAAAGCACGAAGAGGAATCAGAAACAATCAATAGATCATAAGATAAGGGGTTTTTATCTTGATTATTATAATCTATTTAAGGTTTATATAGTTGTGGATTTGTAGTATGTTTTTAGTTGTGATGAACATGTGATGATTTGATGAGTTATATGATGTTTGTGGTCTTAGATTGTAATAAATTGTACCCATAATATATAATACATTGGATTGTTGATTTTTGGTGAAAATTTGTGATTAGATATTTTTTTAGGACCTATAATATGCAAAAATCACAAGATTCAGACTGGTTTTTATGCAGGAAAACCCTGTTCGCGTTGTATTGTCGGGCGACGTAGGTAGTGTCGTCGAGCGATAAAGCTTCCCCAGGCGAACATAAGCGGCGATGAAGGGAAGAAAAATAGAAATTTACTGGAGTTTATCGCTCCTAGTTTCATCGGGCGAAGTCGATGGCGATGGAAGCATCGTCGAGCGAAGGAGGTGTGTCGCCAGGCAATGGTGTCCAGATTTGATTGGTTGTGTTGGATGTTCTTAAAAGAGCCATAACTTGAGTTTTAGAACTCAGTTTGAGGTTTCGTTCAAAGCGTTGGATACCTAAAGAAATGAACTTTAGTTAGATGGAATAAAATGAGGTGAGAAGAGTATTTCCCAAATATCTAAGCTAGGATGAAGTTAGGTTTCCCGTGTTGGATTATGGAGATGCTTTGTACAATTATGATGATATGATGATGTTTGTTCAATTATGATCATATGATGATGTCATGATGATGTTTATTCAATTATGATTATATGATGATTTTATGATGATGTTTGTTTATTTAAGATGATATGATGATGATTGCTTAATTGAGATGATATTAAGATGAAATCATGAATGATGATACATTTGACTAGTTGTGGTCGTTTATATTATGTTGTTGCGCATCATGCATTCATGGCATAGTTTAGGACTTCCATCCAGCGGTGTTGTTAGGACTTCAGTCCAGTGAAGATGATAGGACAATAGTCAAGTGAAGGAATCAATCTCATAGTATGGATTGAGTGCAAAATGTGAAGTACTCTGGTTCCAACGGGGAATCGATCATATGGTAGGGATATTTGGAGATAACGATGATTGAGTCATCAGTGAAGTTTTGATATCACATGCATGCGTCAATAATGTTGCTTTTCATTATAAGTGACATTGCATAATGATGTGATTTAATGACGATTATGTCTAAATGGTGTTTTGATGAAATGATGTTATGTGTTGGTGATATTGTGAAGGTGTGAGTATAACATGAGGTTCTGATGATGTGTGAGGCCTTTCCTATGTGCATATTGTTGTTCCCAAAAATGTTCCCTCTCTTTTCTCAAGATATTTCTCACAAGGTCTTCAATATCTCAAGCCTGCACAGGTGCTGACTAGGTCAAACCACCTCCTAAACATTGATACCTCAAATTATGATTTTGATTTTCACAATGACAATTGGACTTCTAATGCCTCAAATGACTTTCATGAATCATTATATACCTCCAAGAATACTCATGTCAATTTTCAAGTCATGAATCATAATTTTGCTCAGTCAATTGCTCAGATGATTGAAAATCAGTTGTATTGGGTAAAAAGTCAATTATGGTCAACCTACAGTCAAACTTCAAGAATTTTGACTAATATCAACATTTTGAATTCATATGTGTAAATTGATCAAGTTTGGGTCACAATTCCCCAAGAAAAATGTTCAAATCCTTAAAAGGGCAAAATGGTCAAAATTAGGGTTTTTGATTGAGAATGCTTGATTTTTGACTTTTAACCTAATGCATGACTTAATGGTTTGAATCATGATATTAAGGATTCAAAAAAAATTTCTTGACCTAATTTCATGTTTCAAATCATTTCTCAAGATCAATTGATTGATAGTTGAAATTCAGTTAACTTATGAAAAGTCAACTGATACACCAAAAGTCAAACTTTGACCTTTTGATCAAAATTGAGTTTCAAAGATCACATTTTATCAATACATTTAAAAATATGAAACTTGATCAACAAGAAATCAAGAAAGTCAAGAGTCATTTTGAAAAGTCAAAGTTTTCAAGACATAGAAAAATTTCTAAGTGTTTTAAGTCTTATTTTTTCATGACTTCATGCCAACTTTTCACCAAGATGCAAGATGATTCAAAGAAAAATTCCAACATGAAAGTTGTATATCTTGATGAGATCTACGAATTTTTTTTACTATTGAAGTCCTAGAAACGCTTGGATTTTGAGTTATGAATCCATGAAGTCATGCACTTTTTCTTAAAACACTTAGTGAAAATTTGACCTAGTTAAGGCAGATTTTTGACCTAACTTCTTAGAAACTTTTAACTAAACTCCAAGAGGATTTTGTCAAAATGGACAAAATTAAAGTTGTAGATAATGTTCCAAGCTTTTCAAAATGTCCAAGAACTCAATGAGATCATTCTTGAGCTAGGAGAATCGAAGAGATGAAGTTAGGGTTTCAAACTTGAATTACAAGTCAATTTTGTTATGAACAAGAATTCAAATCTCTTAGCCATGCCTTGTAATCTTGCTTTGCAGACATATAAACCTCTAAATATATCCATAATTAGTTGATTTCACAAGCTTTTGAGCTATTGTCCACTTGATCTAGGCATTATCCAATACATTTTTTTATTTTGAGAAGAAAGGCAAGACTTCCATTTTGGAAAAGCATGTTATTGTAAAATGTCAACCCTTCTTGAGACTCCAACTTGTTCCCTCTATACACACTCCATATAAAAGGTAAGAAGTAACATGTTTAAAATGTTCAACCACTCTACATGCTTGTATCTTCTACCTTGAAACCATATTTCTCACTTTTCTTCAAAATCAAGCAACCTAGCCATAACCCTAGAACTCAGAAATCCTTTATGAAAATCATCTCAAACCTTTTCAATACAAATATAGAAGTTTATTGCAAGCAAAGACACGAATTCAGAAGCCCTCAAGCACCCTCACTCTCCCTCAAACTAGAAATTACAACACAAGAACAAATACTTGTCATTTCTGACTTTAAAACTCAATCTTCAAATCCACTCCTGTGTTTTCACCTCTAATTCATCACAAAGCTTCTAATACACATATAGAGGCTATCCCAATCCCTATTTTCCAACTGTAACACCATCTTCTTCATCTTCCATACCCAAAAATAGAGCATTGCAGTTGGACTTCTCTAGACCATTTCAGCCACTCTCCATTCAATCTAAGCATTGCATTAGCTTCCTAGGGACTCAAGGAAGCTAACTTGATCACTGCAGCACCTTAAAATAAGCTCAAACTCAAAACAAGAATTCTATTTTCAAGGTGAGTTTTCTGACTTTTGAACTCTTCATATAGGCATTGTTAGCTTTCCATTTGTGAAGATAAAATGTAGACATCATAGCCCTGAAACTAGTCATGTCCTTCGAATTCATTTATATTGCTTGAGTAATGAGAATTTTGAAGATGAACTTTCTGAAAAAAATTAGGTCAGAATTTGGTACCATTAGAAATTCGTGTTCATCTTTGAGTGTTAGTTTAAGTTATTTACATTTCTGAAATTGTTATGAAATTTCTAACAAGTTTGTTGTTCATACTTTTGAGAATTGTTGAGAAATGAATGAGTTGCATAAGCTCTCGCTGGCGCGAGGAAGAAGATGTAGTTTATCACTAGAACTGGTTTTGTAATATAATGTGTTGGTTTGGTATAAGTAAACAGATGTATAGCCACCCTAGTGGTAGAGAGCGCGCGCGTAAGCATCGTTATAGGAGGTCTTGGGTTCGAGCCCCAGCGAGACCTTTTTCTTTTTTCCAATTTTTCTTGTTTCTGTTTTCTTGTTTTCAGCGCATTTTGCCTCCCCATGTTGGGCCAAGTACATTTTTGCTTTAGCATACCTCCCTGGCTACTCACATCAACGCAGGCCCAACTTACATATTTTTATTTTTTCTGATTTCACATAAAACAAACTTGGGCCTAAGTCAACAAAAAAACTATTTTACTTTTAAACCACCCATTTCATTTTTAAACCTCCCTTTAATTTTTATTTCTTTTCATTTCTTATTTTATTTTTGTCTTTATTACTATTTTTAATTAAAAAATACAAAAATAAAATATTTTTTTCTAGTAAATACTTAGACCAAATTTATATTTTTATTTTCACTTTAGTTTTATTTCTTTTAACTAAAAAGACCAAAAAATATTTTCTTAATAAATTAATTTCTTTATTTTCTTGATCAATTTAGACTTAGGTTTTAACCTTCTCTTAATTAAATTAATTCAATTTAGACATTAGAATTATTATTAATTTCTTTTCAATTTGATGAATTACGTTAACTATAAAACCTTTTCCTACAAAAAACTACAAAAACAATTTTTTTTTCTTTTACATTATCTCTATGTTCTTGTATATTATTTTTTCATATTCAATATGGTTGTAATAGTAAATTAGGGTTTGATTTGGTTTCATCCCCCATTTATAAATTTGTACCCCCGTCCCCAAATGATATAATAGTGTAGAATTTTACATTTCCGCAATTTATTGCTTTCAATATAAATGCTAGTTATTAGGATTTGTATGGAAAGACGTAAAATCAACAAGTAGAAAATCCTAATTCAAAGTCAAAACTGCATGAAAAACAAACACTTTTCACACTTATACCTCTAGGGTTAACCTCACTTGCTGCCTAAGATAAAAATAGTCATGTTACGCAAATGTGGGATACTTTAGAAAAACAATCAAAAACAAGATCATAGTCCCTCGATGACCCCCTCAAATGTTGCCTTTATAAATGATCTTAGACCCTTACAAAAATTGCTAAGGTATCCTACAACGTTTCTTTCTATGATTATACGACGACCCACGTTTGTCCCTTCATATCCAATGATAAGGCTTCTTATAAATCAATGGTAATATAGAAATATCTAAAGGAGGAGGAAAAGAAATAAGACTTTTTAAGTAGGTAGGATGTTCATAGTTACTTGCTCATAACCATTTTCAAAACATATTTCACACCAACACTTTCAAATGAAATATTTTCAAAAGTCAACACTTTGTATGCACTCTTATAGAGACAAGAATCATTACAGAGTTTGCCTAAACAAAGGCACTTTCAAAATTATGACAAACAAATTTCAAACAAAGCATTTCAAAGTGAGCTAGCAATTATGAGCCCATATATAACTACGGATGAAAAGGGTGCTAACACCTTCCCTTTTCATAACCTACCCCCCGAACTCAAGAAAATTCTCAAAAGGTCTTTCCTGTTCTTTTCACCCTTTCCTTTATTGGATAAATGAAAAGTCGATGGTGACTCTTACTATCCGCAACAATTGGGATAAAACGCAAAACACCCAAGTCAGTTCTCCCACCGTATTACACATATCTACTATATTTATTTCTTATGTCTTTTATAATGATTATGATTTGATCACCCTTTCTATTTGAATGTTTCCTCCACATAGGTAACACGCAGGTGATCAGAAGTAGTCGTTTAAGCATTAGAGGATAGCTTCAAAGTGTGTCTATTTTCTTTTCGTAGAATAAAGTGGATCTTACTTTGATATGTAGCATCAGGGTTGGGATCGTTTGAACTATGAATCTTATATCCTTTGTTTTGTTTCTAAGATGTTGGGTTACCTTTCATGGTACCGATGTATTTTGAATTTTGTTTATGAATCATGAAGTATGATGAGGTTTTATGAAGAATGTATAATAAGATGTTTTGAACTAATGATTCCACTGCGATATTTTGAAGTATTGAATTGATGTTACTAAGGACATATTTTTCTTAAATTGTTCTGAAAACCCATGTTAGGAGGCAGGATGCTTTATTAAGATGTTTTATATGAAGATGTGACGCTCTTTTAGTGAATACTCTGATTAATTGTATGAATTATTTAAGAATATTTTTTGGGGTTTAGAAGGGTGTTAAAAAGTCCTTGTGATTAGATGATGTTTTAGGACCTATAATGTGCAAAAATCGCAACATTGGGACTGATTTTTATGCAGGAAATCGCCACAGGAAAACCTTGGTCGTGCAGAATCATTGGGTGATGAAGTATCGTCGTCGGGTGACGGTGACATGCTTGGTCATTGCTAGGAAAGCCAAGGGGAGATGAAGGGAAGAAAGGAAGGATATTAGTGGAGTTTTTCGCTCTAAGCGTCAACGAGCAATAAAAGATGCGAAGGGTGACTCGCCAGGCGATGGAAGTGGTGTCATCGGACGATGGTATCCAGAATTGAATGGCTGTATCAGATTTTCTTAAAAGAGCTGTAACTTGAGTTTTGGAACTCGGTTTGAGGTGTCGTTCGAAGCGTTGGATTGCTAACACAGTGAACTTTAGTTGGATGGAATTAAATGATAAATAAGAATTATTTTCCAAATACCTAAGCTAGGATGAAGTTAGGTTCCCCGGGTTGGATTATGATGATGCTTTATTTATTACAATGATATGATGATGTTATAATGATTCTTTGTTCATCATGATGATGTGATGATGTTATGATGATGCTTTATTTATTATGATGATATGATGATGTTATGATGATTCTTTGTTTATCATGTTGATATGATGATGTTATGATGATGCTTTGCATAATAAGATGTAAGTGATAAATCCTTGAATGATGATGCGTCTTGACTAGTTGTGGTCATATTTATTATGTTGTTGTGCATCATGCATTCATGGCATAGTTTAGGACTTAGGTCTAGTAATATTGATAGGACTTCTGTCCAGTGAAGATAATAGGAAAATAATCCAGTGAAGGCATCAATCCCATAGTGTGGATTTAGTGAAAAATTGTGAATTGCTCTGGTTCCAAGTGGGAAACGATCTTATTGGTGGCGATCTTTGGAGATAACAATGAATGAGTCATCAGTGATGTTTTTGTACCATATTCATGAGTCTATGGTGTTGCATTACATTATAAGTGACATCACATAATGATGTGATTAAATGATGCTTGTTGATAAATGGAGTTTGGATGATATGTTCTTATGTATTGGTGATGTTGTAAAGGTGTGAGTATAACATGTGATTCTGATGATGTATGATTCCTTGTTTGTGTGCATATCTATTATATTTATTCCTTATGTGTTTTATAATAATTATAATTTACTCACCCTTTCTGATTGTAAATGTTGCCCATATCCATGGGTAACTTGCAGGTGATCAAGTTACCCTTTATTTACTTTATGTTGAGTAGAGTGAGTCTTGCTTAGATATGTGACATCAGAGATGGAGTCGTTTCAATTACGAACTTATGTTCTTTGTTTTGTTTATAAGATGTTAGGTTACCTTTCATGGTACTCGAGTTGGTGAATAACTATAGGATCTATGAAGAAGATAGCAAAGCTAATTAGCTCACTACAAGAGCTTGAACAAGAAAAGAGGAAAGAAGTATCAAGACCGTAAGAAGCCTTATGACTCCCCAACTGATAAAGGTAAATAAAAGGCTTATGATGGGAAGAAGACAATAGGGGAAGGAGCTCCCGTTTCTATTAAATTTTATAGCTGCGGTGAAAAAGTTCACCGATCTAATGAGTGTGAGAATGAGGTGCTGAGGTGCTACAAGTGTGGTAAGACGGGTCATCTTGCTTCTGAATGCAAGAATGATTGTCCAAATTGTTTCAATTGTGGAGAGCAGGGTCATATCAGTACCCAATGTTAGAAACCAAGGAAGGATGCTACTGCGTAGGCTAATTGTAGAGTGTTTGCACTGAGTGGATCAGAGGAATCTAAGAAGGAAAAATTGATTCGAGGTACTTGCTTTATTAATGATGTTGAATTGGTTGCTATTATTGATACTGATGTTAATCATTCGTTTATTTCACGTAAATGTGCTAATATGTTGGGATTGAAATTGTCTGATATGAACGGTAGTATGGTAATAGATACACCTGATAATGGTTATGTTACTACTACTTATGTTTTTTTGAAATGTCCCTTGATCATCTATGGCAAGAGTTTTGTGATGGATTTGGTGTGTGTGCCCTTACACCAAGTTGATGTTATCCTTGGGATGAACTGGTTGGAGTTCAACTATGTTTATATAAATTGTTATAATAAGACTTTGAGGTTCCCTAAGTTTCGGGATAATAGAGAATTGCTATTGTTGACCGCTAAGCAAGTGAATGAACTTTTAGAATATGAAGCCTTGATGTTTGCAATGTTTACATCGTTGCAAGTTGATGGTAAAGATGCGAATATTGAATTACCAGTTGTTTGTGAATTTCCATAGGTATTTTCATATGACATCAGTAATTTACCTCCTGAACATGAAGTGGAGTTTTCTATAGATTTGGTTCCAGGTACGAGTCCAGCGTCGATGGCTCCTTACAGAATGTCAGCTTCGGAGTTGAGCGAGTTGAAGAAATAACTAAATGAGATGTTGGATAAGAAGTTTGTGAGACCGAGTGTTTCACATTAGGGTGCGCCTATGTTGTTGGTCAAGAAGAAAGATGGAAGTATGAGACTGTGTGTAGAGTACATACAGTTGAATAAGGTGACTATTAAGAATAAGCATCCACTTCTGAGGATCGATGACTTGATGGATCAGGTTGTGGGTGCTTGTGTTTTCAGCAAGATTGCTTGAGGCCAGGTTATCATCAAATTTGATTTAAACTTGATAATATTCTAAAAAAGGCTTTTTGAACGAGGTATGGTCATTATGAATACACTGTGATACCTTTTGGTGTATCTAATGCGCCAGGTGTTTTCATGGAGTATATGAATAAAAATTTTCATTCCTACCTGGATAAGTTTGTTGTAGTATTTATTAACGATATTCTTATCTATTCTAAGTCAAGAGAAGAGCATGTTGAGCATTTACAAATGGTGTTGCAAGTGTTAAAAGAGAAGAAGTTATATGCAAAGCTGTCAAAGTGTGAGTTTTTGTTGAAAGAAGTTTCTTTGGTCATGTGATTTCTAATTATGGAATTGTTGTGGATCCTTCTAAAGTTGATGCAGTATTGTAATGGGAGACTCTAAAGTCTGCAACTGAGATTCAAAGTTTTCTTGGTTTGGCAGGTTATTATCAAAGGTTTATTGAAGGATTCTCTAAGTTAGCATTACTGTTAACTCAGTTGACTCGAAAAGGTCAAGCTTATGTGTGGGATATTGCATGCGGAGAAAGTTTCATAGAATTGAAAAAGAAGTTGACGACTGCTCATGTATTAATTTTGTCTAACCCAAGTGATGCTTTTGTGATGTATTGTGATACGTCGAACATGGGTCTTGGTGGTGTACTAATGCATAATGGACAGGTTATTGCTTATGCTTTTAGACAACTCACAGTTCATGAAAGGAATTATCCTAAGCATGACTTAGAGCTTGCAGTTGTCGTGGTTGTGTTGAAGATTTGGAGACATTACCTTTTTGGCTGTAAATTTGAAGTGTTTAGTGATCATAAGAGTATGAAATACTTGTTCGACCAGAAGGAGTTGATTATGAGGCAGAAAAGATGGCTTGAGTTTTTGAATGATTATACCTTTGATTTGAACTACCATCCTGGTAAAGCAAATGTAGTTGTCGAGGTAATAGGTAGAAAATTGTTGCACATGTCAATGCTTATGGTTCGAGAATTGGTGATGATTGGACAATTTAGGGATATGAGCTTAGTATGTGAAGAGACTCCTGATAGTGTGAAGTTGGGAATATGAAACTGACTAGTGGTATAATAGAAGAGATTCAAGAAGGTCATAAATATAATTTGAAGTTGGTTGACCAGTTGGCCTTGATTAACCAAGTTAATGAAGGTGAGTTCAAAGTTGATGATAATGGTGTGATAAGGTTCGAAAATAGGGTACTTGTTCCAGATATTCTAGGACTTAATTGAAGTATTCTCTAAGAAGGACATCGAAGCGGGTTGAGTATTCATACTGGTGCTATGAAGATGTATCAAGACTTGAAGAAGTTATTTTGGTGGCCTAGTATGAAGAAGGAGATCGATAAGTTTGTTTATGCTTGTTTGAGGGTTATGTATCCCCTTACTTGGACATATTCGATTGATAAGCCTATTAACCATCTCTGCAATGCCGTGATGTTATTGTGATCTAGATGGAGTTTCTAGAAATAATCTCAAAATAGGATGTTAGTTGAGCTATTTAGAGTCTATCAAGAATTGTTAGATATCCCAGTTCTCGTGTTGCACGGTGATGACCATGGGGTCATTATCGTTAGGGAGGTTTATAATGGCGTCATTACAAGAAAAAGTGATGTTGGCTCCTGATTCTCTTTAGTAAGCTTATGAGAGACCTAGGGATATCACGTTCGCGGCCAGTACTTTCCTGGCATATTTCCTCAAGGAGGAGTTATAGCTTCCTCTGTTAGAATAAGATTTGGATTCTACAATATATTACACATTCCACTCAAATGGATGTATTGTGTACTATTTCTCTCCCATGATAGTTGTTGTATCCAAAAAAATTCCCTCCCATTTTACTCAACACATGCCCATTGAGGTCCTCAACTGGCTCAAGGATGCCCAAGAGTTGACCAGACAAACTCTCTCCTAAGGCAGTGTACCTCAAACTAGGGTTTCCATTTTCATCAGGGTGTGGGAACTCCAAAGGTTCGAATGCTTTCCATGGTCCCAATATGTTCTCAAGATCACCCATGTCAAGTTTCATGCCTTGCACAAGAAGTTTGCTCAGCCAATTACCCAGAAGCCTGAAAATCAATTGTACTAGGTCAAAAGTCAACTATGGCCCACATACAGTCAAACTTCAAGACTTTTGGTCCACATCAACATTTTAAATTGATATCTACCATTTGATCAAGGGTTGATCATGATTCCTCAAGGAATGTCCCAAATTCATCAAAACCCAGAAGTTGTTAAATTAGGGTTTCATAGGAAAAGTCAACCAAATTTTGACCAAGCATAACTTCTTCATACTTTATCATAAATTTTCCATCCAAGGATCATTTTTAAGAGGATTCAATTACCTACAACTCATATTTATCCCTCAAGTTCAAAAAATGCACTCATAAAAAGATATGAATTTCTACATTATAGGTCCTTTTGAAAAGTCAACAAAAACACTTTTTGGATCAAAGCTTCTTACATGAACATGAAAGATCCAATTGAGATGAAACCAAAAGGATTGTTGAGAGAACATCCTAAGCTTTCTAAAAAGTCTAAGAACACCCTATTAGGGTTAAAATTGAGGGAGACGTGTATTGTCAAAGTTGACCAGTTTTTAGAAATGTGCATGAAGTCAACATTGATCAAAATGACTTTTTTTCCAAATGGACCCATGTTTTCTTGTTTGAAACTTGTTCCTAAGATGGCCCATGACCCCTGATCTTATCCACCTATTATTTTATTATTTTTATTATTTATTTTGATTTTTTATCCATTTAAATCAAAATAAATCTATTTAAATAGTAGAATAATCAAATAAAATCAAAGATTTGATTTTATGAGCATATTATGAGTCCATGAACAGCTAGAAAATAAAAAAATTCTTGCAAAAGCCAATTCATTGGAAAAGATCTTAATTTGGTCTATTTTGGAAACAAATCATACAAGATAAAGAATGAAATCAAATCTCCATAATTTGCAAAGATATGATCAGTTTTTGTTGACCTAAATCATTCCATGATATATACACAACATTTACAAAGCATAAAAGAGGATTGGGGTCGTGAAAGAAGGAGGACAAGTCTCAATTTTTTCAAAAAAGTGTAGGTCGGTTTCGATTCTACAGGTCGTTTCAAGCAATTCCAAGGCCAACAATCTGTTCCTGGACATCTTCCGAAGCCATTCCAATCATCCTCAAGCCTTAAAACCTTCAGAAATCACGCCTCACAGTGCCACGGTTTGCACCCTTATAACTCAAACTCGTTTTCAGGGTTTTACGCATTTTACCTTCGATTTGCTTGCATAAATGTATTCATAATCATGTTTGTGATCTTTTGGATAGTCTGGATTTGATTTCTAGTGCAGGAACAAGATTACGCCATTACTACGGTTTAGAAGCTTCAAATTAGGGATTCTCCGTAGAGGCAAAATTAGGACTGATTAATGATACTAATGAACTCAGGACAAGATTCTTAGTGGGTCTATGTTTTTAGTTCTGATTAATATTGCGTGCTTTGCATTTTGAGATATTGTAGGTCTATAGCAACGCACAAAAACCGTCACTAAAGCCTATAGTGACAGAAATTTCTGTTGGTAAGGGGCTATTGTCTAAAACGATGAAACAGGGAAGAGGATGAAGGTGTGTCAATATCTGAATGGTGGATTTGAATCACGCGCGTTTTTTTTATTTTTTATTTTTTCAGTTATACACTTTGTTTTTATATAATATGCATTCTTATTATTATACTAACAAATAAAACATATGGTCCAGTGGCAAGGGCGCACATTTGAAGGCAAAAGGACCTGGGTTCGATCCCAGGTCCCAGCGTTTTATTGTTTTCTTAACATTTGAAGGCAAATCATGTACTTTACACAGCCAGACATCCACCATGCAGCCACACAATCCAGCCAATGGATCATCTCCATCACCAATCCAACGTCCCATGCAAGAGAGGACCATGGTACACCATCAGAAAGAGGGTGCACTGAATCAGGCGCAAGGATTGGGCTGACCATCTTTTAGGCCTTACAAATTCAACATCACACCCCCTGAATTGCTCAACAATACATGCCCATTCTTTTCTTTTCTATTTTAATTTTATTTTTATTATTTACTAATTATTTTCTTTTTTAAATAACACAAAAAATTATTTTTTATTTAATCAAAAAATCATAAAAACATTAAAAATCATTTATTTTCATAAAAATATTATATTTCTTTAGTTAATTAGTTTAATTAAAATTAGGGCAATTTAATTCTTTTCATAATTAAAAATAATTAGAATTAGTGTTTAATTTTGTACATAATCTAATTTTTCTCAAAAAATAACCTAAATATTTTTCAATTAGATTTTTTAGGTTTTGCTAATTATTCTCGCATTGAATTCGTCGCGCGCTTTTAATTTTCTTTTTATTATTATTGTAACTGCTCCGAGTTTGTAATAGTAATTAGACTTTTCAATTCCGCATTTTTATTTTCAGTCCAAAATAATTATGCATCTGCAAAAGCCCTGTAATAGCTAGGACTTTAAATTTCCTGCATTTAATTTCCGCAAACTATAAACTGCCTAGATGCTAATAGGATTGTATGGAAAGACAAACTGAAAAATTAATGCAGTAAAAAACCCTAAATGTGCAATGAATTAACTGAAAATTACACTCGCACATGCTCACTCCTAGGGTATACTCCACTCTGGTTTCCTTCGGTAAACGGTCATGAAATATAGGGTTTGTTAGTGGTTGTCCTCTAGCCCCGAAAGATCTAAAATGACCCATTTGGATGTTGCCCCGGAAAAAGATCTTTAAGGCTTTAGGATGGTTACTAACATTTCCTAACATTGCTTTTGTGATCGTATTTGTCCCTTCGAATGTCCCTAAAAAACTTTAACGACGATGCTACCTATTTCTCAATAATGGGATAACATTGTTTAAAAAGAAAATGAATAGACCTTTTTCGAGTAGGTAGATTAGTTCCTAGGTACTTGCTCAAACAAACAAAAACTTTTTCACACCAACACTTTTCAAACAAAGTTTTCAAAAACAACTTCGTAACACTCTTGAGGATAGAAACAAGGGTTAACACGAAGTAATACAAAACTTTTCAAAACAAGCACACACAAGCAGTTTTCAAAATGAGCAAGTACCTAAGAGCCCGTAGAAATCCATGGATAGAAACGGTGCTAACACCTTCCCTTTCTATAATCTACCCCATGTACTCAAAAACATCTTGAAAAGGTTTTTCTGTTCTTTTTCCTTTTCCTGATTGGATAAAATAAAAGTCGGTGGCGACTCTTGCTTACTGCGACATTTGCGAACAAAATACGCAAACCAGTATTAACAGTCGGTTCTGCCACCGTATCACAAAACTGGTGACTCTGCTGGGGAATAAAATATAAAGTGGGGTAAACCTTAGGATCTAGGTCATATTTAATTGCTTTCTCTTGATTGTCTTACTTGCTTTATATTTATGGGAACTGTTTGGGTTATTTGATCCTACACCCGGATCGGGAAACACCTTTTAGGTAAGTAGAAATAAACTGTGAGGGAGCTGTGTTGGGGTATACTGACACGGTTGAAGCAGTAGCTACATTGATGTGGCACTTTTGTTGGTACCCGTAACACTTGAGTCAATCAGGGAGATGTATGGGGCCGCCGCGTGGTGTCAAAAAGAATCAACTGACCTTATAACCTTTAATTGAACATCTTGGCCAGTAGGACGTAGCAAGATGGCCGGCTTTGGTGTATGCCCAAGGTCGAAAGATACTCGATGCCACACTTATTGAGGTTTGACTTCTGAGTTTTGTTTGATTACGAGTCAATCATCAATTGAACAATGCTTGGGGGAAAGATCAGTGATATTGAGATCCCTTAGAACCCAGTTACTATTTATATGACATGTTGAATTAATCCAGCTTCAAGAGGGTATAACCTTAAAAAGCATGCATGCCTAAACCTAAGGTTGTTTGCGTGACTTGTGTGCTTTCAACTTGAACTACTTGCATAGTTTTATTACCTGAAAGCATGAGTTCCTTGCAGGTTTTGTTTACAGTTATTAACCAATGACTTGGGTTTCTTACAGGGTTTACTTGCTTACATCACTTTGCACCATTGCTTAAAGCATAGCATACACATCATAACATCATGCCTTAACATTTCCTTAACCATTTCAAGGATCTCGAGGGCCTGTGATGCAGGTTATGATAAATCAGACGTCTAGCAAGGGGCAAGGGGATTTATTTTCCTCCAGCCAATGTCGTCAGAAGATCAAAACTCAAAAACTTGAGTCAGGGGCTATAACCCACTTGATATGGTGAGCTTGACTCTCGTAGAAGGACTCTCAACGATACAAAGTTCCTCAATCAAATCTGCAAAATTCAACTTCTGACATTTTCTTATTTACCCCACGAGATCCTTGAAAACATTGCATACATATATAATACATATCATTGCATAAGCAGGTTTCAAAGCAGGTCTCTCATGTTCTCGCTGTTTATTTCAGCAATGGCTCTCCAACAAGACAACAAAGATCTCTAAGCTTAAGATGCCCATTTCAAGGAATTTCTCCTGAACCTACCCAAGGGGCAAGAAGACCTAAAAACACTCTTCGCCAGGAATTTGACCAAGGAATGTCCTGACAATAACAAGGATGAACAATTGGAACAACTGCAAGCTGAGGTAGAAGCAATGAGAATCCAGATGCTGTGGCAGATGGCTTTTATCCAAAACTTAGCTCGAGGACAAGAAGGTCTAAGAGCTTTCCTCAACAAGCTTCACCAAGATGGATGCAGATCCATGAAACAAACAGTTAAATTTGTGGATCAAAGCATTAATCAGCCCCCAGTGAGAGAAGAGGTTGGTTTGGTCAGGAGCAGACCTTTCCAGATTGCTACTACATCACAAGCCCAACCGCAACATATCCAACGACAACGGGGTAATCGACATAAGAAGAATATGTCCGAAATATGCTTCATCAAAATCAACATGTCATTCACTCAAGCATTGCAACGCCTGTTGAAGGCCAAGTTGGTTATATTAAGGGACCCTCCTCAGAATCCCAACATAGCCTCCCTAAGGTATAATCCAAATGCAAGATGTGCATACCACTCCAACAGTCCTGGACATGACACCAACGGCAGTTGGGTGTTGAGAAATAAAATTCAAGACCCGATTGATAAAGGAGAGCTAGAATTCACACAAGACGGTCAGACTGAGTTCTTCTGCCATCCCTCTAAAGTATACCATCTGAAGTGACAAGCTCTCACAAGAAGACTTTTCGTTCATTAGAATTTTCAATGTGTATTTTTATTTTTATTTGTTTGAACATTTATTCATATCAAACCTCGTTATTTCATCAATGCATGCACATGTTTGTCTTGAATCAATTCATTCGTATTCACTATTTTAAAAATGCGTTCTTAATTCCTTTGGTGATATTTAACTCCCGATTAAAAACTCTAAGCCTTAGAGGGAGGATGACAAAAATGATACCAAAATCTCTACAGTATGCTTTTGAATAGACCCCACTGACGATGTATAGGCGTTGTTTCAAATCCTAACCAGTGGAGTTATAAGGAAGATAATCCCTAGAAAATCCCTTCGAGCCAAAGAAGTAGGAGTTTTTCTTTTCACACAAATTAAAACCCTTAATCATAACCTGGGGCAGGGTAGTTTTCTCAGTTAATTCATAGGTGCATTCAGTCATAATCTGCCATTTCGTACACAATGAATGGCATCGAAGACGTCCTTCCAAAACAAAAGATGGTGATGATTCTGTATAATCGTCAAGACATGCAGTCATTATCTCTCGAAATAAAAGCCCATTAAGTCAAAACCTATGAAGGAGACTTAAGAGAAAAATTGGGGCATCTCGCTGACTGT
Organism: Vicia faba; assembly: GCA_948472305.1. Lineage (NCBI taxonomy): Eukaryota > Viridiplantae > Streptophyta > Magnoliopsida > Fabales > Fabaceae > Vicia > Vicia faba. The sequence goes on from OX451735.1 coordinate 930,246,448, forward strand.
AATCACAAAAGAAACAGTTCAGGCAAAAGAAGGGTTAACGAAAACCAAAAAAAAAGAAGTTACTGCATATCCTCGACAAAAAGAAGATTACAAAAATGACTTCCTTTTCAAAGAAAATGTTCAATTTCTGAATCATCACCAAGTATCAGAGTAAAGATTCCAGACTCAATCGAGATCTAAACGCGTAATTAACTGAGCATAGGACTGAAGAACATCACAAAGAGCGGGTTGGGTACAAATAAAATTTGAGCCTTTATCCTTTGTTTCTTGAACCGTGAACCAGGCTACATTATAACCCTTAAAAGTCCTAGCTGAAGCATGGGTTAGTTTGAGAGCACATTGTTACAAAGGTATCCTGACTCATGTAGGCTTTGTTACGAATCTTGAGTTGATATCACATTCTTGCAAATTTCATTTTACTACACAAAACACATTTTCAAAAAAATTTCAAGACAGGCATGAGTTTTGCATTCTTTAAATGACATTGTTTGCATATGACTAATTGTTTGACAGCAGAGAAATCCGCACAATGGATATTCAATGAATATACATCCTCTCAATGGACAGAATAACCTCGGCGGGAAAGACACTTCCAATAATAGATCTTCCATAAGCAAGGGGCATGACATGATGTCTAAACACACCTGAGGCAGTCTCTCCAAAAGTGCCAAATAACTAGGGGCAGATCTCCATCTGAATCGCTTAGGGAATTATGCATGCATTCCAGCAACGAATCATGTGCTATCAAGAAAACATTTTTGACAGTACTACAACACAACACTATGGACAATGACAACTCTCTACATCCTGAAAGCATGGACATAGTCGGAAAATACTACGCATGAAAAAAAAGACCCGCTAGGTTGACACACCTAGGCAAAAATAAGGGAATCCGGGCGAACCAAAAGGGTTCGGGCAAAAGTTAGGGATATACATAAAAAAAATCTGTACACCCGACAAGTCGAAAACCTGAAAAGGCGGCTTGGGCAAAAAGGTATCCCGGTGGACTGAAAACCTGAAAGGTCTGTCCAGGCAAAAGTTAGGGATTTAAAATGTACGACTATGTCCCGTCACCTATCTATTAGTGGAAGGCTTATACCTTGATCAACATTCATCAAGAGCACCAAAATCGAGAAACGATTCAGATACGATCCGGATACGGATGTCATTCTGCTACTTATTCAAGATTTTCATACATCAAGAAATGACTAAGATACGATCAAGATACGGATGTCATTCTGCTACTTATTCAAGATTTTCATACATTGAGAAACAGTTCAGGTACGATTCAGAGACGGATGTTATCCTGGTACTTATTCCAGATTTCTCTTCTAGAAATAGTTAAGGTACAATCCAGAGATAGATGTTATCCTAGTATTAATTCCAGATTTCTCTTCTAGAAACAGTTCAGGTACGATCCAGAGACGGATGTTATCCTGATACTTATTCGAGACTTCTCTTTTAGAAACACTTCAGGTACGATCCAGAGATGGATGTTATCCTGTTACTTATTCCAGATTTCTCATTGAGAAACAGTTCAGGTACGATCCTGAGACGAATGTTATCTTGGTACTTATTCCAGATTCAACTTTCAGATACAGTTCAGATACGCTCCAGATATGGATGCCATTCTGATACTCGTTCATATTCAGCTTTCTAATACAATTCAGATACGCTCCAGATACGGATGCCATTCTGATACTCATTCAGATTCAGCTTTCCGATACAGTTCAGATACGCTCCAGATACAGATGCCATTCTGATACTCATTCAGATTCATCTTTCAGATACACTTCAGATACGCTCCAGATGCAGATGCCATTCTGATGCTCATTCAAATTCATCTTTCAAATACAGTTCAGATACGATCTAGAGACGAATGTCATTCTGACGCTCATTCGACACATGTTTCAAGTACAGTTCAGATACGATCCAGAGACAGATGTCATTCTGACACTCATTCAACACATGTTTCAAGTACAGTTCATATACAATCCAGAGACGGATGTCATCCTGACACTCATTAAATACATGTTCAAGTACAATCACGATATATATCCATCCACGAAATCTCCGCATGTACTTTTTCCTGCATGGTACAAGGGGTAGAGACAGTTGGAAGCAAAGTCACTATCACATACAAGCCAGTGATACCTATATTCCCCACAGAGTAAGGACAACCAAGGTCTGACCTCCGTATCCCCTAGCAGGAATTCCTTCCCCAGCAGGTTCCTTTAGAAAGCTGATGTATGTGTTCCGCAGCCGAGTTTTATAACCATGAGCAGTTTATAAAGCCATCTCCTGAGCAGAGTTTATTTATCTGAAAGAGAAAGCTCAATCTCAAACAGAGCTCTTCTCTCCAGGAATGGAAGTTCATCCCCAACTGAGTTTATTTCTCCAAATCAGCAGATCTTCCAATAGAGTATCTCTCTTCCCTATAGAGTTATTCCCCCGTAGGATTATTCTCAAACAGAGTCTCCTCCGTCATAATATTCTCAAGCAGCATGGATGTAAATCCCCAGCTAATCATCTTCGGTCACTATCCACAGTGGAAACGAAGAACTTAAATCCTTATACCTCTCCAGCGGCAGTCCAGGATTTATTTTCCCCAGCTAGAGAATATCATAATAGCATTGCATATCCATACATCATGGAATGTACATACATATTATACAGCACAATCTCATTTATTTTGTGAACATCATTACTCAATACATTTCATACATCATGACATTACACACGACTAACTCTTTACCTTTCAGGGAAAGATGCAATCAAGTTGTCACAAGTTCTCTCTGGTTCAGTCAAACCGACACCAAGGTTTCTATTCCAGTTGAAGATATTCCAACACTTTTCAAGATTTTTTCTAGTTCAGTAAAATCAACACTAAGGTTTCTATTCTAGTTAAAGATGTTCTAAGACTTTCGTCTCGGGTCAGCCGAATCGCCGCTAAGATTCTCTTGGTTTTTATGCCAATGAAAGTCAATCTGAGACCTTCCCCCAGTTTAGTCAAATCGATGCTAAGATTTCTTTCCCGGTTGAAGACAACTCGAGACCTTTCCCTGGTTCAGTCAAATTGATACTAATATTTATATTCCAGTTAAAAAAGCTATAAAGCCCGGAAACTGACCGGGTAATAGTCAACCAACAATACATTATACTGTGAAGCCTGGAGCACGACTGGATAACAGTACAAAATACTATGAAGCCTGGAATCGACCAGATAGTGGTATATCTCAAATTCAAGCTATGAAGCCCAGAAATCGACAGGATAATATCTTAATTTCTCCAAAATACTATGAAGCCTGGAATCGACCAGATAGTGGTATATCTCAAATTCAAGCTATGAAGCCCGGAAATCGACCGGATAATATCTTAATTTCTCCAAAATACTATGAAGCCTGGAATTGACCAGATAGTGGTATATCTCAAATTCAAGCTATGAAGCCCAGAAGTCGACCGGATAATATCTTAATTTCTCCAACATACTACGAAGCCTGGAATCGACCAAATAGTGGTATATCTCAAATTCAAGCTATGAAGCCCGGATAATATCTTAATTTTCACAAAATACTATGAAGCCTAGAGTCGACCAGATAGTGGTATATCTCAAATTCAAGCTATGAAGCCCTGAAATCGACCGAATAATATCTTAATTTCTCCAAATTACTGAAGCCTGGAATCGACCAGATAACGGTATAAGACATTGTGAAGTCTGGAGCACGACCAGATAGCGGCAAAAGACATTGTGAAACCTGGAGCACGACCAGATAACAGTATAAGGTACTACGAAGCTTGGAATTCGACCAGATTGCAGTTTACTTGGCCAATTACTATTGAAGCCTGGAAATGACCGGATGTTAGTATGCCTTAAATTCAAGTTGAAACCCGGATGCGACCGGATAACCACTTAATTCCTTCTGAAGCCTGGAGCACGACCAGGTAACAGTTTTTGGGATTGCAAAGCCTGGAGTACGACCAGATAGCAAATTTAATCTCATCTCCCCAGTAAGTCACTGTAAAGCCTGAAGCATGACCAGATAGCAGTCATTCTTATTATCCTCAGCAAATCATTGTAAGGCCTGGAGCACGACCAGATAGCAGTTCATTTTCATCTCCTCGACTAAGAGATGATTCCCCAGTAGAGTAACGGTCAACTGAAGTTCCTAAAATTCCATTTCTCCCAAGACAGAGACCAACATTCCTCGGCAGATTCCTCCTCAACGACAGGAACAGGAATTCTCTTCAAAGGAATATCTCGGGAAAACAATATCCTCTAGATGGCATCTTTAAGCCCGTCTCCGACGATTCTGCGTCGTATCTTTCGGATGGCATCTTTAAGCCCATATCCGGTGACCTTCTGCCATCTCCTCTAGATGGCATCTTTAAGCCCATCTCCGACGATTCACCGTCATATCTTCCGGATGGCATCTTTAAGCCCATCTCCAGTGACCTTCCGTCATATCCTCCAAATGGAATCTGTAAGCCCATTCCTGATACTACCTACAGAGTCTAGCACCATCTTAGACGAGTGAAAATTTCTGGGCACTCTAGTGTTCAATCATCTTCCACCTTCAGATTACAAAAGGCAGACAACCAATCTACATCCTCAAGTTTAAGAAGATTGAACAAGGGCAGCTGTTGAATCCCAAAATTTGCCCTCTCATTTTACTCAACACATTCCCATTGAGGTCCTACTCTGGCTCAAGGATGCCCAAGAGTTGACCAGACAAACTCTCTCTTAAGGCAGTGCACCTCAAACTAGGGTTTACATTTTCATCAGGGTGTGGGAACTCCAAAGGTCCCAAATGATTTCCATGGTCCCAATTTGTTCTCAAGATCATCCATGTCAAGTTTCATGCCTTGCACAATAAGTTTGCTCAGCCAATTGCCCAGAAGCCTGAAAATCAATTGTATTAGGTCAAAAGTCAATTGTGGCACACATACAGTCAAACTTCAAGATTTTTGGTCAACATCAATATTTTAAAGTGATATCCATCATTTTAACAAGGTTTGATCATGATTCCTCAAGGAATGCCCCAAATTCATCAAAACCCAAAAGTTGTTGAATTAGGGTTTCATAGGAAAAGTCAACCAAACTTTGACCAAGCATAACTTCTTCATACTTTATTAGAAATTCTCCATCCAAGGCTCGTTTTTAAGAGGATGCAATTACCTATAACTCATCTTCAGCCCTCAAGTTCAACAAATTCACTCATAAAAAGATATGAATTTCAACATTATAGGTCCTTTTGAAAAGTCAACAAAGACACCTTTTGGGTAAAAGCTTCTTACATGAACATGAAAGATCCAATTGAGATGAAACAAAATGGGTTGTTGAGAGAACATACTAAGCTTTCTAAAAAGTCTAAGAACACCCTATTAAGGTTAAAATTGAGGGAGATGTGTATTGTCAAAGTTGACCAATTTTTAGAAATGTACATGAAGTCAACATTGATCAAAATGTCTTTTTTTTCCAAATGGGCCAATGTTTTCTTGTTTGAAACTTGTTCCTAAGATGCCCCACGACCCCTGATCTTATCTACCTATTATTTTATTATTTTTATTATTTATTTTGATTTTTTATCCATTTAAATAAAAATAAATCAATTTAAATAGTAGAATAATCAAATAAAATCAAAGATTTGATTTTATGAGCATATTATGAGTCCATGAACAGCTAGTAAATCAAAAAATTCGTGCAAGAGCCAATTGATTGGAAAAGATCTTAATTTGGTCTATTTTGGAAACAAATCATACAAGACAAAGAATGAAATCAAATCTCCATAATTTGCAAAGATATGATCAGTTTTTGTTGACCTAAATCATTCTATGATATATACACAACATTTACAAAGCATAAAAGTGGATTGGGGTCGGGAAAGAAGGAGGAGAAGTCTCAATTTTTTCAAAAAAGTACAGGTCGGTTTCGATTCTGCAGGCTGTTTCAAGCAATTCCAAGGCCAGCAATACGTTCCTGGACATCTTCTGAAGCCATTCCAATCATCCTCAAGCCTTAAAACCTTCAGAAATCATGCCTCACAGTGCCACAATTTGCACTCTTATAACTCAAACTCGTTTTCAGGGTTTTATGCATTTTACCTTTGATTTGCTTGCATAAATGTATTCATAATCATGTTTATGATCTTTTGGATAGCCTGGATTTGATTTCTAGTGCACGAACAAGCTTACGCCATTACTAGGGTTTGGAAGCTTCAAATTAGGGATTCTCCATAGAGGCAAAATTAGGACTGATTAATGATACCAATGAACTCAGGACAAGATTCTTAGTGGGTCTATGTTTTTAGTTCTGACTAATATTGCTTGCTTTGCATTTTGAGATATTGCAGGTCTATAGCAACGCACAAAAACTGTCACTAAAGCCTATAGTGATGGAAATTGTTGTTGGTAAAGGGCTATTGTCTAAAACAATGAAACAGGGAAGAGGATGAAGGCGTGTCAATATCTTAATGGTGGATATGAATCACACGCGTTTTTTAGTTTTTTAATTTTTCAGTTATACACTTTATTTTTATATAATATGCATTGTTATTATTATACTAACAAATAAAACATATGGTCCAGTGGTAAGGGCCCAAGTTTGAAGGCGAAAGGACATGGGTTCGATCCCAGGTCCCAGCGTTTTATTGTTTTCTTAACATTTGAAGGTAGATCTTGTACTTTACACAACCAGACATCCACCATGCAACCACGCAATCCAGCCAATGGATCATCTCCATCACCAATCCAACGTCCCATGCAAGAGAGGACCATGGTACACCATCAGAAAGAAGGTGCACTGAATCAGGCGCAAGGATTGGAATGACCAGCCTTTGGGCCTTACAAATTAAACATCACACCCCCTGAATTGCTCAACAATACAGACCCATTCTTTTCTTTTCTATTTTAATTTTATTTTTATTATTTACTAATTATTTTCTTTTTTAAATAACACAAAAAATCATTTTTTATTTAATCAAAAAATCATAAAAACATTAAAAATCATTTATTTTCATAAAAATATTCTATTTCTTTAATTAATTAGTTTAATTAAAATTAGGGAAATTTAATTCTTTTCATAATTAAAAATAATTAGAATTAGGGTTTAATTTTGTACATAATCTAATTTTTCTAAAAAAATAACCTAAATATTTTTCAATTAGATTTTTTAGGTTTTGCTAATTATTCTCGCATTTAATTTGCCACGCGCTTTTAATTTTCTTTTTATTATTATTGTAATTTCTCCGAGTTTGTAATAGTAATTAGGGTTTTCAAATCCGCATTTTTATTTTCAGTCCAAAATAATTATGTATCTGCAAAATCCCTATAATAGCTAGGACTTTAACTTTCCCGCATTTAATTTCCGCAAACTATAAACTGCTTAGATGTTAATAGGATTGTATGGAAAGACAAACTGAAAATTAATACAATAGAAAACCATAAATGTGCAAAGATGAATTAACTGAAAATTACACTCGCACATGCTCACTCCTAGGGTTTACTCCACTCTGGTTGTCTTTGTAACACCCCAGTTTTAATTATTTGATTTATTTAATTGGGAATTTATTTTATTAGAATTAATAAAATAAAAAGAATTATTTATTTTGGAATATTTGAAGAAAATAAAAGAAATAAGAAAATATTGGGTTTTTAAGTTGTTGGGCTTGGATGTCGTTAGTAAAGAGTGGGGGTGCAAAAGAAATAAGGATATATTTTAGAACTCAAGTTATTTTCTCACTTTTCACGATAACACAGAAGTTGGAGATATTTGGGATTGGAGCTCTGAAGAACGAAGAACAATCGCTCAAGAGTTCAAAGCTGCAATTTGATAAGGTAAGGGGGGCTACTACTCGATTTACTTTTGCTTATGGGTTTAGGTACGATTGATTTTGGATAATCGTAGGGAGAAACCCCAATTTTTAGATGTTCTTAGGGATCACTAACCTTAGGGCTGAACCTTGTTAGAAAAGGTTTAGGTTCCCAAATTTTATGAATCAATTAAGGATTTTAGGTTTCTATGGTGGATTTGGAGTATATTTGTATGAACGAGAGTTCCCTTAGGTAATTCTAGGGATAACCTCAATGTTGTTAGAATTTCCCTAAAGGACGGGTAATATGTAACTTAAGATCAATTTTATAAAACTTGTTGTTGATGAAAGAATTGTTGATAAAATAGGATGTTTTAAAAATGAAAATTCTGAGTTTTGATTGATTTTGGAAAATGAGACCTTAAGTGAATTGATGCTGTTCTTAAGATTGGAAATTTACTAACTTAGAAGGGAATTGTGTTTCAAATTGATGTGTTGCTTTGAGTTATGCAAAATTGATGTTGTTATGTACCGCAATGCACGTTTTGGCTGGTATTTTCGTGTTTGGTTGCTGTTCTGAGCCTGCTGCAGGTACAGGAAAATTCTGTACGCGCTCATCAACACGGGCCGTGTTGCACAACACGGGCACCTGTGTTGATCGTCTGTGTTGGTAAAAATAATGTGTTTTCTGGACACATTACAACACGGGCCGTGTTGCACAACACGGGTACCCGTGTTGACCTCCTGTGTTGGCTTCTGAATTTTGTCTTCTATGCTCTGTTGTGGTGTACAGGAATGATTTTGTTTAATGTGCAGTGTTTGTTAGTTTTGAACATGCTGCTTAATGATATGCATAGTATTGTGGAGGCTTGTGTCGAATAATGTTTGTATGTTATGATACCAACACTATGTGGATTTTATTGTCATGCTTTTAGATAATGTTATCAAGCATGGATTATGATATAACTTGATATGATTGGTTGGTGTTTAATAGTATGCTGAGTGATTACATGCTATTCATATCATGTTGTATTGGATATTGTTGATGTTACATGATATGGTTTATTGATGTTAATAGTATGCTGAGTGGTACATACTGTACATATCATGTTGCATTTGTTAATTCCCATTGTGTGGAATTAACATGGTGGCCAATATACGTGTCCGCGATTTAATGGAATGTTGAGTTGGTAGCCGTGTCCGTGATATAATGGAACGGTGAGTTATCCGTGACCCGAGATTTAATGGGGCGGTAGAATGGTACCACATGCATGGGTGTGTTGCATTATATTGAATATAACATGAATGGATGATTTCCCAATGTTGTATTTAATTGATTGTATGCATGTATTGTTGCTGAATTTTTAATGATGTTTGATGTTAATTATAAGTATGAAAAGTAATATATTATGAATATATGAATTGTAAAGGTTTTCGTAAACTATGAAACATGCTAACTGTTTGGGTGATGCTTATGGTTTTTCTGAATTGATTGTTATGAACGTATAATCAAATGTATAGTTGAGATGCTCACCCTTACTGTTGAATATTTTAGATTGAGGAGCTTCGTTCAGGTGCTTGGCGAAGGCTTGTTGTTTCTAGTTTATTTCTGTTTAAGTATTGTCCGGGTCATGCTCTGATAGTTGTAACTCCGGGAACGTTTGTTTGTCGAGCTGCCTTAGTCAGACTTGTTTATTTCCTTAGTATTTGGTTATAATATGATGTTGATATATTCCAGGTGTTAATCCCTGATGATTGAAAATATTATAACTTTGGTTTTATTAAATATAATATTCCGCTGTGTAAACATGTATGAGTTGCTTCTATGTTATGCATGACAGGAACTGGTTTTTATTAAAAGAGAATTGTGACATCCTCGTTAATACATGTACTCTGAAAATATGATTTTAATTATTTGCAAAAATCTTTTAGTGGGGTTTTAGAGGGTGTTACAATAGTGGTATCAGAGCATAGTCGGTCGTTGCGACCAGAGTCTTGAGTCAGTCATTCCTTTTGTATGCGACTAGTGCGAGGTAACAATGTCGATACTGTATTCTGATGAGGAGTATGTTTTAATTCTCAGGAATATGGCTGGAAGAGGTAACGGACGAAATGATGCTGCACTCGCTGAGGCTTTGGGGATGTTAGCTGGTGTACTTGCTGGAAATCCGAATGGAGGCGTGATTGGTGCTGATAGGCAATTGGGGAACTTCCAAAGGAACAATCCTCCGTTGTTCAAAGGTACACATGACCCTGAAGGTGCTCAGAAGTGGCTGAAGGAAATCGAAAGGATTTTCCGTGTGATTGATTGTGCTGAAGATCTGAAAGTCAGATATGGTACGCATATGTTGGCAGAAGAGGCCGACGACTGGTGGGTTGCAACAAGGACTGAAATGGTTCAGGATGGAGAGGCACTGACTTGGGCTAACTTCAGAAGGGCTTTTCTGAGGAGGTACTTTCCTGAAGATGTTCGGGGAAGGAAGGAAATTGAATTTTTGGAGCTTAAGCAGGGCAACATGACTGTTAGTGAGTATGCTACTAAGTTCACTGAGCTGGCAAAGTATTATGCACACTACAACAATGATGAGGCTGCAGAATTCTCTAAATGTATCAAATTTGAGAATGGTCTCCGAGATGAGATTAAGCAGGGAATCAGGTACCAGCGTATTCGTAGATTTTCTGATCTGGTGGATTGTAGCAGGATCTTGGAAGAAGATATTACCAAGACTAGGTCGTCTCACTCTCGTGGGGCTGTTGATAAAAGAGGAAAGCAACATATGGACCGTGGAAAGCCATATGGTAGAGGTAACCAGAAAGCAGGTGGATGGAAAAGGCCTAGTGGGGGAGATTCTAAGGCTCCTATCAGATGCTACAGGTGTGGTGAGTTTGGTCATCATATTCGAGATTGCAAGAGCGATGAGAAGAAGTGCTATAAATGTGGAAAGACTGGTCATTTGTCTAGTGATTGCAAAGGGAAGTCTGTTACTTATTACAATTGTGGCGAAGAAGGTCACATTCGTCTGCAGTGTCCTAAGCCTAAGAAGGATCAGTCAGGTGGAAAAGTGTTCGCTTTGTCTGGATCTGAGACTAATCCAGAGGATCGATTGATTAAAGGTACGTGTTTTATTCATGGCACACCTTTAGTTGCAATTATTGATACTGGTGCAACTCATTCTTTCATTTCTTTGGATTGTGCTGAGAGGTTGAAAATGGACATATCTGATATGCGAGGTAGCATGGTTATTGATACTCCTGCATCGGGTTCAGTGACAACTTCACTTGTATGTAGGAATTGTCCTATTGAGATTTTTGGTAGAGGTTTCGGTATGGATTTAGTGTGCCTACCGCTTGAACAAATTGATATTATCCTTGGGATGAACTGGTTGGAATTCAACCGGGTTCATCTGAACTGTTTTGCTAAGACGGTGATTTTTCCAGAAGCAGTTGGTGTCGAGAATTTGACTATGACTGCTAGGCAGGTACAAGAAGCAATGGAAGACGGTGCTAATGTGTTTATGTTACTTGCTTCGTTAGATGCAACAGGAAAGGTCAGGAGTGATGAATTGCCAGTGGTGTGTGATTTTCCAGAATTCTTTCCTGATGATGTTGGTGAGTTACCTCCTGAGAGAGAAGTGGAATTTTCTATAGATTTGATTCCTGGTACGAGACCGGTGTCGATGGCACCATATCGTATGTCTGCATCTGAGTTGGCTGAATTTAAGAGCCAGTTGGAAGATTTACTGGAGAAGAAGTTTATTCGTCCAAGTGTTTCGCCTTGGGGTGCTCCGGTATTGTTGGTCAAGAAGAAAGAAGGTTCTATGAGACTGTGTGTTGATTACAGGCAATTGAACAAGGTAACCATTAAGAATCGGTATCCATTACCGAGGATTAATGATTTAATGGATCAGCTAGTTGGGGCCAGTGTATTTAGTAAGATTGACTTGAGGTCTGGATATCATCAGATTCGTGTGAAAGCGGGAGATATTCAGAAGACTGCTTTTCGAACGAGGTATGGGCATTATGAATATTCTGTTATGCCGTTCGGAGTTACTAATGCACCTGGTGTTTTCATGGAGTACACGAACAGGATTTTTCACCCGTATCTGGATAAGTTTGTTGTGGTTTTTATTGATGACATTCTGATTTATTCCAAGAATGACGAAGAGCATGCGGAACATCTCAGAATTGTGTTAGAGTTGTTGAAAGATAAGAAGTTGTATGCAAGGTTGTCCAAATGTGAGTTCTGGATGAATGAAGTTAGTTTTCTTGGACATGTGATTTCTAAGGATGGTATTGCAGTGGATCCTACAAAAGTAGAAGCAGTATCCCAGTGGGAAGCGCCGAAGACTGTTTCTGAAATCAGAAGTTTTCTTGGTCTTGCAGGTTATTACAGAAAGTTTATCGAAGGATTCTCAAAGTTAGCATTGCCGTTGACAAATTTGACTCGTAAAGGACAAGCGTTTATTTGGGATTCTGATTGTGAGAAAGGTTTCCAAGAATTGAAGCGGAGATTGACTAGTGCTCCTATTCTGATTTTGCCGAATCCGGTGGAATCTTTTGTGGTTTATTGTGACGCATCTCTGATGGGATTAGGTGGTGTTTTAATGCAGAATCAACAGGTGGTTGCGTATGCTTCGAGACAGTTGAAGGTTCATGAAAGGAACTATCCTACTCATGACTTAGAGCTAGCAGTAGTTGTGTTTGTCTTGAAATTGTGGAGACATTATCTGTATGGTTCGAGATTTGAAGTGTATAGTGATCATAAGAGTTTGAAGTATCTTTTCGATCAGAAAGAGCTCAATATGAGGCAAAGAAGGTGGTTGGAATTTCTCAAAGATTATGATTTTGGTTTGAATTACCATCCTGGTAAGGAAAATGTGGTTGCAGATGCTTGGAGCAGGAAATCCTTGCATATGTCTATGATGATGGTTCGTGAATTGGATTTAATTGAACAATTCCGAGATTTGAGTTTAATTTGTGAAAGTACTCCGAAGTTTGTTCGTTTGGGTATGTTGAAACTTACTAGTGGTATTCTAGAAGAGATCAGGATCGGGCAGAAATCTGATGTTAATTTAGTTGATAAGTTGACATTGATCAACCAAGGTCAAGGTGGTGAGTTTAGAATTGATGAAAATGATGTTATGAGAGTTGGCGATAGAGTTTGTGTTCCTGATGTTGCAGAAATCAAGAAGAGTATATTAGAGGAAGGACATCGCAGTGGGATGAGTATTCATCCGGGTGCCACGAAAATGTATCATGATTTGAAGAAATTGTTTTGGTGGCCGGGAATGAAAAAGGAAATAGCTGAATTTGTGTATGCATGTTTAATCTGTCAGAAATCGAAGATTGAGCATCAGAAGCCGTCTGGATTTATGCAACCGATGTTTATTCCAGAATGGAAGTGGGATAGTATTTCTATGGATTTTGTATCCGGGTTGCCGAGGACTCCTAAGAATTGTGAAGCGATATGGGTTGTTGTGGATAGACTGACTAAGTCTGCTCATTTTATACCGGTGCGAATGGATTACTCAATGGAGAGATTGGCACAATTGTATATTGAGAAAATAGTGAGTTTGCATGGAGTTCCTTCTAGTATTGTGTCAGATAGAGATCCGAGATTCACTTCGAAATTTTGGGAAGGATTGCAGAAGGCTTTGGGTACTAAATTGAGGTTGAGTTCAGCTTACCATCCTCAGACTGATGGACAGACGGAGATGACGATTCAATCGTTAGAAGATTTATTGCGTGCTTGTGTTTTAGAGAAGGGTGGAACTTGTGATAGCTATTTGCCATTGATTGAATTTACTTATAACAATAGTTACCATTCGAGTATTGGTATGGCTCCGTTTGAGGCATTGTATGGTAGACGGTGTAGAACGCCTTTGTGTTGGTATGAATCTGGAGAGAGTTCAATAATTGGGCCAGAGATTGTTCAGCAGACTACTGAAAAGATCAAATTGATTCAAGAAATGATGAGAGCTTCTCAGAGTCGTCAGAAAAGTTATCATGATAAGAGGAGGAAGAATTTAGAATTCAGTGCTGGAGATCATGTGTTTATGAGAGTTACTCCGATGACGGGTATTGGTCGAGCGTTGAAATCCAAGAAGTTGACTCCGCGTTTTATTGGTCCGTTTCAGATTACGGAAAGAGTTGGAGAAGTTGCTTATCGTATTGCTTTACCTCCGAGACTTGCGAATTTGCACGATGTTTTTCATGTTTCTCAGTTGAGGAGATACATTCCAGACCCATCTCATGTAATCCAAGTAGATGATGTACAGGTGAGAGATAACCTGACAGTAGAAACATTGCCTATGAGGATAGAAGATCGGGAAGTGAAACAGTTAAGGGGTAAAGAGATAGCATTAGTGAAGGTTGCTTGGGGAGGTCCAGCAGATGGAAATGTTACTTGGGAACTGGAGAGCCAGATGAAAGAGGCTTATCCGAAACTGTTCGTCTAAGGTATGTTTTCGAGGACGAAAACTCTTTTAGTGGGGGAGAGTTGTAACACCCCAGTTTTAATTATTTGATTTATTTAATTGGGAATTTATTTTATTAGAATTAATAAAATAAAAAGAATTATTTATTTTGGAATATTTGAAGAAAATAAAAGAAATAAGAAAATATTGGGTTTTTAAGTTGTTGGGCTTGGATGTCGTTAGTAAAGAGTGGGGGTGCAAAAGAAATAAGGATATATTTTGGAACTCAAGTTATTTTCTCACTTTTCACGATAACACAGAAGTTGGAGATATTTGGGATTGGAGCTCTGAAGAACGAAGAACAATCGCTCAAGAGTTCAAAGCTGCAATTTGATAAGGTAAGGGGGGCTACTACTCGATTTACTTTTGCTTATGGGTTTAGGTACGATTGATTTTGGATAATCGTAGGGAGAAACCCCAATTTTTAGATGTTCTTAGGGATCACTAACCTTAGGGCTGAACCTTGTTAGAAAAGGTTTAGGTTCCCAAATTTTATGAATCAATTAAGGATTTTAGGTTTCTATGGTGGATTTGGAGTATATTTGTATGAACGAGAGTTCCCTTAGGTAATTCTAGGGATAACCTCAATGTTGTTAGAATTTCCCTAAAGGACGGGTAATATGTAACTTAAGGTCAATTTTATAAAACTTGTTGTTGATGAAAGAATTGTTGATAAAATAGGATGTTTTAAAAATGAAAATTCTGAGTTTTGATTGATTTTGGAAAATGAGACCTTAAGTGAATTGATGCTGTTCTTAAGATTGGAAATTTACTAACTTAGAAGGGAGTTGTGTTTCAAATTGATGTGTTGCTTTGAGTTATGCAAAATTGATGTTATTATGTACCGCAATGCACGTTTTGGCTGGTATTTTCGTGTTTGGTTGCTGTTCTGAGCCTGCTGCAGGTACAGGAAAATTCTGTACACGCTCATCAACACGGGCCGTGTTGCACAACACGGGCACCCGTGTTGATCGTCTGTGTTGGTAAAAATAATGTGTTTTCTGGACACATTACAACACGGGCCGTGTTGCACAACACGGGTACCCGTGTTGACCTCCTGTGTTGGCTTCTGAATTTTGTCTTCTGTGCTCTGTTGTGGTGTACAGGAATGATTTTGTTTAATGTGCAGTGTTTGTTAGTTTTGAACATGCTTCTTAATGATGTGCATAGTATTGTGGAGGCTTGTGTCGAATAATGTTTGTATGTTATGATACCAACACTATGTGGATTTTATTGTCATGCTTTTAGATAATGTTATCAAGCATGGATTATGATATAACTTGATATGATTGGTTGGTGTTTAATAGTATGCTGAGTGATTACATGCTATTCATATCATGTTGTATTGGATATTGTTGATGTTACATGATATGGTTTATTGATGTTAATAGTATGCTGAGTGGTACATACTGTACATATCATGTTGCATTTGTTAATTCCCATTGTGTGGAATTAACATGGTGGCCAATATACGTGTCCGCAATTTAATGGAACGTTGAGGTGGTAGCCGTGTCCGCGATATAATGGAACGGTGAGTTATCCGTGACCCGAGATTTAATGGGGCGGTAGAATGGTACCACATGCATGGGTGTGTTGCATTATATTGAATATAACATGAATGGATGATTTCCCAATGTTGTATTTAATTGATTGTATGCATGTATTGTTGCTGAATTGTTAATGATGTTTGATGTTAATTATAAGTATGAAAAGTAATATATTATGAATATATGAATTGTAAAGGTTTTCGTAAACTATGAAAAATGCTAACTGTTTGGGTGATGCTTATGGTTTTTCTGAATTGATTGTTATGAACGTATAATCAAATGTATAGTTGAGATGCTCACCCTTACTGTTGAATATTTCAGATTGAGGAGCTTCGTTCAGGTGCTTGGCGAAGGCTTGTTGTTTCTAGTTTATTTCCGTTTAAGTATTGTCCGGGTCATGCTCTGATAGTTGTAACTCCGGGAACGTTTGTTTGTCGAGCTGCCTTAGTCAGACTCGTTTATTTCCTTAGTATTTGGTTATAATATGATGTTGATATATTCCAGGTGTTAATCCCTGATGATTGAAAATATTATAACTTTGGTTTTATTAAATATAATATTCCGTTGTGTAAACATGTATGAGTTGCTTCTATGTTATGCATGACAGGAACTGGTTTTTATTAAAAGAGAATTGTGACATCCTCGTTAATACATGTACTCTGAAAATACGATTTTAATTATTTGCAAAAATCTTTTAGTGGGGTTTTAGAGGGTGTTAAAGTCTTCGGTAAACGGTCATGAAGTATAGGGTTTGTTAGTGGTTGTCCTCTAGCCCCGAAAGATCTAAAATGACCCATTCGGATGTTGCCTCGGAAAAAGATCTTTAAGGCTTTAGGGTGATTATAAACATTTCCTAACATTGCTTTTGTGATCGTATTTGTCCCTTCGAGTGTCCCTAAAAAACTCCAACGATGATGCTACCCATTTCTCAATAATGGGATAGCATTGTCTAAAAGGAAAATGAACAGGCCTTTTTCGAGTAGGTAGATTAGTTCCTATGTACTTGCTCAAACAAACAAAAACTTTTTCACACCAACACTTTTCAAACAAAGTTTTCAAAAACAACTTCGTAACAATCTTTAGGACAGAAACAAGGGTTAACACAAAGTAATACAGAACTTTTCAAAACAAGCACACACAAGCAGTTTTCAAAATGAGAAAGTACCTAAGAGCCCGTGGAAAACCACTTAGAAAGGGTGCTAACACCTTCGCTTTCTATAATCTACCCCCATACTCAGAAATATCTCGAAAAAGGTATTTTCTATTCTTTTTCCTTTACCTGATTGGATAAAATAAAAGTCGGTGGCGACTCTTGCTTACCGCGACATTTGCGAACAAAAAATGCAAATCAGTATTAACAGTCGGTTCTGCCCCCATATCACAATAGTTTCTTACCGTTGGCAGCTGGCAAGATGAAAGTGAAGTGTGTACTACTACAATGGTCTACCTCCTCAACACCTATATAAAGGATCAACTGTTTCATTTGAAAATTGCAAGACAATATAGCAAGACTAGAGAATAAGAATAGTAACGCGGCAAAAATCAAAGCAAGAAAAAAAAAGAATCAAAACACAAGAGTTGTTGTTCATAGTTGTGTTGATATTATTATTTGCTAGGACATAAGAGTTGTTTCTCATTATTGTATTGATGTTACTATTTTCTATAACACAAGAGTTATTGCTCATTATTGTATTATTATTGTAAGTTTTTTGAACATAAGAGTTGTTGCTCATATTTGTGTTAAACATTATATACTTAAACATTTGTGTAATCTGCTAGTAAGAAGCATCTTGTGAACACATTGTTCAACTATAAATTGATTAAGTCATCTTCTAAGGCATGTAGAAATCTCTTTCAAGGGACCAGGTAGGTCAGAAGCCTTTGGGATTCAATGATCGTTATATCTCTTAGGGGCCGTGTTGTACCCCAAAATTTTCCCTCTCATATTTTTCCATGATTTTCCTCTTGCATAGGTGGTTACAAACCTTTTCCTAAAGACAAGGAAATTTTTCAAATGATGTTTATAAGTTTCCTCCGATTGGCCTGTTTCTAAGTTTCCTTCGATTGGCCTATGAACAGGGTCTTCGATTGGAATCTCCAAAATGCAATTCGATTGGCGTCCATAAAATGCATTTCGCTTGGCATATCCAAAGTGATTTTCGACTGACATCTACATAGAGTCCTTCAATTACCATATACATAGTATCCTTTGATTGACAGCTGCAAAAGGCCTTTCGCTGGGCATAATGTCAAAGCCTTTCAATTGGCATGGCAAGGGATCCTTCGATTTAGCATTGTGTCAAAACCCTTCGATTGGTATTTGGACAAAGGCCATTCGAAGAAATCCTTCTAGACCATTCGAAAGAGGCCATCTAGAGGGCAATCGTAAAATATGTCCAGGCCAGATTCCTTCCATTTTTGGTCACAATTCCACAAGAGCTGATTTGACCAGGGAATTCTCTTCAAAACGACAGGAAACCAAAGCAAAGGGTGGTCCAATCGAAGGAGTCTTAGTATTGAAGTTGGCACAGTTCTACTCAGAACTATCAAGGAGAACAAGGTTCAAATAAGGAAAGTCCTTATTGGTTCGAATTGGAGTTTAAGGCTGGCAAGGGAAGGCAGATTCGAAGGAAGGAAAGGGATTTGTTCCAAAACAAGCCAGAAAGCCCATAATCGAAAGAAGATGTTCTCAAGCAAATAAAGAATGAAGAAGGATGGAAAATCAAAGAAAATGCATGGGAAAAGACACAAAGATTTGGCCATTTTAGAAAAAAAAATATACAAGACAAATAAAATATTTTAACACTCAATCTTCAAGATTCAGTTCAGTTTTGTTAACCTAATTCATTCTACTATATATGCATAACAAACCCTGATCATGAAAGAAGGATTTGGCCGTAAAGAACACCCATAAGACTGCTCAGAATTTTGACAAAAAGTGTTGATCGAGTTTTGCTCTAGAGGGAGATTCAAGGCATTTCAAAGACTGCAATCCATTCCTAGGAATATTTGGAAGCTATATGGACCACTCTCACGCATCATCACATCTAGAAACAGTATAGGTATCACAGTTTTCACTTTTTCTTGAAATCGGTTTAGACTATACAGGTTTGATAAATGAATTTCTAAATATATATTCATGTTTGTATAATCATTTTGAACATGTCTGCATTATTAATTGTGTGTTTTGACGCATATTTGACTGAATGCCATTTTTAGGTTTTTAAGGTTCTTTTTAGGGTCTTTCGTTTCAGGAAAAATCAGAGCAAAAGATGAGTACCATTGTACTCACAAGACCAAACCCAATTGATCTGTATATTTGGTTTGAATTTATATTTCCTGGTGGTGATTTTAGGGAATTGCAGGTTTTTAGCAACGGACGTGTCTATGAGTAAAAACCCTTAGCCTAAAACGATAGCCCCAACGAAGAAGATGACTGCGTGTCAAAACCTGAGTGGCCTATTTGAATTTTTGCGCGTTTTTATTACAGCCACTAACCATCATTACATATAATGTATCTTGTTTGCTAGTATTAATGATTGAACAATTGGCTCAGTGGTACAAGTGAAGGCTTTTCAGCACGCATGTGTAGGAGGTCAGGGGTTTGATCCCTGCCTCATACATGTTATTTTTTCTTAATAATTCTTTGCATATTCCCTGCTGTTCTTCCAAGCGCGCACACCCTAGGCCTCCAGATCATCATCCTTGGGTCAATCAACACCTGGATCCAATGCCTCCAATGAAGCTCCCCATGGTGGACACTCTTAGCACAGTCACACTGGATCCCACGTTGCTATGGGCCGACTGGATTGGGCTTTGGAACAGAAATTCAGCATGCACCCTCCAACTTGGGTTTACACCCATCAGGCTTACTCTATTTTCCCTTTTAATTTTGTTTTATTTAAATTAGTTTATTTATTTTATTTTAAATCAATATTTTTTTCATAAAATCAGAAAATGATCACAAAAAAAATAGGATTTAGTTTTTTTTTCAATAAATTAATTAATTTCATTAATTTTAATCTATTTCATTAATTAAAATTAATTAGAAAAATTAGGTCAAACATTAAATCTTTTTCCACAAAAATCCTAAAAATATTTTCAATGATCAAATTAGGTTTTTTAGGGTTTCAAACTTATTTCAATTTTTTTATTCTCACGTGTAACTATTTTTTCCGTACGATTAATTTTTATTATTGATGTAATTGTGCCCAGTTTGTAATAGCTCAATAGGGTTTTATTTCTGCCTTTTATTTTTTCAGTCAACTCCCTATGTATCTACACCAAAGCCTTGTAATAGCTTATGGCCTTTATTTCTCGCTTTTATGTTATATACTTGTATATAATTGCTAGCAACCTAGGCATGTACGAGTAATTAATCAATAGATCACTAAATTCAAGATAAATATATCTGAAAAAGTACTCACTTGGTTGCCTTCGAAAACAATGGTCATGTCCCTCGAACATAGGGATACTCTTAGAAAAGACCCTCAGTTTAAAGTCATCATAAAGATCATAGTCCCTAAATGTCCCTCGAGTTGCCTACGAGAAATGATCTTATGATGATAGTCCCTTCGAAATTCTAAGGTATCCTTACATGTTGCCTTCAATGACCATTACATCCCTTTTGATAGTCCCTCAACATCCAACGACTAGGGTTACCTACTCACTAATAGTAGGATAACACGGTCTAAAGGATAGGAGGAAAAGAACAGTCTCTTTTCGAGTAGGTAGATAACTGTTAGGTACTTGCCCAAACATATTTTCACACCACACTTTCAAACACTTTTCAAACAAAGTTTTCAAAACACTTTATCACACTCTTGAGGACTGATACAAGAGTTACCATAAAGTGAACCGCCACACTAAGGCATTTTCAAAACTTTTCAAAACATACAAACACAAGAAATTTTAGAAAATGAGCAAGTACCTAAGATCCCATGGAAAACCATGGATGGAAAGGGTGCTAACACATTACCTTTCCATAATCTACCCCCTTACTCAGAAATCTCGGAAAAAAAGTCTTTTTCTGTTCTTTTCACCCTTTTCCTTGTTGGATAAAAGAAAAGTCGATGGTGAATCTTGCTTACCGCGACATTTGAGAACAAAAAAGTGGGGTTTACCTTAGGGTATAGATCATTTAACCTTAGGGTCTAGATCATTTTAAATTGCTTTCTTTGTTTGCTTTGATTGCTTTACTTTTAAAGGTTTTTTGGGGTTAATCATAAGGATCCTACACCCGGATCTGGGGACACTTTTTAGGTAAACAACAATAGATCGTGGAGACTGTACGGCATGGACTGATATGGTTTAAGCAATAGCTGTGTTGGTGTGACACTTTGGTTGGTACTGGTATCCCTTGTGTTTAATTGAGGAGAATACGGGACCTCCGCATGGTGTCGTGAAGCACTAACTAACCTTAGAACCTTAGTTGAACAAACTTGGCCATTAGTAAGTAGTGAGATAGCCGACCTTGGTGTAAAGCTGGGAATCAGTTGATACTCGATACTACACTCATTGAGATTGGACTTTCGGGATGTTTCAGCCGCAATAAAAGATTGCTAAGTTGAGATAATACCGATAAAGAAAGATCTATGATATTGAGACTCCTTAGAACTCGATTACTATTTCTAAGATAGGTTGAGCCAACTAAACTTCAAGAGGGTACTTACCTATGGAATCCATGCAAGCCTAAACCTAAGGCTACTTGTGTGACTTGTTTGATTTCTTTGCCTGACAATTTGAACTCATTGCAGGGCTTTATTTGTATTCCTTGCAGGACCTTATTTATATAAATCCAATAAATTGCTTTCTTTCCCTGCATTTTTTCTTGATGCATAGCATACACATCATAGCATCATGCCACATCATTTCCTTAACCATTTCAAGGATCTCGAGGGTTTGTGATACAGGTTGTGATAAATCAGACGTCTAGCAAGGGGAAAGGGGGTTTATTTTCCTCTAGCCAATGTCGTCAAAAGATCAAAACACGAAATCTTGAGTCAGTGGCTATGACCCACTTGATATGGTGAGCTTGACTCTTATAGAAGGACCTTCAACGACACGAAGTTCTTCAATCAAAGCTCTAAAGTTCAACGCCAAACATTTTTCTTGTTTACCCCACGAGATCCTTGAAAACATTTGCATATCATACATGTCATTGCATAACAGGTAGTCTCCAGTACATGTCTCTCGTGTTCTCGCTGTTTATTTCAGCAATGGCTCTCAAACAAGACAACTGAGATCTCTAGACTCAAGAGGCTCAGTTCATGGAAATGTTCCTAAACCTATACAAGGGGAAGGATGAATTGAAAGCACTCCTCGTTGGGAATCTGACCAATAAACGTCCTGACAACAACAAGGATGACCAGGTTAAACAACTGCAAGCTGAGATGGAAAGGATGAGGACCCAGATGATCAGTCAAATGGCTCTTATCCAAAGCCTAGCCCGGGGACAAGAGGAGCTAAGAATCCTCGTCAATAAATCTCATCAGGATAGTCACAACTGTATGAAACAAATGGTCGAAATTGGGGATCATGTCATTAATCAACCCCTAATGAGACAAGAAGTTAGCTTAGTGAAGAATGGACCTTTCCAAATTGCTGCTACATCACAAGCCCAATCATAACCTCGCCAACAACGTCAGGGTAATCGGCGTAAGCGGGATTCATTTACTAGGCAATACACCAAACTCAACGAACCAATGTCGCAAGTCTTGAAACACATGTTGACGTTGAATTTGGTAACATTGAAGGATCCTCCTCGGAATCCTAATACTCCCGCTCCTACTTACAATCCTGATGCAATATGTGCATATTACTCCAACAGTCTGGGGCATGACACTAATAGCTCTTGGACGTTGAAATACAAAGTTCAAGACCTGATTGATGAAGGAACATTGGAATTCACACAAGATTGTGAAATGGAATTTTTCTATCATTCCTCCAAGGCACACCATTTGAAGTTACAAGTTCTAACAAGAAGGCTTTTCTTTCATTAGAGTTTTCAATTTGTAATTTACTTTTGATTCTTCGAACATTTATTCATGTTAAACTTTGTTACTTTATCAATGCATTGCATATGTCTGTTTTGAATTAATTCATTCGTATTCACTATATTTAAATTGCTTTCCTTTTGTGATATTCAACTCTCGATCAAAAGCTCTGAGCCTTTAGAGGGAGGATGACGAAAATGATACCACAATCTCACACAGTGTGCTTTTGAACAGACCTTGCTGACGATGTACAAGCATTGTTTCAAATCCTAAATAGTGGAGTTATAAGGAAGATAATCCCTAGTCAACCCCTTTGAGCCAAAGAAGTAGGATTTTTTCTTTTCACAAAAATTAAAACCCTTAATCATAACCTGGGGAAGGGTAGTTTCTCAGTCAATTCAAAAGTGCATTCAATTGTAATCTTCCGCTTCGTACATAATGAATAACACCGAAGACGTCCTTCCAAATCAAAAGACGGTGATGGTTTTGCATAATCATTAAGAACAGGAAGTTATTATCTCTCAAAATAAAAGCTCATTAAGTCAAAACCTATGAAGGAGATTTAACAAAAAAACTAGGGCATCCCGCTGACTGTAATCACAAAAGAAACAATGCAAACAAAATAAGGGATAATAAAAAAGAAAGAGGTCCTACAAATCCTCGACAAAAAAAGATTACAAAAATGATTGCCTCTTCAAAATAAACTTTCAGTATCCGAACCATCACAGGAACATCAAGGACAAGATGCCAGACTCAACTGGGATTTGAACACACAATTAACTGAGCATAGGATCGAAGAACATCACGAAGAGTGGGTTGGGTACAAAATTTTTGAGCCTTTATCCTTTTTTCTTGAACCGTGAACCAAACCATGTTATAACCCTTAAAAGTCCTGAATGAAGCATGGGTTAGTTCGAAAGCAAACTGTTACAAAAGGTATCCTGACTTCTGTAGGACTTTCTATAAATCCTGAGTTGATATCACATGTTTACAAAATTTGTTTGTTTTACTAAAAATGAATTTTAAAATTTCAAGACCGACATAAGCTTTGAATTCTTCGAATACCATTGTTTGCATATGACTATTTGTTCAACAACAGAGAAATTTGCACGATAATATTCAGTGAACAAAGATCTTCTCAATGAACAGGATCACCTCAGAGGGAAAGACACTCCATTGATGGGCCTTTCATAATCAAGGGGCATAGCATGATGTCCAACTGATATGGGGCAGTTAAGTCAAGATTCAAAGAATCTCTCAAAGATGCCAAGTAGCCAGAGGCAGACCTCCATCTGAATCACTTGGAGCATTGGACATGGATTCCAGCAACGAATCTTATACGATGAAACAAACATCTTATGGCAGTGTGGCAACACTTACTACTATAGATAGTGACAATTCTCCATACCTGGTGAACACGGACATAGTCAGAAAAATACTACGCATGAACAAAGACCCGCTAGGTTGACTGGACTTGGAAAAAATAAGGGCATCCTGGCGAACCAAAAGGGTTCGGGCAAAAATTAGGGATAAAAACAAAAAATATGTACACCTGGCAAGTCGAAAACCTGAAAAGGCGATTTAAGCAAAAAAGGGTATCCTGGTGGACTGAAAATCTAAAAAGACTGTCCAGGAAAAAGTTAGGGATTAAAGCGTACGACTACGTCCCGTCATCTCGTCACTTGTATAATCAGTAGAAGGCTTATTACCCTGATCTGCATTCACCAAGGACTCCAAGAGTCAGGATACTAGTCAAACCATCTACAGAATCCCAAGTTGATATTTTCTACAACAGGTATCAAGACAGGGGCATTCTACTACAAGGTCACTGCCATATTCTCAGCTTACAACCTATTGATGTCAGGTGTTCTCGTACTCTCGGCAGAGCAAAATCTCTAAATTACTACTCCAATGAAAATTCCCCAATGAAGTCGCAAAGCTTCTCGGGATTCCCGAAGCGGATTACAGAGTTTCCCTTCCCCAATAGAAACATTCTGAATAAAGTAGATTATCAACTAGAAACGATTCGGGTACGACCCAAAGACGGATGTCATCCTGACACTTACTCAATATTCTCATCTAGATATAGTTCAGGTACGATCCAGAGACGGATCTCATCCTGACACTTACTCCAGATTCTCATCTAGAAACGGTTCAGGTATGATCCAAAGACGGATGTCATCTTGTCACTTACTCTAGATTCTCATCTAGAAACGGTTCAGGTACAGTCCAAAGACGGGTCATCCTGACACATATTCCAGATTCTCATCTAGAAACGGTTCGGGTACGATCCAGAAACGGATGTCATCCTGATACTTATTCCAGACTATCTTCTAGCAACAGTTCAGGTACAATCCAGAGTCGGATGTCATCCTGATACTTATTCAGACCATCTTCCAAGTACAGTTCAGAAACGATCCAGATATGGATGTCATTCTGACACTCATTTAACACAGGTTTCAAATACATTTTGGATACGATCCAGAGACGGATGTCATTCTGACACTTATTTCTGAAGAAGTGAAAAACACAAGAAGGGGGGGAGTTGAATTAAAACTTAAAATTAAAAAGCAATAGACACAATGATTTTTATCCTGGTTCGCTTGATCTCAAACTACTCCAGTCCACCTGCCATGGTGATTTCGCCTCTCTCCAACAAGGACTAAATTCACAAATCAACCTGATTACAATTCTACTTTAACAATTGTTATAGTCTTCTTGAGTCCAAAACCACAACCCAGTTTTCTCATGGAAATTCACTAAACAGTTAATTGAATAAAAGTGTACAATGATGTTTCTAATAAACAGTATCACAAACTTGTGATGTATTACAAAGTTTAATATTGAATCGTTGACGATGAAGAATGATAGCTGCATTGCTGACTTTTCATGTGAGTTTTTATTTTTGAGCGCAGTTGTTCATCATCTTGAAATCTTCTTCTTGTCAGCTTTAAATAGGCCTTGCAATAGTGACATAAGAAAATACTTTTGGTATGTCCATAACACGCGCTAATGAGCTTTCCAAATCAGAAGATCCTAGTTTATTTTTAGCCGTTACTTATGATCTTGCATTGATAGATTGTAACGCTTCAGAGCTTCTTACATCAGAGTATGAATATTATAGTTGAGAGTCCTTTAGAGCTTGATCATAACTTTGCACATCAGAGTATCAGAGATTCTATTTCGCAGCGCTGGTGCATTCAGAAGTTCAAGCATAACTTCTTCATATAAGCGTGTCATGCATATTAGATGCGTCTGAATCTTTCATTATCCTCTCAACTTATGTGCTCGCATAATCAGAACTTCTGGTGATATTCTGGTAGAACTTCCAGTTGCATCAGAACATCTTTTTAACATCAGAACATCCTGCATGTAAAGATACTTTTTATTAGCAAGCATATTTGTTCTTTAGATCATGTGTTTTTTATCATTAAATCTCTTTCTGGGATGTAGAACCAAATTATGTTCTAACAATCTCCCCCTTTTTGATGATGACAAAAACTAGTATATTTTGATGGAATATGACGAACAAAAATTAAAATGAAGGCTCCCCATGAGTAGAGTACTCAGCTAACGAGAAAATAAAGTACTTCCCTGACGATCTTCTGATTATGAGTCAAAATATTCTTCATTCTCCCCCTTTTTGTCAAGAATCAAAAAATGGTAAAGACTCTGATTGGCTTGCTAACAAAAGTGCTTGAAACAGTGTGACAACCTCTTCTGGATACATCTGAGATTATTTAGAGAGCTTCTGATGTTGTATTTCCATTCCTGTTTCAAATAGTTTC
Organism: Vicia faba; assembly: GCA_948472305.1. Lineage (NCBI taxonomy): Eukaryota > Viridiplantae > Streptophyta > Magnoliopsida > Fabales > Fabaceae > Vicia > Vicia faba. Next base: position 930,273,062 of record OX451735.1, read on the forward strand.
AAAGCCAGTAATCTTCTGTTTCTGATTTCCTCTGAAACCTGCGAATCTTTTAAATTCCAGGCTTTGGAACATATGATTTCTTTCCTCCATGTGTAGAGAGCATCCAGAGTCCATGTGTTAATACTGGAGTTTCAACCTTGCTGTTAAAAATATCTGCAACATAGATTATTTTGTCTTTTGGTACCCATATCTTTCTGGGTCCGTGATTGTTAGAGTTTCCAAAATTTTGTTTGAATTTTGGTTTAGTATAAAACGCCTTACCAACATGTTTTATATCATGTGTTTGCCCAGTGGTGAAGTGAGAATAGAGAGGAGTGTATTTGATAACCAGATCCTTAACTTTCTTAGGTTGGGATACTTTGCCTTTGTATTCTATGCCTATTATGCCATTCCTGCTAACTCCATAGATCATTGAAGCCATTTTGCTTCTATCTATGTTTTTAGCCAGAAACTTCTGAAAGCTTTGATCATATTCCTTTATGATCTTATCAGTATTACTGGGATCCTATGAGATTATTTCCTTCTGATAGTGTTGTACCCCAAAATTTTCCCTCTCATTTATCAAGACTTTTCTCACAAGATCTCTTTAACTCAAGGTTGGATTAGGGTTTGATCAGCTCAAGACATCTCATCTTGCACTGATGACCCAAAATGAGGGTTTAGGATTGCACAAGGATTTTTGGACTATCAATGCCTCATATGACTTCAAGCATCATTATGGACCCCTAGGATTACTCATGGTAAGTTTCAAACCTGGAGCCACATTTTTTATCAGTCAATTGGACAATTGACCTAAAAATCATCTGTATTGGGGAAAAAGTCAACCATGGCCAATTTATAATCAAACTTCATAATTTTTATCCACATAAACATTCTAGACTCATATGTATCATTTGATCAAGTTTGGACTATAATTCCTCAAGAAATTTGATCAAATCATCAAAAGGGCAAAATGATCAAAATTAGGGTTTTGACTGAGAAAGGGAAATTTCTGATTTTTGACCTAGAAAATGACCAATTGGTTTGAAGAATGATTACAAGAGCTCAATTTCATCATCTTGACCTAGTGCCAGGGTTCAAAACATTGCATTTTCATTGGATTGACAGATGAAATTTGCAGTCAACTGATCAAAAGTCAACTGTATACTGAAAAGTCAAACTTTGACTTTTTGGTCAAAATTAAGTGCCAAGAATCACAATTCATCAAAACAAGTCAAAATGTGAAACTTGTTCATCAATAAATCAAAGATTGAAGATTTGGTTTTGAAATTTGAATTTTTCTTAACTTAGAAATTTTTCTAAGTATACAAAATTTCTTATTTTTTCTCAACTTTAATCCATTTTTTTCACTATGATACAAGATGATTCAAAGAAAGTTCCCAAAATGAAAGTTGTAGATCTCCATGAAATCTAAAACTTTTCTTCACACATTTCTCCCTAAATATTGTTGGATCTCAAGATATAATTTTGTGAATACATGCTCATGAACTAAAATAACTTAGTAAAATTTTGCCCTAATTTAGGCAGGTTTTTGACCTAACTTCATGGCAATTTTTCACCTAGTTCCAAGAGGTATCTTGAAATTAATTTAAAATATGAGTTATAGAGCACATTGCAAGCTTTCCAAAATATCAAATAACTCCTTGATATCTTTTTGAGTAGGTAGAATCGAAGAGATGAAGTTGGCAATTTCTCACTTTGAATTCAAGCAATTTCATGAAGAACAAAACTCCAATCTGAGCCTATGCTGCCTAATCCTTGCTTTGCAGGCCTCAAACTTGTTTCTCACTTCATAATTTAATGCTTACACAGATGATAAAGCCTTAATCCAAGCATAAGAGTCTTTGTCCAAGCTTTAATTCCATAAATGGCACAAAGTTGCCATTGCCATTTTGGAAAAGCATAGCTTTTGCAACTTTACATTTCTTGAGCATTGGACCTGTTTTCTATGCACACACAAGTCCTATAAACTAAATACAAGTTGTCTAGGACTTGTACCAACTCCAAGAAGGCCAGTACAAGCATGTAGAGACTTGTCTCTTCACTTTGCTTCAAAAGCAAGTAAGAGTGCAAAAAGGCTACAACTCAGAAATCTGTTGTGCAGTGGATTATGAACCTTCTTTATACTAATACACAAACACATTACAACTTAGAAAACAATGGCTAAAGGCCTAAAATACTCAAAAACTCCCTATCACCAAAAACATGTCAAAAAACTTGCAGTTTGAGCATAGCATAGCAATCCACAAATCCACTCATGCGTTTCAAGTTTTAATCATCCAAACACTTTACCTACCTCATATCTAAGTGTTCCAGGCCATCATCCCTCCACTGTAACACCTCCTTCTCCATCTGCCATTTTTGTTTTTCAAGCTTGCAGGTTGACTTGGATAGAGAGTTTCAGACACTTTCAAAGCAAGGTAAGGATTGGAACACACTCAGGGAGGTTCAAGCAAGCTAAAGGAATCTTCAGGCCTTCATAAATCTCACTCAAACTCCATTCACGATCTCAGCTGAAAGAGGTAAGAACTCCAACTTTTTCCTCTTCATACAGGCATCCATTAGCCCCGATTTGTGAAAGGAAATGTAGATATTATTGTGCTAAAGCCAACCATGTGCATAGATTTCATTTCTGATCATTATGTATAGAGAATTTTAGAGTTCAAATTTCTGTAAAAATTAGGTTTGAAATTAGGGCCTTTAAAATTCGTTTTGATCTTTGATTGTTAGCTTACATGATTTACATGGTTGAAATCGTGGGAATAAGTGCTATCATTTTCATGTTGGAAGTTTCCATTTTAATGGAGAAATGAGAAAGATACAGGGGTTCTGGCTAGCTTGAGGAAGAAGATGAAGTACAGGGCAAAGGAAGTGTTTTGTGTTATCTATTTTTATTTTCATTTGAAACAACGGATGTACAGCCACCCCAGTGGCAAGACAGCACGCTGAAATTGGTAAGGTCATGGGTTCGAGCCTTGGTGCCTGCCTTTTTCCTATTTTCTCACATTTTTTGTCATTTTTCTCACTATGCAGCACTGGGCTTTTTGTTCCATTGGGCTTATGATTTTTTTTCTAAAGCTTACCCCCTGTTTGCTTGCAGCACCCCTGGCCCATATATTTTCATTATTCATTTTATTTTCATTTTCTATTTTATTAAATATATTTTCCTTAACATTAAAAATCATAAAAAAATATAAAAATGCTAAATATATATTTTGGTCCATTTCATTTTATTTTTCTCATAAAAAAAATATTTTATTTTAGTTACATATCATACATATACTTTTTTTAATAAACTTATAAATAAAAATAGAATTAGGTTAATTATTTTATTCCTTTTCTTTCATACTTGTAAATATTTATTTTTGACATATAAAAAGACTAAATATTTTTTTTATAAATGTTATTTATTATTTTAAGGCAAAAAAATACACAAAAATAATAGTTAAAGAACTTTATTTTCTTTTAAATTAGAAATTAGGGTTAACTATTTTTCAAGAATTAATTTCCTTTTCTTAAGTTATTAGGTTTAGTTCAAAACTCCTTTTCACCTAAAAACAAAACAAAAAAAATTTTGTTGCATATACATATCATTGCACATTTAATTTATATTGTATATTGTTTATTCAAATATTCGTAAAAATTCGATTTGCTTGTAATATCTTAATTTGATTTACATTATTGCAAATCTCCATTCACAATTTGTATACCCCCCCCCCCCTCCCATACAATGTTGTAATAGCGTAGTAATCTTTAAAATTACGCAATTTACCGCTTTTATATACCATGCTAGTAATTAGGGTTTGTATGGTAAGATCAAAACAAATTAAATAGAAAACCATAATCCAAGACAAAATCAAGCATAAAAATAACACACTTACACACAAGCACCCTTAGGGTTTCTCCACTTGGTTTCCTTATACAAAAATAGCCATATTACGCATGCGAAGTATCTTGGCAAAACAAACAAGTATAAGATCATAGTCCCTCGATGACGCTATTTTAAGTTGCCTTGCAAAATGATCTTAGTCCCTCAAAAAATTCTAAGATACTTTGTAACATTTCTAATCATGGTTATACGATGACCCACGCCCATCCCGTTTACATCCAAAGATATGGTTGCTTACCAAACCAATGGTGAGACAACAATGTCAAAGGAATAGAAAATGAACAAGAAAGACATTTGAGTAGGTAGATTACTTCTAGTTACTTGCTCCATTTCAAAACAACTATCCTTTCTATTTTCCAAAACAAACACACACATTTCAAAAAACATCTTACAAACATTGAAAATATCTTCAAAAAGACAAACATCTTTTTATACATTCTTACGAACGAGAATCATTATAAATATTTCCTAAATAATGGCCTCTTTTACAAAATACTTTCAAAACCACACCAAATACAATTTCAAACAACAAAAGCAAGTGATCTAGCAATTAACTAAGAGCCCATGGAAAACCATGGATGAAAAGGATGCTAATACCTTCCCTTTTCATAATCTACCCCCCGAACTCAAGAAAACATCTCAAAGGTCTTTCCTGTGCTTTTTCACCTTTCCTTTTGGATAAAATAAAAGTCGGTGGCGACTCTTGCTAACCGCAACATTTGCAATAAAACGCAAAACCCTCAAGTCAGTTCTCCCACCGTATCACAGAGAGTTTTGTAAATCATTTTCTAGTTTTGACATCTTTTCTTTTAAATCAGAGTTTTCTAATCTCATACTCTTAGTTTCTTCAGAGTCATAAGCAAGATCCTTTTTCAGGTTCTTGAATTTGACTCTGAGCTGCTGATACCGTTCCAAAATTTCACTCAGACTTTCTCCTAGTTCAGCTTTAGTAAAATTAACAGTAAAGTCAAGAAATACCTTTTCAGCGTCTGATTCTAATTCTGACCTTGATTCTGATTCAGAAGATTCAGAGACATCTAATAAGTTGTTCGTTTGAGCTATATTGGCTTGTTCATCTTCTGATTTTGTTCCGTCTTCAGAAGATTTAGAGTCATCCCATGTTTCCATAAGACTTTTCTTCTTATCCTTAACGAACTTCCTTTTATGTTTCTCCTTCTGAAGCCTTGGACAATCACTTTTGTAGTTACCTTGTTTATTGCATTCATAGCAGGTAATGATTCTGTTACTTGATTTTCTGTATCCAAGGATTGTTCAGAGTCATTTCCTATTCTTCTAGAGTTTCTGAAATTCTTCTGCCTGTTCTTCACAGCTGATTGATTCTTCTGGATAGAAAGAACATTTCGTCTTCTTATGACGAGGATTCTCCAGAGTTTTCTGCTTCTGCCTGCAAAATTTTGGTTTCATATTTGTTAGATTTCAGAGCGAGAGACTCGCATTGCTTCTGAGGCTCATCATCTTCTAACTCTATCGCATGGCTTCTGAGGGAGCTAACAAGTTCTTCTAGAGATATTACGTTCAGATCTTTTGCCAGTTTCAGAGCCGTGACCATTGGTCTCGATTGTTTTGGTAAACTTCTGATGATCTTCTTTATATGATCAGCAGTTGAGTACCCATTGTCCAACACCTTTAGCCCTGCCACCAGAGTTTGGAATTTAGAGAACATTGTTTCAATGGTTTCGTCTTCTTCCATTCTGAAGGCTTCATACTTCTGAATGAGCGCAAGGGCTTTGGTTTCTTTTACTTGCATGTTGTCGTCATGCGTGATTCTCAGAGAATCAAACATGTTCTTAGTTGTTTCTCTGTTTATGATCTTCTCATACTCTGAATATGAGATGGCACTCAGGAGAATCGTTTTGGCCTTGTGATGATTTATGAAGTGTTGCTTTTAATGATCTGTCATCCTTTTTCTGTCAATCTTCTGACCGCTTTCATCAACAGGATGTATGTATCCATCAGTTACCACATCCCAGAGGTCAGCGTCATAGGTTAGGAAGAAACTTCTGATCATATCCTTCCAGTAGTCAAAATTTTCACCGTCAAATATTGGATGGCTGCTGCTGATGTTCTGACTTGTTCCCATCATAGTATTTTCCCCCTATGATCTTTATCTGACACGGTTAAGTGTTTGCACCAAGATCCAGGTGCTCTGATACCAATTGAAGAAGTGAAAACACAAGAGGGGAGGGGGGGGGGGGGGGGTTGAATTGAAACTTAAAAATCAAAAGCAATAGACACAATGATTTTTATCCTGGTTCGCTTGATCTCAAACTACTCTAGTCCACCCTCCAAGGTGATTTCGCCTCTCTCCAACGAGGACTTAATTCACTAATCAACCTGATTACAATTCTACTTTAACAATTGTTAAAGTGTTCTTGAGTCCAAAACCACAACCCGGTTTTCTCAAGGAAATTCACCAAACAGTTAATTGAATAAAAGTGTACAATGATGTTTCTAATAAATAGTATCACAAACTTGTGATGTATTACACAGTTTAATATTGAATCGTTGAAGATGAAGAATGATAGCTGCGTTGCTGACTTTTCATGTGAGTTTTTCTTTTTCATCGCAGTTGTTCATCATCTTGAAATCTTCTTCTTGTCAGCTTTAAATAGGCCTTGCAATAGTGACATAAGAAGATACTTTTGGTATGTCCATAACACGCGTTAAGGAGCTTTCCAAATCAGAAGATCCTTGTCTGTTTGTAGTCGTTACTTATGATCTTGCATTGATAGATTGTAATGCTTCAGAGCTTCTTACATTAGAGTATGAATATTACAGTTGAGAGTCCTTAACAGCTTGATCATAACTTTGCACATCAGAGTATCAGAGATTCTGTTTCATAGCACTGGTGCATTCAGAAGTTCAACAGAACTTCTTCATATAAGCGTGTCATGCATATTAGATGCATCTGAATCTTTCATTGTCCTCTCAACTTCTGTGCTCGTGTAATCATAACTTCTGGTGATGTTCTGGAAGAACTTCCAGTTGCATCAGAACATATTTTTAACATCAGAACATCCTGCATGTAAAGATACTTTTTATTAGCGAGCATATTTGTTCTTTATATCATGTGTTTGTTATCATCAAAACTCTTGCTGGGATGTAGAACCAAATTATGTTCTAACAATTTCAACACATAGATACACCCACAAAGCCTCTACAGGTACTTTCTCCAACATGTACAGGGGCGGAAAAGTCCTGATGCAAAGTAATCGTCGTATCCTCAGTATGTGTCCCAGTGACATCTACACTCCCCACAGAGTAGAGGAAACCAAAGGTTTTGATCTCAGCTTCCCCAAACAGGAGTTACTTTCCCTAGCAAAGTTCCTTCAGAGAGCTGATATATACTCCCCAGCCGAGTTTTATAATCGCAAACGGTTTATAAGGCTTTCTCCCAAGTGGAGTTTATCTCTCTGACTGCGGAACCTCCTCTCCAACAGAGTTTATTTCTCCATCTACAGAAGTTCATCCGCTTGTGGAGTTTGTTTCTCTGAATCGTAAAAATCTTCAGCAAGACATCTCCTCTCGCAAACAGAGTTATTCTCCTGCAAAGTTATTCTCTGGCAAAATCTCTCCCCGGAAGAATATTCGAAAACAGAAAGGAGTAAATCCCCAGCATAGTCATTCACCATCCCCCGCAGAAATGAAGAATTTAGCTTCGCAATACTTTTCAGCAGCAGTCTGGGATTTATTTTCCCCGACTAAGAACTACCGCAATAGCATCCCATATTTATACGTCATGGCATGCGTATACATATGGAATACAACACAATCTCATTTATTTTGAGAACAACATCACAATGCATTTCATGCATCATGACATTGCATACGACTAGCTCTTTACCTTTCAGGGAAAAGATCAAATCAACAGGTTACGTCTAACAAAGGGCTATTCCAGGATTTTACTCAGAAAGATGTCCTCACAAGATTCTCCCTGGGTTAGACAGGTCGACACTAAGGTCTCTCTGATTACCATTCCAGTGGAAGATATTCCAAGACTTTCATTTGGGTCAGTTGAATCGCTACTAAGATTCTCCTGATTACTATGCCAGTCAAAGTTAACCCAAGATTCTCCCTTGGTCAGATAGGTTGACACTAATATCTCTCTGATAACCATTCCAGTGGAAGATGTTCCAAGACTTTTATCTGGGTCAGTTGAGTCGCTACTAAGATTCTCTGGATTACTATACCAGTCAAAGTTAACCCAAGATTTTCCATGGGTTAGACAGGTCGACACTAAGATCTCTCTGATTACCATTCTAGTGGAAGATGTTCCAAAACTTTCATCTAGGTCAGTTGAGTCGCTACTAAGATTCTCCTGATTACTATGCTAGTCAAAGTTAACCCAAGATTTTCCCTGGGTTAGACAGGTCAACACTAAGATCTCTCTAATTACCATTCCAGTGGAAGATGTTTCAATACTTTCATCTGGGTCAATTGAGTCGCTACTAAGATTCTCCTGATTATTATGTCAGTCAAAGTTAACCCAATATTTTCCCTGGGTCACACAGGTCGACAATAAGGTCTCTCTGATTACCATTCTAGTGGAAGATATTCCAAGAATTTCGTCTGGGTCGGTTGAATCGCTGCTAAGATTCTCCTGATTACTATGCCAGTCAAAGTTTACCTAAGATTTTTCCTGGGTCAGACAGGTCGACACTAAGATCTCTCTAATTACCATTCCAGTGGAAGATGTTCCAAGACTTTCGTATGGATCAGTTGAGTCGCTACTAAGATTCTCCTGATTACTATGCTAGTCAAAGTTAACCCATGATTTTCCTTGGGTCAGACAGGTTGACACTAAGATCTCTCTGATTACCATTTCAGTGGAAGATGTTCCAAGACTTTCATCTAAGTCAGTTGAGTCGCTACTAAGATTCTCCTAATTACTATGCCAGTCAAAGTTAACCCAAGATTTTCCCTGGGTCAGACAGGTCGATACTAAGATCTCTCTGATTACTATTCCAATTGAAGATATTCCAAGACTTTCATCTGGATCAGCTGAATTGATACTAAGATTCTCCTGATTACTATGCTAGTCAAAGTTAATTCAAGGCCTTCCCCTGGTTCAGTCAAATCGATACTAAGATTTCTATCCCAGTTGAATATAACTCGAGACCTTTCTCTGGTCCAGTCAAATCAATACTAATATTTCTACTCCAGTTAAAGAAGCTATAAAGCCCGGAAACTGACCGGATTATAGTCAATCAACAATTCAAGACACTGTGAAGCCTGGATCCTGACCAGATAACAGTTTAATCTCATCTCCCCAGTAAGTCGCTGTGAAGCATGGAGCACGACCAGATAATAGTTAGCCTTATTATCCTCACCGAGCCACTGTAAATCCTGGATTCCGACCAAATAGCAGTTCACTTCCATCTCTTCAATCAAGTGATGACTCCCCAGTAGAGTAACGGAAAAATGAAGCTCCTAAAACTCTATGTTCCAAGACAGAGACCAACATTCCTCAGTGGAGTCCTCTCTGACAGCAAGAGCAGGAATTCCCACAAAGGGATATCTCATGAAATCATCATTATTCTGGATGGCATTATTAAGCCCATCTCCGACGACTCTCTGTCACATTCTGATGGCATCTTTAAGCCCATCTCCAATGATCTTTTGTCATCTTTTCCAAATGGCATCTATAAGCCCATTCCCAATACTATCTACACAGTCAAGTATCATCTTATACTACTACAAATTTCTGGGTACTTTAGTGTTCAATCATCTTCCACCTTTCGATCATGAAAGGCAGACCATCCAATCTACATCCTCAGGTTTAAGAATATTGAACAGGGGCAATTGTTGTACCCCAAAATTTTCCCTCTCATATTTTTCCAAGATTTTCCTCTTGCATAGGTGGTTACAAACTGTTGCCTAAAGACAAGGAATTTTTTCAAATGATGTTTCTAAGTTTCCTTCGATTGGCCTGTTTCTAAGTTTCCTTCGATTGGCCTGTTAACGAGGCTCTTCGATTGGCATATCCAAAATGCCTTTTGATTGGCATCTCAAAAGTTCCTTTCGATTTGCGTCCATAAAATTCATTTCGATTGTCATCTCCAAAGTGCTTTTTGACTGACATCTACATAGCGTCCTTCAATTTCCATATACATAGCGTCCTTTGATTGACAGTTGCAAAAGGCCTTTCGATTGGCCTCATGACAAGCCTTTCGATGGGCATAGTGTCAAAGCCTTTCGATTGGCATAGTAAGGGATCCTTCCATTTAGCATTGTGTCAAAACCCTTCAATTGGTATTTGGACAAAGGCCATTTAAAGAACTCCTTCCAGGACATTCGAAAGAGGCCATCTAGAGGGCAATCGGAAAATATGTCCAGGCCAGATTCTTTCCTTGTTTGGTCACAATTCCACAAGAGTTGATTTAACTAGGGAATTCTCTTCAAAAGGAAGTGAAATTGAAGCAAAGGTTGGTCCAATCGAAGGAGTGTTAGTATTGAAGCTGGCACAGTTCTACTCAGAACCATCAAGGAGAACAAGGTTCTAATAAGGAAAGTCTCTATTGGTTCGAATTGGAGTTTAAGGATGGCAAGGGAAGGAAGATTCGAAGGAAGGAAAGGGATTTGTTCCAAAACAAGCCAGAAAGCCCATAATCGAAAGAATATGTTCTCAATCAAATAAAGAATGAAGTAGGCTGGCAAATCAAAGAAAACGCGTGGGAAAAGACACAAAGATTTGGCCATTTTAGAAACAAAAGATACAAGACAAATCAAATCTTTTCTCACTCAATCTTCAAGATTCAGTTTAGTTTTGTTAACCTAATTCATTCTACTATATATGCATAAAAAACCCTGATCATAAAAGAAGGATTTGGCCGTATAGAACACCCACAAGACTGCTCAGAATTTTGACAAAAAGTGTTGATCGAGTTTTGCTCTAGAGGGAGATTCAAGGCATTTCAAAGACTGCAATCCATTCCTGGGCATATTTGGAAGCTATTTGGACCAATCTCACGCATCAACACATCCAGAAACAATATGCACAGGTATCACGGTTTTCTCTTTTTCTTGAAATCGGTTTAGACTATACACGCATGATAAATGAATTCTAAATATATATTCATGTTTGTATAATCATTTAGAACATGTCTGCATAATTAATTGTGTGTTTTGACGCATATTTGACTGAATGCCATTGTTAGGGTTTCAAGGTTCTTTTTAGGGTCTTTCGTTTCAGGAAAAATCAGAGCAAAAGATGAGTACCATTGTACTCACGAGACCAAACCCAATTGATCTGCATATTTGGTTTGAATTTATATTGCCTGGTGGTGATTTTTGGGAATTGCAGGTTTTTAGTAACGGACGTGTCTATGGGTAAAAACCCTTAGCCTAAAATGATAGTCCCAACGAAGAAGATGACTGCGTGTCAAAACCTGAGTGGCCCATTTGAATATTTGCGCATTTTTATTACAACCACTGTTCATCATTACATATAATGTATCTTGTTTGCTTGTATTAATGATTGAACAATTGGCTCAGTGGTACAAGTGAGGGCTTTTCAGCGTGCGTGTGTAGGAGGTCAGGGGTTCGATCCCTGCCTCCTACATGTTATTTTTCTTAATAATTCTTTGCAGATTCCCCGATGTTCTTCCAAGCGTGCACACTCTAGGCCTCCATATCATCATCCTTGGATCAATCAACGCCTGGATCCAATGCCTCCAATGAAGCTCCCCGTGGTGGACACTCCTGGCACAGTCACACTGGATCCCATGTTGCAATGGGCCAACTGGATTAGGCTTTGGAACAGAAACTCAGCATGCACCCTCCAACTTGGGTTTACACCCCCCAGGCTTACTCTATTTTCCCTTTTAATTCTGTTTTATTTAAATTAGTTTATTTATTTTATTTCAAATCAATTTTTTTCATAAAATCAGAAAATGATCACAAAAAAAATATGATTTAGTTTTTTTTCAATAAAATAATTTTTGTAAATTAATTAATTTCATAAATTTTTAATTTGTTTCATTTATTAGAATTAATTAGAAAAATTAGGTCAAACTTCAAATCTTTTTTCACAAAAATCCTAAAAATATTTTCAATGATCAAATTAGGTTTTTTAGGGTTTCAAACTTATTTCAATTTTTTTATTCTCATGCGTTACTATTTTTGTTGTACGATTAATTTTTATTATTGATGTAATTGTGCCCAATTTGTAATATCTTAATTAGGGTTTTATTTCCTCCTTTTAGTTTTTCAGTCAACTCCCTATGTATCTAAACCAAAGCCTTGTAATAGCTTAGGGCCTTTATTTCTCGCTTTTATGTTATATGCTTGTATATAATTGCTAGCAACCTAGGCATGTACGAGTAATTAATCAATAGATCACTAAATTCAAGATAAATATATCTGAAAAAGCACACTTTTGCACACTTGCACCCCTAGGGTATTACCTCACTTGGTTGTCTTCAGAAACAATGGTCATGTCCCTCGAATGTAGGGACACTCTTAGTAAAGACCCTCAGTTTAAAGTCATCATAAAGATCATAGTCCCTAAATGTCCCTCGAGTTGCCTACAAGAAATTATCTTATGATGATAGTCCCTTCGAAATGCTAAGGTATCCTTACATGTTTCCTTCAATGACCATTACGTCTCTTTCGATAGTCCCTCAACATCCAACGACTAGGGTTACCTACTCACTAATAGTAGGATAACCCGGTCTAAAGGATAGGAGGAAAAGAACAATCTCTTTTCGAGTAGGTAGATAAATGTTAAGTACTTTGTCAAACAAATTTTCACTCCACACTTTCAAACACTTTTCAAACAAAGTTTTCAAAACACTTTATCACACTCTTGAGGACTGATACAAGAGTTACCATAAAGTGAACCGCCGCACTAAGGCATTTTTAAAACTTTTCAAAAAACACACACACAAGAAATTTTAGAAAATGAGAAAGTACCTAAGAGCCCGTGGAAAACCATGGATGGAAAGGATGCTAACACCTTCCCTTTCCATAATCTACCCCCCTTACTTAGAAATCTCAGAAAAAGGTCTTTTTTTTGTTATTTTCACCCTTTCCGTGTTGGATAAAAGAAAAGTCGGTGGCGACTCTTACTTACTGCGACATTTACGAACAAAAAACGCAAACCAGTATTAATAGTCAGTTCTACCACCATATCACAGATCGGGTAAGTCCAAATTCTTAAGGGATCACTAATAGATTATCATTGCTTTGTTGTTAGTCATCGCCTGATAGCTCGTGCATTTGTTGTTAGTCACCGACGGGTATCCCATGCATTGGTTATTCACTGGCGGGTAGCCCGTGCATCTATAATCTTTCAAGGTTAGTGGATTAAGTCATTTTCTAAGGTGAAATTACCTTGGCAGGTGGACAGGATTAACGTTTCCTAAGGTGAATCTGTATAAACCAAAAGTGTCATTATTTCTCTCTATAGCATTAATTATAATTCTGATTGTTTGTCTGAAGCACTTTTAAATGAAAAAGTTTTTGAAATCCCAATTCAAACCCCCCTTTCTTGTGTTTTTCTCAACCTTCAACTGGTATCAGGAGCTCTGAGTCTGTTATTGATTTTCTAATCAAACACTTAACTGTGTAGAGAGATCTAGTTTGAGAAAAACCTTCTAAATGGTTGCTGCTAATACAAACGATAATGATATATATATAATTCTAAACCTCCTATTTTTGATGGAGAGAAATTTGAGTATTGGAGAGATAGAATAGAAATTTTATTTCTAGGCTATGATATTGATCTCTTGGAAATGGTTACAAATGGTTATAAAGAACCTGTCAGTGCAATTGGTAATCCTATTCCCATGTGTAGCGGTAGAAATGTGCAAGACTAAGCCATTGGATTGACTAGACTTTATACAAATCAAAATAAAAATCGCCACCGCGCTTTATTATTTCCAAAGGAATGGGAAAAGAGCGAATAACCCAAAAGAGGGGGAAAGATTCAAGGTAAGGGGGTTGGTTATGCAAAGGGAAGGTATTATCACCCTAAACATCTACGGTACTCCGCAGGAACCTCTTTGAAAAATCTGTATATTTTGGCTATAAAAATGTGTTGTATATAAAATGGATGGTGGAGGTGAGAAAAGAAATATTTTTATGATTTTTTTCACCCGCCGCGGTTGCGAACCTTTAGTGCCTACGTACCACCTTTCGTGAAATAGGGGATCAGGGTACACGTAGTTCATCTAGAAAAGACTTGTTTGTTGATTTTTTTTAAACAAGGAGACAAGTCGTCATTGTTAGGAGAGAAATCTCGACTAACGCCCACAAGGTGTAAGAAAGATGGACCCTGCGTCAACAAGAGTGAGGGTTTGAGAACGCCTCTAGTACTCAAGTGGAAAAGTCGACACCTTTATAACCATAGGGATAGGAGAATGTTGCTCGACTATCAATGAATCATATCTCACCTTGAAAAAAAGTTTTGAATGGAAAAGGTGCTTGGGCGCACAAAAGAGTTTGAATGAGTTGAAGTGTTTTGTTAATTTTGAAAGAAATGTCAAAGTATGATTAAATGAATTGAAGTTTGTTTAAAGAAAATAAGTTTTAAAAGAAAAGGCACTCGACAAAGTCGAGGTTTATTATGAAAGCGGTTCGAGTTTAAAAACAAAGAAGATTTTGAAAGAAGATGTTCTTGTTTTTAAAATTAAAGAAGATAGGAGGAGATGAAGGGACTATCCTAAAGCATAAGGTAAAAGCTAAGGAAGAGAATCGTCTAACCAACATGAAGCCTATACTTGACATTATAAGCCAATGTAGAATTCCCATTCTTTGGATTGAAACCAAGCAAGCAAAGATACTAGACCTCTTGAGAGAATCAAACTTCAAGTGTATTTAGTCTTCGCAAAAATTGAGCAGAGTAACGGTTGTATACAGGTGAATTCCAGATTACAAACAAAGTATGTAATCACAATAACCCGCACACAAAACAAACAAACAACCCAATGTCTTGAGGTAAACCTCAAGAACTCCAGACAAAATATCAAATAAAGTCACAAAGTCTCCAAGATAGGCCAAGGTCTCTAATCCTAAGTCCAAGAAGTACATCACTCCATAATGCAAAGGATAGTAACCATGTAGTCCAAGTATAATTAATGATTTTTATGATTCATGTTGATTATTAGGTGTCTTTAAAAAGAAAGAAAAGCTCAAGTGAGCAAAATAAAAATGACATAAAAGTAAATGCTCAAGTAAGCAAAGATGAAAATAGCATGAAATGTAAAATGCTAAAAGTAAATGGTACATAAAGCATGAAAATAAAAGCGTAAAGTAAAGTTAATTGTTAGTAATTAGTGGTTAGTTGGATGACCATATTGAAACTTGCATTTGGAACTAATTAGAGGATTGGTAGAACGAAAGCCTCCACACAACAAGTTGCATTTGCTTTTTGTCAAGTATATCATCCATTTTGGAATTCTCACAAGGCAACATGTAATGATCAACGATGTTTAAGTGATCCGCGTTGACCAAAGGTGTTGTAGATCCATTAGAGGATTGGTAGAACCAAAGCCTCCACACAATGAATCTCAAGGTTATTGGATCAAAGAGATCAAATTAACATACTTGGGCTTGCAATCATAAGTTTGGGCCTTGAATGATCATTTATTCGAATCGGGACAAGATTTAGCGGTATGTTAAGCAATCGTAAGTGGACTTATGTAGAAGTCACACCTATTTTGAGGCCGGTCAATAGCAATCTATGTACTTCATGTTTGGATAAATGATATATAGATCACCATCCCTTAACATGTGGCACAATTAAAAAAAGAAAGGGATAAGATGAAGAGGGAGGGAAATGATAAGCTAATTTGGATCACCATTTCAAAATTCTTTCATCTTTAAATTCAACCACTCCTCTAGATGGATTAAAGCACTAAACATATCATTAATCCAAAGCACCAAAAATGAATTAAATAATTCACTCTTAGGTAGATTTGAATTGATGAACATTTATCCAACTTCATCTACATCACAAAGTCCATTGAGTTTAAAGACAAATTGGACATTTAAAATTGCAATCCAAACCAACAATCAAAAGGAGTGAGTAGAAAAATCATTTTGGATCAAAGTTGCCCCAAAACAAGGCAAAAAAATGCATTTTGTCCCTGTGTAAATCGATTTCACTATTGTGTAAATCGATTTACACAGTACAGTTTTCTAAAAATTGTGCAAAATTGCTTCTGTGCAATCGATTGCACTACAGTGCAAATCGATTGCACACAGTAACAGTAGCAAAAACAGCATTTTAAAAGAGCAATTTCTTGTTCAAACTTTCCATCAAACACCTTATGATCATGGATCCACTTGAGCACGAAAATTCCATCAAATTATGTGAAAATAACACCATTGAAATCACAAAATAATGCTCAAAGAATCAATCCCAAAGATCACCAAGAGATCACATTGTGAAAGATGAATTATCCAACTTACCAAAGGTAGATCTAGAGAATTATCAAAACAACTTCAAGAATTTGCTTCAATTCAACCACAAGAATCAATTGACCAAGTTTGGATGTAGAGAATTGATGGAGAAAAAGTGTTTGGATGAAGGTTTAGCTCAAAGATTAGTAAGCTTCAATGCAAAGCTTACTAACTTTTTGAAAATGGAGCTTTGAGTGAATTTGGTAGATGGAGAGAATTAAGAGATTTTTTAGCAAGGTGGATTTGGCTATCAAAAGCTTGAAATTTTAATGAAATGAGAGCTTTATTTATAGAGTTTTAGGATTGAGATTAGTGGTAATTTGGTAATTGATTCTTGGATCCAAAATTTGAATTAATGATAACTCTTTCAAAAATTAGAGCCAAAATTTGAATTAATGATAATTCTTTCAAATATTAGAGCCAAAATTTGAATTAATGATAATTTCTTTTTAAAAATGAAAGATTGACACTAAAATTTGAATTAATGATACATCTTTCAAAAGTGAAGGAAAATTGGAGCCAAAATTTGACAAGTTTAAAATGCTGATTTTTTTTAAATTTTCACGCTGTGCAATCGATTGCACTACAGTGCAAATCGATTACACAGTGTATTTTTTTCAAAAATGGCGCAAAATACACTATGTGCAATCGATTTCACTTTAAGAGCAATCGATTGCATCAATGAAAAAAATGAAAATTTTTAATTCTTTTTCTTTGCAAATAGAGATTTTAGGAAAATAATACCAGAAATCCTTATTTGTCAGATGCTTCGACTTGGTACCTACAAAACAAAAATATACAAAGACAAAGACAAATATTTTTTTGTATTTTGATTAGAAGTTAGTCAACAACATATATACAAAATACACAACCAAGGTGCTTGGATATTCCTCAAGAGCAAACTTAAAGATAGGAGATAGAAAAAGTGGAAGAACCAACCCTAATGTGATCTAGTTATGATCGAGTTGATATGATATGATAGAGGAATCTTAGGGGAAAAAATTGGGGTACAACAGCTGCCCTTATTTAAGTGTCTTCTATCCGGAGATACGAAGGTTACAAATCTTCGTGCCGACGCGATTGAAGATACTTAAATATAAAACAAGCCCTATTTTTGTCTCTAAGATGCCATGCAATGCTTATGATTATGGATGCATATGAACAGAATAAAAGAGATGCAAAGTAACACTGGGGATGCCACAAAAATGAAGAAACAAAGGAGCAACCCCACCAGGAAAATAAATCACTGGTGGACCAAAAGAATAGAACCAGAGAGGAGGATAACAAGTATCGACGTTCACTACCGATGTCTACCAACATTCACTGAAGGTAGAGAGAAGAAGATATACCTACTCATAGATGACGGTAAACTACCAACTCAATAGTTAAAGGTAGAAGAGAAAATATATCATGACATCGCCGTTCACTTACGAGGAACCACCACCGTTCACTGATGATAGCAAAAAGATAAGAAACATCGACGTTCACTGTCGATGCACTACCAACGTTCACTGAAGGTAGATTTTGAAAATAACATACCATCGTCGTTCACTGACGAGGAACCACCACCGTTCACTGATGATAGCAAAAAGATAAGAAACATCGACGGTCACTGCCGATGCACTACCAACATTCACTGAAGGTAGATTTTGAAAATATCATACCATCGCCGTTCACTGACGAGGAACCACCACCGTTCACTAATGATAGCAAAAAGATAAGAAACACCGACGTTCACTGCCGATGCACTACCAACGTTCACTGAAGGTAGATTTTGAAAATATCATACCATCGCCGTTCACTGACGAGGAACCACCACCGTTCACTAATGATAGCAAAAAGATAAGAAACACCGACGTTCACTGCCGATGCACTACCAACGTTCACTGAAGGTAGGTTTTGAAAATATCATACCATCGCTGTTCACTGACGAGGAACCACCACCGTTCACTGATGATAGCAAAAAGATAAGAAACACCGACGTTCACTGCCGATGCACTACCAACGTTCACTGAAGGTAGATTTTGAAAATATCATACCATCGCTGTTCACTGACGAGGAACCACCACCGTTCACTGATGATAGCAAAAAGATAAGAAACACCGACGTTCACTGCCGATGCACTACCAACGTTCACTGAAGGTAGGTTTTGAAAATATCATACCATCTCCGTTCACTGAAGAGGAACCACCACCGTTCACTGATGATAGCAAAAAGATAAGAAACAACGACGTTCACTGCCGATGCACTACCAACGTTCACTGAAGGTAGATTTTGAAAATATCATACCATCTCCGTTCACTGAAGAGGAACCACCACCGTTCACTGATGATAGCAAAAAGATAAGAAACAACGACGTTCACTGCCGATGCACTACCAACGTTCACTGAAGGTAGATTTTGAAAATATCATATGTTCCCCAAACTTTTGGTGTTTCACCTAGAACGGGTCTCAACTTCTTCCTTAACCAAGGAATTCTGCCTGGAAAGGGTAATATGTAAGTTGTCTCAAATAAAGAGACTTCCACTTGCAAAGATTTCACAACGAGCAATTTCTGTGAATTTGAAAGTCTTGTCATCCACTGGCGTAAACTGACGACGGACTGCAACCTAACCACTCATAGAGGAAATAGCAAAAAAAGTTACGTCGACTTGTAGAGGGAAGCAGGAGTTGCTCAAACAAAGATACATGTTGCTTGTTATCATGGAGGATTGCAAAAAGAAACGACTTTCTGGGGATAGAAATGTGGCTTCCTGGGGAAATAGATATGACTTCCTGGGGAAATGATATATGACTTCTTGGGGAAATGAGATATGACTTCCTGGGGAAATGAGATTTGACTTCCTGGGGAAATGCCACATTATTCCTGCAGAAGAGATAAAGTCTTCTCGTGCAAAATAAATGCATAAATTAAAGCTCAAAGTCCTCAGAAATCCAGAGTAAATAATATTGTCATGCAACCACGAATCCAATTAGAAACAAACTGGAGCAAGACGGCCAAAGAAGATACATCCTTTGAGAAATAATCTCAAGAGGGAAAACCAAATCCAACTAAGCAAGGAGCGTTGCAGGAAGGTTTGAACACAATGTCAATAAAAAATGATTTGTAACAATGCATGATGCATGTATGAATGCATGAGTGATATCGTGCATATGCTGGTAAAAGGATACATAATCGAACAAAATTGCCTCAGGTACTAACAACATTGGTCTAAACTTCAACCAGAAAGATCAATCCAAGAAAGGTAAAAGCAACTGCGAAAACCAAACCTATTGTCCGTCCTAACTTCACTGAGGAGAAACATAATCCGGATGTAGCTAAATCAAACAGATACTGGGATAGAACATCTTTCTTCCGCTTTCATCGGAGAAACCAGTTTTCCAAAAACAACGTACCTACTGGAGATTGCAAAACTAGTCTCAAATAAAGCAGACTGACGCCGAGACAACCAAACCTCACTGAGGAATTCAAACCCACTTCCTTGGAGAAGAAAAAAAAAACTGAGGATTGAAAACGTTTCATCATGAGTACTCATTCCAACAAGAGATGCTCTGGGATAACCTTCCCAGGGAATAACACACAGACTTCCATGGGGAAAACAAATGTTTCACAGTCCGTACTCCTACTGGGGATTTCGATACTGATTATGAATAAGGCAAATGGAAACCAAATTGTCAAAACATTCACTGGGGAAATCAGGCCCACTTTGAAGAAAGAAAAACATACGGACTTCACTAAGGGAGACAATACTTCATTATTGAGACATCTACCAGGGACTTCATACTGACTTCATTGGGGAGGTCGACACCACATCATCGAGGGGAAACCAAGATACGTTCTTCACTGGGGAAAAAGGACTTCTATCAAATAAACAAGGCCTTCACTGGAAAATACTGGATTGAGTCTTCATATCAACCAAACCTATTCCAACAAAAGATGCCCTGGTGTAGTCTTCCTGGGAAATCAAGAAGTCAACACTAATGCCAATACTGCAAAAAGAGCGATATCTTAGCACACCAAGGGAATAACACCTTTCATCATATGAGGGAAAACTTCGCTGGGGAACCCGGGACAGAGGCTTCTGACCATGCAAACCCAAAATCAAAAGCGAACTAAGACTTGGCCGGGGATCATGGGATCACAAACCTAATATTGTACCATACGCCAACTGGTATCGTCTTTAATTATCTGAAAAACACACAAAGATTGCACATATACCAACAAGATGACCTGAGAAAAACCTTCACAAAGGAAGTAAATATTCTTAAAACAACCGGAGTTTGTTCATTCCAGGGATCGCCATTTTTGTTGTCATTGTTTCATCATAAATCCCAAAGTAAATTGAATTGTAAAGATGTCTTTCTTTTTGAAAAGTCAATTTTGTTTTTTTAATCTTTTTGCTTTGAAAGTTATTATCAGTAATAAATGAAGTCTTTGCAAGCTAAATAAAAATAAGAACACAAAGAATTGGGCAAAAGCTCGAATTTTATTAATAGAATGGTAGTATGCGAAAGGCGAGACTCCATGGATGATTACAAAGTTTGGGAAATGGTAATATATAATGGAAAAGATACATTGAGATACAATGACCACCATTCCCCTAACAAATTTTGAATTCCTGAGCAGCATCTTTTGGTGAAGTATGGTGAAGATCCGAGAAGATTGTTGCTTCAACGATCAAGTCTTGTCTGACGTAGTTACTTGCCAAGAAAAATCCCTAACTTTTGCCTAAGCTTCCCTTGCGGGTTTTCAACTTAGCGGGAAATTTATTCTGTTTATGTCTCTAATTTTTGCCTAGACCGCCCTTTTGGGTTTTCAGCCTACCGAGACGCTCCTTTTTGCCTAAGCCGCCCTTTCGGGTTTTCAACTTAGTGAGCTATTCTTTTATTTCTTTAGGCGAAGTATTTCTTGACTGCGTCAGCATTCATGGGACGTGGGAACTCCTCGCCATCCATAGTTTCAAGAATTAATGCACCACCAGAGAAGGCTTTCTTGACAACATACGGGCCTTCAAAATTGGGAGTCCACTTGCCCCTAGAATCAGTGTTAAAAGACATGATCTTCCTGAGCACGAGGTCGCCTTCTCTAAATTCACGAGGTTTGACCTTTTTATCAAATGCTTTCTTCATTCTTTTCTGATATAACTGCCCATGACACAAAGTTGTCATTCTCTTCTCTTCAATCAAATTTAATTGGTAAAACCTGTTCTGGACCCATTCAGCCTCTGTCAACTTGGCTTCTATTATCACACGCAACGAGGGAATCTCTACCTCAACAGGGAGTACAGCTTCCATTCTATATACCAGGGAGAACGGGGTTGCTCCTGTTGAAGTGCGGACAGATGTTCGATATCCATGCAGAGCAATAGGGAGCATTTTCATGACAATCCTTATAAGTAATAACCATTTTCTGGATGATTCTCTTAATATTCTTATTAGCAGCCTCAACAGCCCCATTCATCTTTGGCCTGTATGGAGACGAATTGTGATGGACAATCTTGAATTCTTCACACAGTTCTGTCATCATTTTGTTGTTCAAATTTAAGCCATTGTCAGTGATGATTCTACTCGGCACACCATACCGGCATATCAGATTGTTTTTGATGAAACGCACAACCACTTGTTTGGTAACATTGGCATAAGAAGCAGCCTCTACCCATTTGGTAAAGTAGTCAATCTCTACCAAAATGAAACGGTGTCCATTCGAAGCTTTGGGTTCTATCATCCCAATCATGTCAATACCCCACAAAGAGAAAGGCCATGGGGAGGAAATTACATTGAGAAGTGTCGGAGGCACATGGATCTTATTTGCATAAATCTGGAATTTATGGCACTTCTTTGCAAATTTGCAACAATCAGATTCCATTGTCAACCAATAGTAACCTGCCCTTAGCATCTTTTTAGCCATCGAATGTCCATTAGCATGAGTGCCAAATGAACCTTCATGAATCTCATGCATCAACATGTCTGCTTCGTGTCTATCCACGCATCTGAGCAAGACCATGTCATGATTTCTCTTGTATAGCACATTTTCACTGAGGAAGAAACTGCCTGCCAATCTTCTCAATGTCTTTCTATCTTTCCTCGATGCACCAATCGGTTATTCCTGAGTCTGAAGAAAATGCTTGATATCATAATACCAAGGTTTTTCATCTGCTACCTCCTCTGTCGCAAACACATGAGCGGGCCTATCCAGCCGTCGAACTGTAATACGGGGTATATCATTCCAAGAATTCACTTGATACATGGAAGCCAGAGTTTCCAGAGCATCCGCCATTTGATTTTCATCTCTAGGGATGTGATGGAATTTAACTTTATTAAAGAAGGGTAGCAATCTTCTAGCATAATCTTTGTAATGGATCAAGCCAGGGTGACGAGTATCCCATTCTCCTTTAATCTGATTTATTACCAAAGCTGAATCACCATACACATCTAGAATTTTGATTCTGAGATCAATAGCTTCCTCAAGACCCATGATGCAACCCTCATATTCTGCCATATTATTAGTGCAATCAAATGTTAGCCTCGTAGTAAAAGGAATGTGCGATCCATGAGGAGTGACAATCACAACACCAATTCCTTTACCATAAGCATTCACCGCTCCATCAAAAATCATACTCCAATGAGATTCAGGGTCAGGGCCTTCCTCAGGCAATGGTTCATCACAATCTTTCACTTTCAAGAACATTACATCCTCATCAGGGAATTCAAATTCTACAGACTGATGATCTTCTACCAGTTGGTGAGCAAGGTAATCTGCCAACACACTACTTTTAATAGCTTTTTGAGTGTGGTACTCAATATCATATTCAGACAACAACATCTGCCAGCGGGAAATTCTCCCAGTAAGAGCAGGCTTCTCAAAAATATACTTGATTGGATCCATTTTGGAGATCAACCAAGTGGTATGATTCAACATATACTGCCGCAAACGCTTTTCCGCCCAGGCCAAAGCACAACATGCCTTTTCTAGCGTGGAATACCGCAACTCACAATCAGTGAACTTTTTGCTGAGATAATAAATGGCGAATTCTTTCTTTCCCGTTTCATCCTGTTGTCCCAGAATACAACCCATGGATTTATCTAACACCGTTAGATACATAATCAGCGGTCTTCCTTCTACGGGAGGGAGCAAGATAGGAGGTTCACGCAAATACTCTTTAATACTCTCAAATTCCCTTTGGCAGTCATCCGTCCACACACAACCTTGATCTTTCTTTAACAACTTAAAGATCGGTTCACACTTTGCAGTCATGTGGGAAATGAATCTGGAAATATAATTCAAACGCCCGAGGAAACCCCTGACTTGCTTTTCAGTTCTTGGTGCTGGCATTTCTTGAATTGCTCTGACTTTATAAGGATCAACTTCAATTCCTTTTTGGCTAACAATAAAACCCAACAATTTCCCTGATCTAACTCCGAAGGTGCATTTATTTGGATTCAAGCGGAGATGAAACTTCCTCAAACGCTGAAACAACTTCAACAAATCTTTTATATGCCCTTCTTCAGTTTGGGATTTGGCAATCATATCATCAACATATACTTCAATTTCCTTGTGCATCAGATCATGGAATAAGGTTGTCATAGCCCTCTGGTACGTTGCACCAGCGTTCTTCAACCCAAAGGGCATCACTCTGTAACAGAATGTTCCCCAGGGTGTGATAAACGTTATTTTTTCCATGTCCTCTAGAGCCATTCTTATTTGATTATACCCGGAAAATTTGTCCGTGAACGAGAATACTTTGAATTTTGTTGTGCTATCCACTAACATATCAATGTGAGGCAATGGAAAATCATCTTTTGGACTAGCTTTATTTAGATCTCTGTAATCTACGCACATGCGGACTTTTCCGTCTTTTTTCGGTACTGGGACAATATTGGCAATCCATTGAGGATACACTGACGTCACAAGAAAACCAACATTAATCTGCTTTAGGACCTCCTCTTTGATCTTTACTGCCATATATGGGTGGGTTCTTCTTAACTTTTGTTTAACTGGCGGACACTCTGGCTTCAATGGCAAATGATGCTCAACAATGTCTATATCTAGACCAGGCATGTCTTGATAAGACCAAGCAAAAATATCCACATACTCTTTCAACAGCTCAATCAACCCGCTCTTCACATCAAGATGCAACGATGCTCCAATCTTAATCTCTTTCGGATCTTCTTCTGAACCCAAATTAATCACTTCCAAAGGCTCCTTATATGACTGAATGGTATTATCCTCGTGCTCAAGCAACCGTGAGACCTCTTCTGGAATCTCATCATAATCTTCTTCTCCAGCCCCAAACACAGGACATTCAAAGTTGGGAGAGGGTGCAGGGTCATTGTATTCAACGGGTTTTTTAATTAATCTGCACATATGATTTATGATTGCTTTTAGAAACTGACACATATAACAAGTGATCATGCAGATTAATTTTCAGTTATCATTTATTTTGAAAGGGTTTTTTATTTGATTACCATTTCCCAAGAAAAAGCAGAAAATAAAGACATATTTTTGGAAGCAAAGACAACTTTTATTAATGATCTTAAAAATCAAAGCAAACGGATAAGCCCATACAATACTTTCACCTTAGGCAGAGTGAAAGCTTTTCAAAGAAAGAAACAGATTAACAAAACAAATTACTTTGAAATATGTATGCAAGAAGGAACATCAATGGTGACCCAGTTCTGAACTTGGACTCCATGCGTCACAAAATTCGGTACTTCCTGCTCTGCTTCATCTTCTTCAACAGCATTGATTTCAGAACCAATTGGATGGAGGTAGCCTCCGCTGCGGAAAACATCATGATAACTGTTCACACGAGACTTGACTTCAAACTTTCGCCTTTGCCATTCTTCGAAGAAAAACCCAAACCAGTTATGTTCTTGTTCACGGGTGGATCCATCATTCCTCCTTATGTTGTCAATGGATAGGGCTTGGAACTGGGTTCCAATAGCAGCCTCATCCGCTTCTACAATACTGAAAAAGGATAGATGGGATATCAACAACGCCTGCTCCCCATTTATGATCACTACCTTCCCTTCACGCACAAATTTTAACTTCTGATGCAGAGTTGAAGTGACAGCCCCTGCTTCGTGTATCCATGGTCGTCCAAGAAAACAACTATATGCAGGAATAATATCCATAACCTGGAAGGTTATCAAGAACAAATGTGGTCCTATATGGATGGGCAGGTCCACTTCACCGATGACAGATTTCCTTGACCCATCAAAAGCCTTCACAATGATGCCACTCAGGCGCATACATGTTCCTTGATACTTTAACTTCAAGAGGGTACTTCTTGGTATGACATTCAGCGTGGATCCGTTATCAATTAGCACATTGGACAGCGAATCATTCTTACAGTTCATGGATATGTGGAGGGCCAAGTTGTGATTCCTCCCTTCATCTCGTAACTCATCATCACAGAAGCTCAAATTGTTACATGACGTAATGTTTCCAATTACGCTGCTGAATTGATCTAATGGCATGTCATTCTCTACAAAAGCTTGGTCTAGTACTCTCATCAGCGATTCTCTATGAGCAGAGGAATTCATCAATAAGGCTAGAATAGATATCTTTGAAGGAGTCTGCAATAGCTGATCTACAATTATGTAATCGCTCATCTTAATCATCTTCAAGATATCATCCACTTCTTTCTCTAATGTAGCTCCACTAGTCCCTCCTACAGACTTCTTAGGCTCATCATTCTCAGCAATCTTCTTTCTCAGCAAATACACGACCACTACGGGTCACTTTGTTATCATCATCTATATTTCCAACATCTGGCATCAGCTGGATGGGAATCTCCACCCCATCTTCTAAGATCATAGCGTTGTATTTGTAAGGCACAGCCTTATCTGATTCATAGGGAACAGGACCTGGCAAACTAATTACCAATGGGGCAACATCTGGTTTGCTATGGTACTCCACCTCAAGATGAGTGGGTGCACCAAAACAAGGTACAATGACATTCACCCCTTCGTCAACACAATCAACCATCAAAAATTCATTTCCGGCAAACAAATCTTCGTCTGAAGAGAAATACTCCTCTGCGGAGGCATACTCTTCCTCTGACTCTTTCATCAAACAGACTTCAACCATATCAATCTCATGATAATCATCTCTCTGACCTGTGATCTTGATGGTTCCATTGTCTAACAGCAACTGAACACCTTCCCTCACAACATAACATCCTCGGGGATTTCGACAACAAATAATGCAAGATCCATATTGGTGTTCCACCTGACCAGCAGTATGGCAGAAGGTAGCATGTAACTGCATTAGATCCTCATTCAAATGATCCACATCAAAAATTCTGAATTCACCTTGACATCCAGAAACCATATTCACTTCCTCTTCATATTCTGCCCTAGGCCTGATTATATGGATTAAACCTTCATCCACCAGCTCCTGCAAATCAGCATTTATCTTCTCGCAACCCTGTATATCTGTACTGCAAACAGCACAACCGGTATGGTCATGCGTATAATAACTGAATTTACAGAGATCTGTGTGCATCTTCACCAAATCCCCTCTAACCAGATGAATGTCAAAACTTCGAAAGTCACCTGGACAACTGGCCACCATATTCACAGCATTCATTCCCCTGTGCTTGGGTAGAGGATTGTCTTTCACATTAGGTCCCACGTCTTTGAAAGATAAAATTCCAGAATTCACCAACTTTGCACTTCAGTCCTCAAAGGATAACAATTCTCAACACTATGCCCTGGTGCTCCCTGATGAAAGGCACACGTCTGGTCTGCTTTGTAATACCACAGCAATGGTGATGGTAAAGCGGGAGGTGGTCGTGTCTGGAACAACTTCTTCTGAACCAATGCTGGTAATAGCTCTGCATATCTCATGGGAATAGGATCATAGTTCTCCCTTCTCTGATTATACCCTTGATTCCCCTATTGGGATGGTCTCTGATAAGCAGCGGTAGTTGGAGCGGCATTCATAACAGGAGTAACTGAGGCGACTTGCTGATGACGCTGATAATTCCTTCTAGGAGCGTTTACCTTTCTCTCTTGCATAACAGCATTTGTATCCCCCTCTTTCTTCTTTGTAAACTCGTACGATGGCTTCTTCACACCTCCAGATCCTTCACCCTTTGTCAAAGGGCCTTCTCTTACTGCCTCTTCTAGGAGGACACCCATTCCTACCATCTCTGTAAAATCACTTGGGGCACTTGCTACCATTCTTTCGTAGTAGAAAGCTCCTAGCGTCTTTAGAAAAATCTTGGTCATTTCTTTCTCTTCCATGGGAGGAATCACTTGTGCAGCACCTTCGCGCCATCTCTGCGTATACTCTTTGAATGATTCTCCGTCTTTCTGAACCATGGCCCTAAGCTGGTCACGGTCAGGCTCCATGTCCACATTGTACTTGTATAGTTTAATGAATGCTTCTCCAAAATCATTAAAAGTATGGATGTTGACGCTGTCTAAACTCATGTACCATTTCAACGCAGCACCGGTCAGACTATCCTGGAAAAAATGAATCAGCAGACACTGATCATCAGTATGGGTAGACATCCTTCTCACATACATCACCAAATGAGCACGAGGGAAAGTGTTGCCCTTGTACTTCTCAAATTCCGGGACCTTGAACTTAGCAGGCACTTTAACATTCGGGACCAAACACAACTCATTCACATTCTGCCCGAACAACTCTTTTCCCCTAAGAGCCTTCATATCTCTTTGCATTCTATCAGACTGCTCTTGGAAATCATCCATTCTGTCATAAAGACCCAAGTCTTCACTCGGAGGAGGGAAAGGACGACACACATCTTCATTAACAAACGGAACCAAATTCACCGAAGGAGGTGCAGCAGGAACAGTATGCACCACAGGAGGTGTAGGAGTAACAACATTTGGAACCAATGGAGCATCTTGAGGACCCAGATTGAAACCTTCAGGTGCAAAATTCTCTGGCATTCCCCACGGATAACCCTGAGGCATACGGTTTTGAACAACAGTCGGAGTAGCGGATACAGGAACAGTCAGAACTTCAGTACTTGCCCTTGTTGGTTGAGGTTGAACACTCGGTGGCTGATTTTGAGAAACCACCAGAGCTTCCATCAGAGTAGTCAAGTTGGCCAAGCCAGCCTTCAAATCGGAAACTTCTTCATGTAGCTCACGATTCTCCTATTCTAAGTTGTCCATCTTCTTTTTGAAATTAGCCCGAGTGTTGTAGTGATGAGTCAGCTTGCTGAGTGAAGTAAAGAAGCTGGGTAAGGCACCTGGATATGCATAACAAATGCAAAAACATGTGCAATATGATGCATGACATGCAATTCACATGATTATTTTTGCTTTATCATTTAATATTTCAAGGGATTTATGGTTTATATTGCAAACATCCAAGTAATAAAGCTTTTGAAATACTGAAAATTTTTATTATTCTCTTTTCAGAATCCATGGTTTAAAAGTACCAAAGGTATTCACAAATAGTCAACCTTTAAATCCCTTGAAATATTTTTTTTTCAAAAGATGCTTATGAGTGAATGGATGCATGATGCAACAATCACACACAAGATCACACATATAGGGTTCATAGGTTCAACGTCACGAGCATGAGGTCGAAGGTACTACCCATAAGGTATTGGTCTAAAAAGTTATCACCTGTCGAACAAGGTTCTAAGAGGTTCCCAGAGTCTACATCCTTCCTTCGGATATTACCAACTTCCCGATTAACTCGGTAATTAGTAATATTCTCAAGAAAGACTCGTACGAGCGTAGTATCACGTGACAACTACTTCTGGATTACTCTGTTATAGCTTCCGCACTACACCTAAAAGGCCAAGAGGGGTTAGGTAATCTACGGTCCTCAGCTTCGGCAGGCTCCCAGGTCAAAAGCAGTACGTCTTCCCGATTACTCGGTAAACGAAACTACAGTCAAAGGGGCCTCCACTAAGTGGGGGATATCATGCCTCCTTTTTTGGGATTACTCCCTCAAAGTTAACATGACTATACCGCCCGTCCTATCTTAAAGTTTGCCCAAATCCGGGTATAGGACTTATGAGTAATCACCAAGCACCCTGTACACCAGGAAAATCCAGACAAACATATATACAAAATATAACACATAAACAACAATAGCACATATACAGATATAAACAAAGATAGGTTTAACCCACTTAGGGATGGACCAGCCAGAGGTCAATCTTTCCCCAGTGAAGTCGCCATTTTTTCTGTAGCGGTAGAAATGTGCAAGACTAAGCCATTGGATTGACTAGACTTTATACAAATCAAAATAAAAATCGCCACCGCGCTTTATTGTTTCCAAAGGAATGGGAAAAGAGCGAATAACCCAAAAGAGGTGGAAAGATTCAAGGTAAGGGGGTTGGTTATGCAAAGGGAAGGTATTAGCACCCTAAACATCTACGGTACTCCGCAGGAACCTCTTTGCAAAATCTGTATATTTTGGCTATAAAAATGTGTTGTATATAAAATGAATGGTGGAGGTGAGAAAAGAAATATTTTTATAATTTTTGCACCCGCCGCGGTTGTGAACCTTTAGTGCCTACGTACCACCTTTCGTGCAATAGGGTATCAGGGTACACATAGTTCATCTAGAAAAGACTTGTTTGTTGATTGTTTTTAAACAAGGAGACAAGTCATCATTGTTAGGAGAGAAATCTCGACTAACGCCCGCAAGGTGTAAGAAAGATGGACCCTGCGTCAACAAGGGTGAGGGTTTGA
This sequence comes from Vicia faba, assembly GCA_948472305.1. Taxonomy (NCBI): domain Eukaryota; kingdom Viridiplantae; phylum Streptophyta; class Magnoliopsida; order Fabales; family Fabaceae; genus Vicia; species Vicia faba. The sequence goes on from OX451735.1 coordinate 930,303,069, forward strand.
TAATGCCTCTAGTACTCAAGTGGAAAAGTCGACACCATTATAACCATAGGGATAGGAGAATGTTGCTCGACTAATAATGAATCATGTCTCACCTTGAAAAAAAGTTTTGAATGGAAAAGGTTCTTTGGCGCACAAAAGAGTTTGAATGAGTTGACGTGTTTTGTTAATTTTGAAAGAAATGTCAAAGTATGATTAAATGAATTGAAGTTTGTTTAAAGAAAATAAGTTTTAAAAGAAAAGGCACTCGACAAAGTCGAGGTTTATTATGAAAGCGGTTCGAGTTTAAAAACAAAGAGGTTTATTCGAATCGGGACAAAATTTAGCGCTATGTTAAGCAATCGTAAGTGGACTTATGTAGAAGTCACACCTATTTTGAGGCCGGTCAATAGCAATCTATGTACTTCATGTTTGGATAAATGATATAGAGATCACCATCCCTTAACATGTAGCACAATTTAAAAAAAGAAAGGGATAAGATGAAGAGGGAGGGAAATGATAAGTTAATTTGGGTCACCATTTCAAAATTCTTTCATCTTTAAATTCAACCACTCCTCTAGATGGATTAAAGCACTAAACATATCATTAATCCAAAGCACCAAAAATGAATTAAATAATTCACTCTTAGGTAGATTTGAATTGATGAACATTTATCCAACTTCATCTACATCACAAAGTCCATTGAGTTTAAAGACAAATTGGACATTTAAAATTGCAATCCAAACCAACAATCAAAAGGAGTGAGTAGAAAAATCATTTTGGATCAAAGCTGCCCCAAAACAAGGCAAAAAAATGCATTTTGTCCCTGTGTAAATCGATTGCACTATTGTGTAAATCGATTTACACAGTACAGTTTTCTAAAAATTATGCAAAATTGCTTATGTGCAATCGATTGCACACAGTAACAGTAGCAAAAATAGCATTTTAAAAGGGCAATTTCTTGTTCAAACTTTCCATCAAACACCTTATGATCATGGATCCACTTGAGCACGAAAATTCCATCAAATTATGTGAAAATAACACCATTGAAATCATAAAATAATGCTCAAAGAATGAATCCCAAAGATCACCAAGAGATCACATTGTGAAAGATGAATTATCCAACTTACCAAAGGTAGATCTAGAGAATTATCAAAACAACTTCAAGAATTTGCTTCAATTCAACCACAATAATCAATTGACCAAGTTTGGATGTAGAGAATTGATGGAGAAAAAGTGTTTGGATGAAGGTTTAGCTCAAAGATTAGTAAGCTTCAATGCAAAGCTTACTAACTTTTTGAAACTGGAGCTTTGAGTGAATTTGGTAGATGGAGAGAATTGAGAGATTTTTTAGCAAGGTGGATTTGGCTATCAAAAGCTTGAAATTTGAATGAAATGAGAGCTCTATTTATAGAGTTTTAGGATTGGGATTAGTGGTAATTTGGTAATTGATTCTTGGAGCCAAAATTTGAATTAATGATAACTCTTTCAAAAATTAGAGCCAAAATTTGAATTAATGATAATTCTTTCAAATATTAGAGCCAAAATTTGAATTAATGATAATTTCTTTTTAAAAATGAAAGATTGGCACTAAAATCTGAATTAATGATACATCTTTCAAAAGTGAAGGAAAATTGGAGCCAAAATTTGACAAGTTTAAAATGCTGGTTTTTTTTAAATTTTCACGCTGTGCAATCGATTGCACTACAGTGCAAATCGATTGCACAGTGTATTTTTTTCAAAAATGGCGCAAAATACACTATGTGCAATCGATTGCACTTTAAGAGAAATCAATTACATCAGTGAAAAAAATGAAAATTTTTAATTCTTTTTCTTTGCAAATAGAGATTTTTGGAAAATTATACCAGAAATCCTTATTTGTCAGATGCTTCGACTTGGTACCTACAAAACAAAAATATACAAAGACAAAGACAAATATTTTTTTTTATTTTGATTAGAAGTTAGTCAACAACACATATACAAAATACACAACCAAGGTGCTTGGAGATTCCTCGAGAGCAAACTTAAAGATAGGAGATAGAAAAAGTGGAAGAACCAACCCTAATGTGATCTTGTTATGATCGAGTTGATATGATATGATAGAGGAATCTTAGGGGAAAAAATTGGGGTACAACACCATGAACTGAATGAATGAAGATCAGAAGCAACTTCAAGAATCATCACAAATACAGAACTATCCTTCTCAACACAATCTCTTACAATGAATATGAAAAGATCATAAACAGAGAAACATTAAAGGATATTCTTGATTCACTCAGAATGACACACGAAGGCAATGCACAAGTTAAAGAAACTAAGGCCTTGGCCTTAATTCAAAAATATGAAGCCTTCATATTGGAAGATGAAGAAACAGTTGAGACTATGATTTCAAGGTTTCAACCCCTGGTGGCGGGACTTAAGGTTTTGGAAAAAGGATATTCTAATGCTGATCATGTCAAGAAAATCATCAAAAGTCTTCCCAAAAGATGGTGAACTATGGTTACTGCTTTAAGGAATTCTAAGGATTTGAATAATATAACTCTTGAAGAGTTAGTCAGCTTGTTTAGAAGTCATGAGATAGAGCTAGAAGAATATGAGCCTCGTAAAAGAGGAAAATCTATTGCTCTAAGGTCTAGAACAGAAAGACCTAAGTAGGAAAAGAACAAGGCGTCCAAACATGAAAAAGTAGAAAATTTGAGGATGAATATTCTGATGATGAAGACAAATTGTCACTTTTATCTAGAAGAGTTAAACAACTCTGGAAGAAAAGGAAAAATAATGGTCGAATATTCAGAAACAAAGGAGATCATCCAGAAGCATCTGACAGAGGAAGAGATGATGATGAATTAAAATTTTTTCAGTGCAATGAACTTGGAGACTACAGAAATGAATGTCCAATTCTCAAGAAGGAGAGCACCAGAAAAGAAAGCTTCAATAAAAGCACTTTCAAAGGAAAGAAGAAAGGTCTTATGGCAACATGGGATTATTCTAACTGTAAAGAATCAGAATTAGAAGAAGAACATGCAAACATGGAACTCACGGGTATTAGTTTAGAAGAAGACACGTCAAAGACAGATTCCAACTCTGAAGAGGTATTTCCTGAACTCTTTCATGCTGAATTATAATTATATTTATCAGAAGCTCTGAACAAGCATCAGAAGCTTCAGCAAAAATTCAAGAATCTTCTGAAGGTTCATGAATATGAAGAATATGGAAAGCTAGAGAAATAAAGTCTTGAACAGAAAGATGATCATCTTATTTTCAAAAATGAAAATGTGTTTCTAAATAAAAAAATTTCAAAAACTTGAAGAAATTCTTTCTAAAGCTTCCCTATCTTCTGAAACCGTCATGTACCAACATGATAAAGCTTTTCAGAAGTTCCTAAATGATAACATAAATAGAATCAAAATGGCTTCCATGATCTATGGTGTTAGTCATAATGAAGACATATAAAGAAATAATAGGACACTACAAGAAATGGTCAGAGCTATGATCAATGAAGCACATGTAGCTAAGAAATTTTGGGCAAAAGCAATGAATATAGCATATTACATTCAGAATAGAATCTTTTTAAGAATTATTCTCGAAAAGAATCCTTATGAGTTGTGTAAAGGAAGAAAACCAACATCTCTTATTTTCACTCGTTTGGATGTTCGTGTTTTATTTTAGATACTAAAGGTAATCTGAACAAGTTTGATTCTAAAGCACAAAAGTTTATTATGTTGAGATACTAAGAACGCTCTAAAGGCTACAGAGTATATAATACAAAAACACACATTATGGAAGAATCAATCAGTGTTAGATTTGATGATAAGCTTGACTCAGAAAAGTCAAAGTTGTTTGAAAATGTTGCAGATCTAGAGATGACACTTGCAGAATCTGAAGAGAAATATTATGATAGTAAGTTGGTCAGAAATAGTGATACATCAGAAGCACCTGATTGTCCATTAGTTCAAAAAAGGAAAAGACAAAGACAAACTATTTATAAAGAATTGATTCTGGATGATAAAGTTGAACCTGCCAGAACAAGATCCATATTTAAACCATATGAAGAAACATGTCTGGAATTGGTATCTCATATAGAAACAACTTCATGTGTTGAAACACTTCAGGAAAATGGATGGATTCTGAAATTACAAGAAGAGAAAACCTAGTTCTCCAGAAATGATGTTTAGGATCGAGAGCCTAAACAAAAGGAAACTCACGTTATTGCAACCAAGTGGGTCATCAAAAACAAGATAAATGATAAAGGTGAACTCATCATAGACAAGATACACTAGGTTAGAATTTACATGTTTTCTGATGAAGTACTTCTAGATACTTCTACCAGTTAGAAGATATCTTGATTGGAAACTTATTAAATCAAGAAGAATATATATTCTAAAATAATGAGTGTATCAGTCTCAAAGCAATGTAATATTCGTGAGAATAGGTTAAAATATTGTTTTACCCCAAAAATTATCCTCCCATTTTAGTCAAAACATGCTCTTAAGGTTCTCAAATACTCAAGACACTCAAGGGTTAACCAGTCAAACCTCCTCCTAAGCAAGGAGTCCACAACCAGGGTTTTAAGTTCCTCGATGAAGTTTGGGTTACAAAGTTCTCAAGTGGATTACATGGTCCTCGATGGTTCTTCAACAATTCTTATGTCAATTTTCAAATTTTGCATCACAAGTTTGTTCAGTCAATAACTCAGATGATTGAAAATCAACTATATTGGGTAAAAAATCAACTATGGTCAACATACATTCAAACTTCAATATTTTTTGTCAACATAAACATTTTGAAGTGATATCCATCTTTTGATCAAGGGTTGATCATGATTCCTTAGGGAAAGCCCTCAGATAATCAAAAGTCAAGAATTGTCAAATTAGGGTTTCCTTAGGAGAAGTCAACTGAACTTTTACCAAGCATAACTTTCACATGCTTCATTAACTTTTCCTCAACCAAAGCCCATATTAAAGGAAATTCAATTATCCACAACTTTGATTTTATGCTCAAGTTCAAAAAGTGCTTCATTTGAAAGATATGAGCTAATACATTATAGGTCATTTTCAAAAGTCAACAAAAGACACTTTTTGTCAAGGCAACTTACATCAAGATAATGTTTCCAAATCCAAAATGATCAAAAGAGAAAGTGAAGATTACATATGGATATTTTCAAAAAGTCAAAGATCACCTTATAAAGATGAAAATTGAGAAAGTTATGAGTTTCACAAGTTGGGAAATTTTGAGGAAATTCATGAAATGCAAGATGAGCAAAATTGAAATTTTGAACTAATGAGCCTAGTTTTTGATGTTCAAACATATTCAAAACACCTTAGAGGACCTATAAAAAGAATTCGCACATTTTTATGATTTTTTATATCATTTATTTGAATTTTTATTCATTTTAAATAAATAAAATCAAATAAAAATGAAAACCATGTTTGAAGGCTTGGGCATTTCGATTTCAGTCCATTATAGGCCCATACAAACTCATGACAACCTGTAGAACTCGTGAAAGTTCAATATGGAAAGGAATCATACAAAATGGCAAGTTTTAAATTTGTTTGATCCTTGCTTCATCATAGCCATCATGGCTCGATTTCCTTCTATCTTTGATGGGCCATTCCCTTCCCCTATATATATATATATATATATATATATATATATATATATATATATATATATATATATATATATATATATATATATATATATATATATATATATATATATATATATATATATATATATATATATATATATATATATATATATATATATATATATATATATATATATATATATATATATATATATAAGCAAAGCTAGGCTAAAGGGAAGAGATCATTGTCTAAACAAACCTCTAATTTTTTTCCAAAATTTCAAAGCATTAAGGTAAGCTCGACGCCCTGGTTGCATCATGTATCACTCAAAACCAGTGATCCAAACCATCTTCTGGAGACCTCTAGGAGTCTATTCAGACCCTTTGCTAACCCAAAATGCAGCCAAAGCAATCTACTCAAATATCGGCGGTTTGGTAAAATACTCGCGGTTGAATCTCTCAAATTATGCATTATTAACTCATTCCATGTATTCATATATGTTTGTATGCATCATTAGAATAAATATAACGCATAACATGTGATTTGTAGTGCATGAACAGGTTTTTGCCATTTCTAGGGCAATGCAAATTGAGATCTTCAAATCTCTATGTATAGACGTTTTCAGACCAAAAGGACCTCACCAAAAGACTCGCAATGCTTGATTTAGTAGGATAGGATACCTTAGGCTGTTTAAAACTGACATTTTTGCAGGTTTGGCATTTGGGACGACTAGAGAAGATGACTGGAGGTTGACACAGGCGTCCTTGAGTCTTGGTTGACTCTGGCAGGTCTGGCATGGCGCAATGAGACCTTCTGAGTGGTTAATTCAAATAATAGGGGTCCACCTGTCTTGCTTGCGTGTTCAAAATAAAGAAATATAACATGTTTACTATATATTAATTCATTTCATCTTTGTATACCAGATGTATAGCCACCCTAGTGGTAGCGCGCGTGTTCTTAAGGCATTCCTATGCTTGGTCGCAGGTTCGAGCCAAGCATGGGACATTTTTCCATTTTTTTATTTTCATTACAGATCCAGTGAATGCAAGGCTAGCACGCGCATGATGCATCTCCCGTCTGGATCCTTAGATCCTAAAAGAGTCAGATCCAACGCCTCTGATGTAGTCCCCGTGGTGAACCTCAGGGAACCAGCCACGCTGGATCCGGTACAAGCTCCTGGGCTCATTTGTTTTGGGCTTATTTTTTCTTTCTTTCTGCACCCCCCATTTTTCTTTAACAGTTCTGGCCCATTTGTTTGTTTTTTTCTTTCTTTTTCTCTTGTTTTTGTTTTAATTAGTTTTAATCATTTTATTTATTTTAATTATAAAAATTTTAAAAAGATAAAAAAGAATTAGATATAAGTTTTAATTAATTAACTTTATTTTCACAATAAAAATTAATTAACTTAATCACCTTGGTTTTATTTCATTAATTAAAAACTAATTAGAATTAGGCTTCATAATTCAATTATATTTCTAAACAAAAACACCAAGAAATATTTTCTTATCTTTGAATTTTTTTTAGGTTTTTTTAATATCTTTCCCTTCTTCCAATCTCCGTGCGCTTATTTACTTTTCTCGCGTTTTTCAATATTGTAACTCTTGAAAGTTTGTAATAGATAAGTAGGACCTCTTTTGCACTTTTCCCCATTTATGGTTTGTACTCCCCCATCCCCAAAGCAATGTAATAGCGTAGATTACTTTCCCGTATTTCTACTTTCCGCACTTGTATGTATATATTCAACTGCTAGATTAATTAGGCGTGTATGGCAAGGCATAAAAGGCAAACGTTAGATAACCTAACTTCAAGATAAATAAATGAAAAATAACACACTACATACACACGCACCTCTAGGGTGACCCTCACTTGTTGCCTCGGATTTAAAATAGTCACGTCTCTCGAGCGTGGGGTGTTTTAGCAAAGACTATTTGGTCAAAAGATTATAGTCCCTCGGTGACCCTTCGATGCTGCCTCGGTAAATGATATTAGTACCTTAGGATAATTTCTAAAATGTCCTATGAGTAGCCTTCGTGACTATACGATGGCCGCGCCTGTCCCTCAAGCATCCAATGATAGGGCTACTGTTGTACCCAAAATTTGCCCTCCCATTTCCTCAAACATTTTCTCACCACAAGACCCTTGGAGCTCAAGATCCAGTTAGGGTTTCCTCTGCTCAAGACTCCTCCTTGCACTGTTGACCCAAATTAGGGTTTGTGTTTGCACAAAGATGTTTTGACCTAAAATATCTAAGATTACTTCCATGCTTCATTTTGGACTCACAGGTTTATCCATACCAAGTTTCAAGTCTTGATTCCAAACTTGGCCCAGTCAATTGGACAGTTGACCTAGAAATCAACTATATTGGGGGAAAATTCAACTGTGGTCAATTGACAGTCAAACCTCATGATTATTTTGACCTACATCAACATATTGAACTCATATAAACCATTTGGTCAAGTTTGAATCACAATTCCACAAGAAATTTGATCAGATCACCAAAATGGCAAAATGGTCATTTTTAGGGTTTTGACTGCACAAAGGCAATTTTTGACTATTTGACCTAACCAATGGCAAACCAAGCTCATATATAGACTCAAGGACCCCATGTAATTGTCTTGACATGTTCAACAAATTCAAAAGATCCCAAATGCACAAGCTTGACAGATGAATTTTCCAGTCAATTGATCAATTTTTGACTGTATACTGAAAAGTCAAACTTTGACCTTTTGGTCAAAATCAAGTGTCAAGATTCATTTTTCATCAAAACATGCCAAATTATGAAACTTGTTCATCAAGAAATCAAAAATTGCAAATTAGGGTTTAAAATGAAGAATTTTCATAACTTAGAATTTTTCTAAGTTATGAAAATCCCTAATTTTTTACTAACTTTGTCCCATTTTTCCATCAAGATGCATTTGGATTCAAACAAAAGTCAAAACATGAAAGTTGTAGTCCATTGCAAAATATACAACTTTGATTCACAAAGTTTCCTCAAAAGAAGCTTGTAGCTCAAGTTATGATTTTTGGAACAAGGGTGCAAAACATTCTTAACTTAGAAAAATTTTGACCTATTCTAGGCAGGATTTTTGCCTAACTTCATGGCCACTTTTCACATGCTTCCACTTGGAATTTCAATTTGAATTACAAATATGGATTGTATTACACATTCCAAGCTTTCCAAAATGTCCAAGAACTCATCAAACAACCTTGTGGTTAGGGAGAATCGAATTTGGCAATATGGCAAAAACTCACTTTATTCATGACCAATTTGCATGTCCATAACCTTGCATTTTGAACTCAGCATGTTCTAAGATAGATTACAGGTCCTTTATCTCATTCACACTCTTAAATTTAATGCAAACCCCTTGTGTTCAAGCCTTACATTATGTGTTTAAGCATTGCATACAAGATTAAGCTATAATTAGAAAAAGTGATATATCCATTTTTGAAAAGTGAAACTTTATGTCAAGTTTGAAAATCAAGAAGTACAAGGCCATATCTTTGGGCACAAGTTCAGGGGCATATCACACTGATCAAGAGGGATATTTGCAGCACATTAGAGGGGCTTGTACAGGTCTAGAGAACCAAGTTGATTTTTCTTGCTTAAGTGTGAAGAAACTTGCATAACATAGACCAACTCTCATTTCAGCAAAAAGAAGCTTAAGCAAAGTTGTTGTACACCTTCCAAATAACATAACTGAGCTGAAACACGAGCCTATCACCTTCAATATCACCCCATTCACAGAAACACCATAAAACTGCAAAAAAACAAGGCATAAGCTGCAGTTTGAATCCCATAGCTCAATCCACTCGTGCATTTTCATCCAAACCAGTTCAAACACATTCCCTACCATCCATACAAACTGTCCCAAGCCTTGGAAGCAGACTGTAACACCTCTAACCAACTTCACCATTTTCACATTTTCTATTTTGCAGGTGGATTGCTATAACTTGATTCACTTGGTTTCAAAGCAAACTAAAGGTTGGAATAGCATCTCTGAACTTCAAGCAAGCTGTACCGATCCTCATTTTGCCTTGAAGGTGCATCCATTGTCAGATACGATCCAAGCTGAACAGGTAAGTTCATGGACTTCTATCTCTCAATATAGGAAGAGTTAGGTCTAAGTTTGTGAATGAAAAATGTTCTACTCATGTCCCTGAAGCTATACATATCTTTACTTTCCATTTATAATGCATATGCTGAGAGTATTTTGAACCTGAACATTGACAAAAACTTAGGTTAAGAATTAGGGATGGAGAAATTCTCTCTCATTTCTGAGAGTTAGGTTGAGTTTTTTATATGTATGGAATCGTGGCTTGATGCTTAACATTTTTTATGTTGTGAGTTTGTGCTAAAAGTCCAAGAATCCTGAGATAGCAGAAACGCGTATGTTGGTTGTACAAGCTTGCTGGAGGTTGAAGAAGATAGGTTCTGGGCTGGGCCTGAAATGTTTTTTCTTTTCACACCACTATTTCACATTTGTACCTCCTTGGCCCATTGCATTTTATTTTCATTATTTTCGACTTTTGATTTTGGTTTCTGACTTATTTATTTTTGACAAAGCATAAAAAATATTAAAATTATTTTTCCCATATTTTTTGCATTTATTTTGATATTTATTTGGCTTTATTTAATTTTGTATATAAATAAACCTAAATATACTATTATTTTAAAATACAAAAAATAATACAAACATGTTTTATTTCTGATTTTTTATTTTATATTATCTCTTGAAAACATTTTACATAAAATATACTTTTTTATAATATTAAATATTTTATTTTTTGTACATATAATATATATATTTAATAAATAATGTAAATACATGTATATTTATTAATATATTTAGAGAAATACAAAGAATTAATACATTTTATTTTTATTAATATTTTGACCTCAAAGATACTTTTTTACAATATACCTTCTTTTATTTATTTTTGTACATAATTAATAAATATTACATAATAAATACCTTTTATTTATAAAATTAGGGTTTTGCCCTAAATGTATAAAAATACCAAAATTAATTAATTTTATTTTTGTTTATTTAACACATAAAAAATACTTTTTTTCATACATATAAAAAACATTTTTTGCATCTTGCATATTTATTATATTTTTATTTAATTGTTGTATATTAAATAATTTGTATAATTCAATTTGGATGTAAGAGTTTAGGTTTAATTTCTTGCTAAAATATCCCCATTGGAACATTTATACCCCCATCCCATATATTGTGTTGTAATAGCTTAGGTCCTTTTATTTTTCGCATTTAAAAGCTTTCTAATTATGCCATGTTAGAATTAGGGTTTTGTATGCAAAATTAACCAAAAATAGTTTGACCTAATTTCAAGATAAACAAGCATGAAAATGGACAAGACTAATCACACTTGCACCCCTAAGGTACTCCACTTGTTGCCTTCAAGAATGGGCCATATTGCATGTTAGGTATCTTTGGCAAAAACAAAACAATCAAATGATCATAGTCCCTCGATGACGCTTTCGAAAGTTGCCTAAAAAATGATCAAGTCCCTAAAGGAAAAATTGCCCAAAGATATTTGGCACCATTGCAATCATGGTCTAAACAATGACCCGCGCCCGTCCCGTTAACATCCTAACACAAGATTGTCCACCAAATACAATGGTGGAACAATACTGTTAAAAGGGTTAAAACATAACAAAGATCTTTGAGAAATTTAGGGTAGATAGCTCTTGGTTACTTGCCAACTTGCAAAACAAAAACACTTGCCTATTTTTTCAAAACACACATCACAACACTTTCAAAACAACTTTCAAACCTTGAAAACTTTTCAAAAGATATTCATCTTTGTATACATTCAAACATGGATCATTACAAAGGTTGCCACAACAAATGGCCTCTTTTCAAAACATTTTCAAACCCACACACAAAACACCATTTCAAACAATTGAAAATGCAAGGCAAGTGATCTAAGCAAGTAACTAAGAGCCCATGGATAACCATGGATAGAAAGGGTGTTAATACCTTCTCTTTCTATGATCTACTCCCCGAACCCAAGAAAACATCTCAAAGGTTTTTGCTGTGCTTTTTAACCTTTCCTTAGGATAAAATAAAAAGTCGGTGGCGACTCTTGCTCAACCGAAACATTTGCGAAAACAAACGCAAAACCTCAAGTCAGTTCTCCCACCGTACCACAGAACTGGCGACTCTGCTGGGGACAATTTTAAAAGTGGAGTAACCTTAGGGCTTAGATCACCCTCTTGCATGACTAATTGTTTGATTTGATTGCTTTATATCTTGGCTCTCTTGTTTGGGTTTGCAATCCTACCCCCGAATTTGGGGAAACATTCATAGATAGCAATACATTGTGGAAACTGTGCAGGGTATACCGACACGGTTGAAGCAATAGCTATATTAGTGCGACATATTTGTGAGTACCGGTAACCCTTGAGTTCAATCAAGGAGAGTACGGGGCCGCTGAGTGATGTCACTAAGCACTAATGACCTAGAACCTTACTTGACCATCTTGGCCTTTCATTAGGGGTAGTGAGATGACCGGCTTTGGTGCAGTCCGAAGTTGGTAGATACTCTATACTACACTCATTGAGGGTTGTTTTCTTAGAATATTTTGGTCGCTAGTTAAGTGGCTAAACCAAAACAATGAACGATGAAAACAATCCCGTGATATTGAGATCCTTAGAACCCGGTTACTATTTATAGGACAGGTTTTTAAGCCAACTACACTCAAGAGGGTACTTACCTATGAAACCCCATGCAAGCCTGAAACTAGGGTTTTGTGTGATTTTCTTGTACATATGTTTGTGCATACATCATAAACATCATAAAACATCATATGCATATACTAACCATTTCAAGGGTTTAGATCTTCATCTTTGTTCTTGTTTTGTAGGTCATGGAAATTCCTCGCAGGAAAACCATCCAAGTCAACCTTGTGAGAATCCCTCCTCAACTCAAGGAGCTCACATCAAGAATTCCGGAAAGTTATCCCTTCAGTGAAAGACATGGTAGACTGCTCAGCCTAGTCAACACCAACATTGAAGAGGATATGGTGAAGGTGTTGTTCCAGTTCTTTGATCCTCTTCACCACTGTTTCACTTTCCCCGACTATCAGTTGGTGCCCACTTTGGAGGAATTTTCTCAACTCCTGAGAATTCCTATCCTTAATCAACTACCTTTCAACGGTACGGAAAAGGAACCGAAGCCTGAAGATGTTGCTCAAGCCCTACACTTGCAACCATCTGACATCAAGGGCCATTGGGAAACTAGAAGCGGTGTCAAAGGCTTCTTAGCAAAATTCTTGTTTGAGAAGGCACAAGAGTGTTGGAGTTCATTGGACCTACAAGCCTTTGAAGAAATTGTGGCCCTCCTTATCTATGGGTTGGTCTTGTTCCCAAATCCTGACCAGCTTGTAGATGTCAACGCCGTCAAAATCTTCTTATCCAGAAATCCAGTACCAACATTGCTTGGGGACATTCTTCACTCATTTTACACTCGAACAATAAGAAAGAGGGGTGTTCTCATGTGCTGCACTCCTCTCCTTGCAAGGTGGTTTATTTCGCACCTTCCACAATCTGTCTTGAAGAATGACCAAGGCTCAAGGTGGTCACAACGATTGATGACCCTTACTCACTCTGATGTACATTGGTGTTCTCGGTCCAGAGAAAATCTCATCATCGTCGATCATTGTGGAGAGTTCCCTAATGTTCCATTGTTTGGCATTAGAGGAGGCATTACCTACAATCCTTGTCTAGCTTTGAGACAGTTTAGATATGCACGGAGGGATGGCCCTCATGACATGTTGATTCCTGACCTAGTTTTTGACTTCAACAACGATGCGCAAGGACTTCGCCAAGGATTCATCAGAGCTTGGAGGATGCCAAACAAGGTTGACAGCAAGACACTGGGGCACAAGAACTCCATCCCTCTTGAGCCTTATCTCAAGTGGGTACGAACTCGGGCCCAGAGTCTAATGATGCCTTATCCTCATGTTCTCCCTGTGATTAAAGAGCCCGTTATGGAAGGAGAGGTTCCCTATACCATCTTATATCCTGACATTCCTACATCGTGGGAGGAGATGCAGAAGAGTTGGATCCAACTCAAGGAGGAACGAAACACTTTTGAAGCCAGCTTCTATGCCAGCGAGAAGAAGGTTTTAGAGCTCACCCGCCGACTCCATGAGGAAGAGACCCTCAACACCTACATCGCACCAAAGAGGATGCGCAACGTCTTTTTACCTTGAGAAGTTTTGTAATATTTGGCCCATGGGGCATTTATGTACTGACAAATTTCTTCTTATTAATATGACGTGCGTTCTTTTTGTTTGCAACAATTTTGAACCTTCTAGATCCTTGAATGCATTGCATACATAAGCATACCATTCATCATGTGCATAAGCAGGTCTCCACACCAGGTTTACTTATCTTTCTGCTGTTTATTTCAGTAAGATGGATCTCAAACAGACGGTCAAGGACTTGCAGTCTCAGAACGCACAATTTCAACAACTCCTGATGACCTTGGCTAAGGGTCAGGAGGATCTGAAAACCCTGCTTGGGAACAAAGACCAAGTAAAGAAGAAGAAGAAGAGAGTCGGGGTGGCTACCTTGGGGAGAAGGTTTGAAGGTGAAGCCAGAAGGGTTCTTGAATTTCCTTCCGCATCCGAAGAAGAAAACAATAAAGGAAAAGGGGCCGCGGTACCTTCCGAATCCGAAGCTGAAGAAGAAGAGGCTGAAGAAGACGAAGACTACTCAGAACAACAATACCCGCCGGCTGATGACAAGTACAAGAATTTGGAGGACCGTTTAGCAGCTATGGAGCTGCAGAGAGTTCCAGGCTTAGATTTCGAAGATTTGAGATTAATTGCCGGAGTTGTGATCCCCCCGAAGTTCAAAGTGCCTATTTTTGCAAGATATGACGGGCTGTCCTGCCCAAAAATGCACCTAAGGTCATATGTCCGAAGAATCCAACCTCACACATCTGACAGAAACCTTTGGGTACATTTCTTTCAAGATAGCCTGTCTGGCACTCATCTAGATTGGTTTTACAAGCTGGAACGGTCAGAGATACGTAGTTGGGAGGGTCTGGCAGCTGCTTTTTATCGCCAATATCAGTATAACTTTGACCTGGCACCAACCCGCACTCAGCTGCAGAGTATGGGAATGGCCTCAGGTGAGGGATTTAAGGAATACGCCCAGAAGTGGAGCGATTTGACTGGAAGGGTGCAGCCGCCTCTTTCCGACAGAGAACTTGTTGATATGTTCCTTGGGACCCTGTCTGGTCCATTCTTTAATCATCTGATCGGTAGCTCTTCCTCGGGGATTACTGAATTAATTCTGACTGGCGAGCGGGTAGAAGCCGGTATCAAGAATGGGAAGATTCAGAAGGATGCCTCTGCATCTACAATTGCTAAGAAATCATTTCCAGCGAAGAAAGAAACAGCTGTTGTGTATTCTCAAACGGGAGCAGGAAGAAGTGAGCGCAGGCCGACTGTGGGGGCCGTAATGATCCAAAATCCACCAAATGATCAGCCTCGCAATAACCCGTCCAGACCTAAACAGCAATGGGTAGAATGGCCACCACTGTAGTTCACCTGCATTAATATGACGCCCGCGCGAGTTTTTCCACACTTGTTAAAGCTGAATCTCACAAATATCAAAGAAGCGCCGAAAAATGTGAATACAACCTCACCAGCTTACAATGCCAATGCCAAATGCGCCTACCATTCCGATAGCGTCGGACATGACACAAATAATTGTTGGGCGTTGAAAAATAAAATTCAAGACTTAATAGATGCAAAAGAGGTGGAGTTCGATGCTCCAGAGAAACCAAACGTGATATCTGCTCCGATGCCGAAGCACGGTCGAAATGTCCATGCTATCGAGGAGGATTTGTATGTTTCTGATGTCAACAACCTGATAACTCCGCTGTTAACCATCAAGTTAAATCTGTTAAAGGCCGGGATTTTCCCGGGATGCAAAGAAGATTGTTACTGTTGTTACTCTCTGCCAATTGACTGCCCGTTACTGAAGAAAGGCATCCAAGGCCTGATAGACAGTCAACAAATTCTGTTTGAAAAAGTTTCTGCTATTCCAACCCCTACTGAAGATGTCTCAATTATCACCATTCACGCCAATCTTTCCAAGGCCGTTAGAAATCCTGTTAAGATTACATCTGCTATAAAGTATGTTCCTCTGAAGATAACTATGACAGGGCTTGTCCCCTACAGTTCTGAAAAGTCAATACCATGGAATTACGGTGGAGAAATCTACTACCATGGTATTAAACAAGTTGAAATAACCGAAGGAAGTTCGGCTGAAGAGGATGCCAGCATTGGAAACATTGCCGGCACAAGCAAGATCACCCGAAGTGGGAGAATATTTTCTCCAGAGATTGCCCCCCCAAAGGCAATCTTTGGACCCTCATCTGCTGCCAAAGTTATTCCTGCACCAAAAAAACTTTCTGCTAGAGCCCCATTGATTGAAGATGCTGCTGTTCCTGTTGTTGTCCCTCCTATTTCTACTGATAAGGGTAAAGGGATCCAAGATGAGCTCGTCAAGACGAGGGCTCAACCTTTGGTCATCCCAGAAACCTCTAAGAAAGAGATAGAGGAGATCTTGAAGATAATTAAAAAGAGTGATTATGACGTGGTAGAACAACTGGGGCAAACCCCCTCGAAAATCTCCATGTTAGCATTGCTACTTTGTTCGGAGGCGCACGCCAAAACATTGATAAAATTCCTGAAGACAGCCCATGTACCCCAGGAAACCTCTGCCGACCAATTCCAAAACTGTGTAGTCAGTCTTACAGCGGACAAGGGTTTAGGTTTCTCTGATGCTGACCTAACCTCAAAAGGAAGAAAACACAACGACGCGTTACATGTGTCAGTAAAATGCCAAGGGACTACTCTGGCCCATGTTCTAGTCGATACTGGTTCCTCTCTGAACGTACTGCCTAAGAAGGCCCTTGACCGTTTAGACTGTGAAGGTTTGGAGTTAAGGCCAAGTAACATCATTGTAAGGGCGTTTGACGGGTCAAAGAGAATGGTACATGGGGAGGTAGACATTCCCATTAAGGTTCGCACAGAGGTTTTCCCCTCAACTTTCTATGTGATGGACATCCGTCCGTCATACTCTTGCTTATTGGGGAGACCATGGATACACAATGCTGGGGCAGTCACCTCTTCCCTACATCAAATGCTGAAGTACCCTATCAAGGGAAAGATTGTAACTGTCCACGGTCAAGAGGAATATATGATTAGCCACCTGAACTCGTCCGATATGTAGAAGTAGAGGGTGAATTCATTGAGACACCATTCCAGCACTTCGAGGAAGTCTCTCCTGAGGTGGAAGTAGCAAAAGTGGTAGCGGAGGTACCAAAGCAGATGGCCAGGATGGCATCTCTAAAAGACGCGAAGGCCGCAATGAAGGAAGGGAAGAGTTCAACATGGGGGCAGTTTCCGGACATTCCTCACAAAACAGACAAGTTTGGTTTAGGATTCACTGCTGCGGGGCAGAAAGCTATGCGCCGTTCAAATATTGAAAGAGCACCCATCAAGATCTCTCCTTATGGGGTCAATGCTTTGGAAGGTGAAGACGAGGAGGTCAACATTGAAGATTGGATCTACCCGACCATCGAAGGGGGACTACGCAACTGGGAGGCAAAGGACTTTGTCCCCATTACTTTTATTAATCAGTAATTATCTGTCAAACATTTCGTTTGGTCTGTAATAATTACTTTTGAACAATCCGTACACTACTTTTTCACCTCTTGCCTTGCCCGGGGCATGTAAGTCCATTTATAAGGGTTTTGATTATCTTCATATCCATATGCCATGTTTAATGATTCATTGGACGTTTTTCATTGATAAACTGTTATGTTCATTTTTCTTTCCTTTTGCATTTTTGGTTTAAGGATGGCTATCCCTTACACACACCCACACTCACAAATGCAGGTACCCATCCACTCTGGATTCTATGGGTGACTATTCTGCTATGTCCTTCAATAACCCTGAAGACCTGGTCAATCAAGCTGAGTATGAAGATGACGAAGGTTGTGAAGTACCAGGAGAGCTAGCCAGACTTTTACGGCAAGAGGAAAAGGCAATCTTACCTCATGAAGAGTCATTGGAAACTGTCAACTTAGGAACAGAGGAAGACCGGAAGGAAGTGCAAGTGGGTGCCAATCTGGAACAAAGTGTCAAGGAGCGCCTGATACAGCTGTTAAATGAGTATGTTGAAATCTTCGCCTGGTCTTACAAAGACATGCCGAGTTTAGACACAGACATCGTGGTTCACCGTCTCCCTACAAGAGAGGATTGTCCACCGATCAAGCAAAAAGTCCGCCGAATGAGGCCTGACATGTCTGAGAAGATTAAAGCAGAAGTGATGAAACAATTCAACGCTGGCTTTCTGGCTGTTACATCCTATCCATAATGGGTTGCTAACATCGTGCCAGTTCCTAAAAAAGATGGCAAGGTCAGGATGTGTGTAGACTACCGGGATTTGAATAGGGCCAGCCCCAAGGATGATTTTCCGCTACCGCACATTGACATTTTGATTGACAACACAGCTCAGCACAAAGTGTTTTCCTTCATGGATGGATTCTCGGGCTACAATAAAATTAAAATGGCCCCCGAGGACATGGAGAAAACAACCTTTGTTACACAGTGGGGTACTTTCTGTTACAAGGTGATGCTGCTTGGACTGAAGAACGCAGGGGCAACTTATCAACGTGCCATGGTAGCTTTATTTCATGATATGATACATCATGAGATCGAAGTTTACGTAGACGATATGATAGATCGGTCACAAATAGAGGAGGAACACCTTGAGCATCTAGAAAAGTTGTTTGCCAGGTTGAAAGAGTACAAACTCAGGCTGAATCCAAGTAAGTGTACTTTTGGAGTTAGGTCTGGTAAACTTCTAGGGTTTATTGTCAGCAACAAAGGCATTGAGGTCGATCCAGCCAAAGTGAAAGCAATACAAGAGATGCCTGCTCCCCGTACTGAAAAGGAGGTTAGAGGGTTCTTGGGGCGCTTGAATTATATTGCCAGATTCATCTCCCATCTGACTTCTACCTGTGAGCCAATTTTCAAATTATTAAAGAAGGATCAGGTAGTCGAATGGAACAACGATTGCCAAGCTGCTTTTGATAAGATCAAGGAGTATTTGCTAGAACCTCCTATTTTGATGCCTCCCGTCGAAGGAAGACCATTGATCATGTATCTAACCGTCTTGGATAACTCAATGGGGTATGTTTTGGGCCAGCATGACGAGTCTGGTCGAAAAGAGCATGTTATTTATTACCTTAGCAAAACGTTTACCGACTGTGAGACTCGCTACTCACTGCTCGAGAAAACTTGTTGCGCTTTGGTATGGGCTGCTCGCCGACTAAGGCAGTATATGTTGACTCATACCACCTTGTTGATTTCCAAAATGGATCCTATCAAGTATATCTTCGAAAAGCCTGCTTTATCTGGAAGAATAGCTAGATGGCAAATGATCCTAACTGAGTATGACATCCAGTACACCACTCAAAAAGCTATAAAAGGGAGTGTATTAGCTGATCATCTAGCTCATCAAGCTATCGAAGATTATCAATCCATGAGATTTGACTTCCCAGACGAGGACATCATGAATTTGGACAACATCGAAGGTAACAGACCGTATGACGGACCCGAAAAGGGATCCCGATGGACCCTGTACTTTGATGGGGCTTCAAATGCACTTGGAAACGGTATCGGTGCGGTACTCATTTCCCCAGAAGGTTGTCACACTCCTTTCATGGCTCGACTCTGCTTCAGCTGCACAAACAACATGGCGGAATATGAAGCTTGCATCTTTGGTCTCAAGGCGGCTATAGACTTGGGGATCAAATATTTGATCGTATTTGGGGACTCGGCTTTGGTTATCAGTCAAATCAAAGGAGAGTGGGATACCAAACATCCTAATCTTATCCCATAAAGAGAACATGTCTTAACATTGTTGCCTCATTTCGAGCAAATCACCTTCGAGCATTTCCCGCGAGAAGAGAATCAGCTAGCGGATGCTCTAGCCACAATGTCTTCTATGTTTAAACTCAATTGGGATAACGAGGCTCCCCAAATCACCATCGAGCGAATGGATGAACCTGCTCATTGTCACGAGATTAATACCGAAGAAGTAGTGGAACAACCCTGGTTTCACGAAATCAAAAGGTATCTCCAGACTAAAGAATATTCCGAAGGAGCTTCCGTAAATGACAAGAAGTTCCTAAGGAAATTTGCGGCCAAGTTCTTCCTGAGAAACGGTATCCTCTATAAGCGCAACCATGATTGTGTTTTGCTCCGATGTGTTGACAAAGCTGAAGCAGAGTTAATCATGACAGAGATGCACAGTGGTACATTCGGCACCCATTTGAGCGGGCATACTATGGCTAAAAAGATCCTAAGGGCAGGCTATTACTGGTCTACCATGGAGGCAGATTGCCATAAGCACTCCCGTACTTGCCACAAGTGTCAAGTCTACACTGATAAGATTCATATTCCCCCGGTTCCTCTCAACGTGCTGACAGCTCCTTGGCCATTCGCAATGTGGGGCATTGACATGATTGGAGAGATCAAGCCCACGGCTTCCAACGGACATCGCTTCATCCTGGTTGCCATTGACTACTTCACCAAATGGGTCGAAGCAGCTTCTTTCGCCTCTGTCACTAAAAATGTGGTTGCCCGCTTCATCAAGCAAAACCTCATATGCCGGTATGGTGTTCCAGATAGGATCATCACGGACAACAGTACAAATCTGAATAATACTATGATCACCACCTTGTGCAAACAGTTCAAGATTTATCATCACAATTCATCTCCCTATCGGCCAAAGATGAACGGTGTTGTTGAAGCTGCGAACAAAAACATTAAGAAGATCATTCAGAAAATGACAGTCACTTACAAGGACTGGAATGAGATGTTACCGTTTGCTCTGCATGGATACCGTACGACGGCACGTACTTCAACCGGGGCAACCCCATTTTCTTTGGTATATGGCATGGAAGCTGTCCTGCCCATGGAAGTTCAGATTCCCTCTTTAAGGATTATGAAGGAACCAGGTTTAAGTGAAGATGATTGGATTCAGACCCGACTTGATCAACTCAATTTGATCGACGAGAAGCGACTCGCTGCTGTGTGCCATGGTCATACGTATCAAAAACGGATGATCAAAGCCTTCAACAAGAAAGTCCGACGTCAAGTATATCAAGTCGGAGATCTCGTAATCAAGCGGATTATCCTTCCGCAAAGTGATCCCAGGGGAAAATGGACTCCTACATACGAAGGACCATTTGTGATCAAGAGCATATTTTCTGGTGGTGCGATGATTCTTACCACCATGGACGTCGACGATTTGCCGCACCCTGCGAATGCAGACATAGTCAAAAGATACTACGCATAAAATAACCCGACAAGTCGAAAACCCGAA
Source organism: Vicia faba (assembly GCA_948472305.1). Taxonomy (NCBI): domain Eukaryota; kingdom Viridiplantae; phylum Streptophyta; class Magnoliopsida; order Fabales; family Fabaceae; genus Vicia; species Vicia faba. The sequence continues at coordinate 930,324,084 of OX451735.1, forward strand.
AGGGCGGCTTGGGCAAAAATGGGCGTCACGGTGGACCAAAAACCCGAAAGGGAGGTTCAGGCAAAAATTAGGGATAAAACAAAAAAAAATTGTACACCCGGCAAGATGAAAACCCGAAAGGGCGGCTTGGGCAAAAAGGGGTTTCCCGGTGGATCGAAAACCCGAAAGGGAGATTCAGGTAAAAGTTAGGGAATTAAAGCGTATGGCTATGTCTCGTTAGATCACTTTAAGGACAATCTCTTCATCAGACAGCTCCAAGCTTCTAATCAATCCAGTCATCGGCAGACGAAGCATCGAATGGACAGATGTTCAGAGTTGTGAAGGCTATAGCAGAATAGAATCTCATGGAATTGTTTCACATTGCCATTTTTCTTTTGTATAAATTTTTCAATTTTTATGACGGCATCCTCTTACTAGGATGACTGTCTCCTTTGTACAAATATACTCATAGAAAGTTAATACCAATACTTTTCCCAGTACAGAAATTTGCGTTGTCTTCCTTTTCTTTTGCACTTATGTTTTATTTGAGAAACGTCCAATGTTTTGTTAAATAGGCATATGCATTTGAACATAATCATTCCCTTATGAATCAAGAAAGATGATTACTGATAGGTTGAAGGTACAAATGGATAGCTTGATGCCCTTTCAGAAGGAATCCTCAGCAGAGTTAAACTCCAAATTCCCCAGCCAGAGGGCCTTCCAGAACTCGATTCCCCTCAGAATTAAGTTACAGAACCCCCAGTGGAACTTTAAAAATCTGAAAATCCAATCCCCAGCGGAGCTAAGATTCCCTGCCATCAATCCCCAGCTGAACCAGGCTATTGAAACTTCTCCCCATGGAGATATCTGTAACCAAACTGAAAATTCTCCGTCATACCTCTCCAGCATGAGTCTGTCAGGTTCTGAACTTCCCCAGTAGAGATCGTCAGGAGTTCTCATTCCCCGCAAATCACCAAGGAATGCCAGTTCTCCAGTAGTGGCTCTAAGATCCCTCAACGATTGAAGATCTTATATTCCCCAAGAAGAATGAAGGTTCATTCTCAGTGCCTCACAGGATAATCAGATAGTTCTCCAGTGAAGATCTCCTCAAGACAAGAATCCCCAGAAGATTGGTATACAACCCAAGCCCCTGTTTCTCCAGCAGTAGTCGGCAAGGATGTCTCATCCTCAACAATCAAATTTTATCTTCCCCTGCAAGCAGTCAAGGATTCACTTTCCCTGGCAGCAGCCAAGATTCTTTATCTCCAGGATTCTTCTATCCTCAGCAAGACAGCTCGTCGGCTTACATACGCATTCATCTACATTCATATCATAAACATTGATATAACATATTTTGCATCATACATATCATGCAACATAACTTTGTGTTTTAGCTAACATTTCCCCCTTTTCAGGATAAAATTAGAAGGCTATCATTAACAATTATTCAGATACAATATGGATACACCCCAGATACGGCGGTCATTCTATCACTCATTCAGAATCTCAAATCAGATACAGTATGGATACACCTCAGACACGACAGTTATTCTACTACTCATTTGGACTACAGCAATCAGATACGGACTAGATACGCTCCAGACCCGGCAGCCATTCTATCTCTCATTCAGATTCATTTATCCACCTCAAGGTTCAATGCATTCCAAACACTGATACCATTCTGACCCTTACAACAGCAGCTTGACTCTCTCCAGTGCGTTCGCCACAGAAGTCATTCTGTCATTTATCTCAATCCTAGTTACAGTTTCAGATACACTTCAAACACAGAAGTCATTCTATTACTCATACGGATCTCAATCCTAGTTACAGTTTCAGATACACTTCAAACACAGAAGTCATTCTATTACTCATACGGATCTCAATCCTAGTTACAGTTTCAGATACACTCCAGACACGGAAGTCATTCTGCTACTCATACAACTTTCAACTTCAAATACAGTCCGGATACGCTCAAAACATGGTTGTCGTTCTGTCATTCATTCAGAATTTATCCCCAGCACGCAGTTGCTCCATACAGAGGTTTCTCTGTTACCCAGATACGATACAGATGCACTCCAGACACGGCAGTCATTCTAATATTCGTTCTACACTTCAAACACAGTTACAGCTCAGATACGTCCCAGACACGGAGGCCATTCTTCCGCTCATACAAACTCAGTCCTTAGATGCAGTTCAAGTACATTCCTGACACGAATACCATTTTGATCCTCATTCTTCTGATCCGTCACACTACAGTTCAACAAATCTCACAGATGGCATCTCTAAGCCCATTCCCATATCCATTGTTCTGATAAGTGCAAATTTAAGGGCACTCTAGTGTCCAATCTCCTTTTACCTTCGAGACGCGAAAGGCAAACCTGCCAATCTAACTCTTCAGGTGCAAGAAGATTGAACAGGGGCAACTGTTGTACCCCAAAATTTTCCCTCCCATTTCCTCAAACATTTTCTCACCACAAGACCCTTGGAGCTCAAGATCCAGTTAGGGTTTCCTCTGCTCAAGACTCGTCCTTGCACTGTTGACCCAAATTAGGGTTTGTGTTTGCACAAAGATGTTTTGACCTAAAATGTCTAAGATGACTTCCATGCTTCATTTTGGACTCACAAGTTTATCCATACCAAGTTTCAAGTCTTGATTCCAAACTTGGCCCAGTCAATTGGACAGTTGACCTAGAAATCAACTATATTGGGGAAAAAGTCAACTGTGGTCAATTGACAGTCAAACCTCATGATTTTTTTGACCTACATCAACATATTGAACTCATATAAACCATTTGGTCAAGTTTGAATCACAATTCCATAAGAAATTTGATCAGATCACCAAAAGGGCAAAATGGTCATTTTTAGGGTTTTGACTGCACAAAGGCAATTTTTGACTATTTGACCTAACCAATGGCAAACCAAGCTCATATATGGACTCAAGGACCCCATGGAATTGTCTTGACATGTTCAACAAATTCAAAAGATCCCAAATGCACAAGCTTGACAGATGAATTTTCCAGTCAATTGATCAATTTTTTACTGTATACTGAAAAGTCAAACTTTGACCTTTTGGTCAAAATCAAGTGTCAAGATTCATTTTTCATCAAAACATGCCAAATTATGAAACTTGTTCATCAAGAAATCAAAAATTGCAAATTAGGGTTTAAAATGAAGAATTTTCATAACTTAGAATTTTTCTAAGTTATGAAAATCCCTAATTTTTTCCTAACTTTGTCCCATTTTTCCATCAAGATGCATTTGGATTCAAACAAAAGTCAAAACATGAAAGTTGTAGTCCATTGCAAAATATACAACTTTGATTCACAAAGTTTCCTCAAAATAAGCTTGTATCTCAAGTTATGATTTTTGGAACAAGGGTGCAAAACATTCATAACTTAGAAAAATTTTGACCTATTCTAGGCAGGATTTTTGCCTAACTTCATGGCCACTTTTCACATGCTTCCACTTGGAATTTCAATTTGAATTACAAATATGGATTGTATTACACATTCCAAGCTTTCCAAAATGTCCAAGAACTCATCAAACAACCTTGTGGTTAGGGAGAATCGAATTTGGCAATATGGCAAAAACTCACTTTGTTCATGACCAATTTGCATGTCCATAACCTTGCATTTTGAACTCAGCATGTTCTAAGATGGATTACAGGTCCTTTATCTCATTCACACTCATAAATTTAATGCAAACCCCTTGTGTTCAAGCCTTACATTATGTGTTTAAGCATTGCATACAAGATTAAGCTATAATTAGAAAAAGTGATATATCCATTTTTGAAAAGTGAAACTTTATGTCAAGTTTGAAAATCAAGAAGTACAAGGCCATATATTTGGGCACAAGTTCAGGGGCATATCACACTGATCAAGAGGGATATTTGCAGCACATTAGAGGGGCATGTACAGGTCTAGAGAACCAAGTTGATTTTTCTTGCTTAAGTGTGAAGAAACTTGCATAACATAGACCAACTCTCATTTCAACAAAAAGAAGCTTAAGCAAAGTTGTTGTACACCTTCCAAATAACATAATTGAGCTGAAACACAAGCCTATCACCTTCAATATCACCCCATTCACAGAAACACCATAAAACTGCAAAAAAAACAAGGCATAAGCTGCAGTTTGAATCCCATAGCTCAATCCACTCGTGCATTTTCATCCAAACCAGTTCAAACACATTCCCTACCATCCATACAAACTGTCCCAAGCCTTGGAAGCAGACTGTAACACCTCTAACCAACTTCACCATTTTCACATTTTCTGTTTTGCAGGTGGATTGCTATAACTTGATTCACTTGGTTTCAAAGCAAACTAAAGGTTGGAATAGCATCTCTGAACTTCAAGCAAGCTGTACCAATCCTCATTTTGCCTTGAAGGTGCATCCATTGTCAGATACGATCCAAGCTGAACAGGTAAGTTCATGGACTTCTATCTCTCAATATAGGAAGAGTTAGCTCTAAGTTTGTGAATGAAAAATGTTCTACTCATGTCCCTGAAGCTATACATATCTTTACTTTCCATTTATATTGCATATGCTGAGAGTATTTTGAACCTGAACATTGACAAAAACTTAGGTTAAGAATTAGGGATGGAGAAATTCTCTCTCATTTCTGAGAGTTAGGTTGAGTTTTTTATATGTATGGAATCGTGGCTTGATGCTTAACATTTTTTATGTTGTAAGTTTGTGCTAAAAGTCCAAGAATCCTGAGATAGCAGAAACGCGTATGTTGGTTGTACAAGCTTGCTGGAGGTTGAAGAAGATAGGTTCTGGGCTGGGCCTGAAATGTTATTTCTTTTCACACCACTATTTCACATTTGCACCTCCTTGGCCCATTGCATTTTATTTTCATTATTTTTGACTTTTAATTTTTGTTTCTGACTTATTTATTTTTGACAAAGCATAAAAAATATTAAAATTATTTTTCCCATATTTTTTGCATTTATTTTGATATTTATTTGGCTTTATTTAGTTTTGTATATAAATAAACCTAAATATACTATTATTTTAAAATACAAAAAATAATACAAACATGTTTTATTTCTGATTTTTTATTTTATATTATCACTTGAAAACATTTTACATAAAATTTACTTTTTTATAATATTAAATATTTTATTTTTTGTACATATAATATATATATTTAATAAATAATGTAAATACATGTATATTTATTAATATATTTAGAGAAATACAAAGAATTAATACATTTTATTTTTATTAATATTTTGACCTCAAAAATACTTTTTTACAATATACCTTCTTTTATTTATTTTTGTACATGATTAATAAATATTACATAATAAATACCTTTTATTTATAAAATTAGGGTTTTGCCCTAAATGTATAAAAATACCAAAATTAATTAATTTTATTTTTGTTTATTTAACACATAAAAAATACTTTTTTTCATACATATAAAAAACATTTTTTGCATCTTGCATATTTATTATATTTTTATTTAATTGTTGTATATTAAATAATTTGTATAATTCAATTTGGATGTAATAGTTTAGGTTTAATTTCTTGCTAAAATATCCCCATTGGAACATTTGTACCCCCATCCCATATATTGTGTTGTAATAGCTTAGGACCTTTTATTTTTCGTATTTAAAAGCTTTCTAATTATGCCATGTTAGAATTGGGGTTTTGTATGCAAAATTAACCAAAAATAGTTTGACCTAATTTCAAGATAAACAAGCATGAAAATGGACAACACTAATCACACTTGCACCCCTAGGGTACTCCACTTGTTGCCTTCAATAATGGGCCATATTGCATGTTAGGTATCTTTGGCAAAAACAAAACAATCAAATGATCATAGTCCCTCGATGACGCTTTCGAAAGTTGCCTAAAAAATGATCAAGTCCCTAAAGGAAAAATTGCCCAAAGATATTTGGCACCATTGCAATCATGGTCTAAACGATGACCCGCGCTCGTCCCGTTAACATCCTAACACAAGATTATCCACCAAATACAATGGTGGAACAATACTGTTAAAAGGGTTAAAACATAACAAAGATCTTTGAGAAATTTAGGGTAGATAGCTCTTGGTTACTTGCCAACTTGCAAAACAAAAACACTTGCCTATTTTTTCAAAACACACATCACAACACTTTCAAAACAACTTTCAAACCTTGAAAACTTTTCAAAAGATATTCACCTTTGTATACATTCAAACATGGATCATTACAAAGGTTGCCACAACAAATGGCCTCTTTTCAAAACATTTTCAAACCCACACACAAAACACCATTTCAAACAATTGAAAATGCAAGGCAAGTGATCTAAGCAAGTAACTAAGAGCCCATGGATAACCATGGATAGAAAGGGTGTTAATACCTTCTCTTTCTATGATCTACTCCCCGAACCCAAGAAAACATCTCAAAGGTTTTTGCTGTGCTTTTTAACCTTTCCTTAGGATAAAATAAAAAGTCGGTGGCGACTCTTGCTCAACCGAAACATTTGCGAAAACAAACGCAAAACCTCAAGTCAGTTCTCCCACCGTATCACAGCTATCTACTAACTAATGGTAGGATAGCACTATCTAAAGGAAAGTGGAAAAGAACAAAGATCTTTTGAGTAGGTAGATAGCTCATAGTCGCTTGCTCACAAAATAAAACAAATTTCTCACATATACACCCTCTTTTTCTAAAATATTTTCAAAGACAAAACACTTTGTATGCATTCTCCACGATACGAGAATCATTACAAAGTTTGTCGCACTTAGGCATCTTTTCAAAATTATTTTCAAACACACAAACACAGCATTTTCAAAAGTGAACTAGCAACTAAGAGCCCATAGATAACTATGAATGAAAAGGATGCTAACACCTTCCCTTTTCATAACCTACCCCCCCGAACTCAAAAAAAAATCTCAATGATCTTTCATTTTCTTTTCACACTTTCCTTTATTGGATAAAACAAAAGTCGGTGGCAACTCTTGCTATCCACAATATTTGCAATAAAATGCATAACCAAAAGTCAGTTCTCCCACTGTATTACAGAACTGGCGACTCTTCTGGGGAGAAACTAAAAATGGGGTTTACCTTAGAGATAGTTCACATTTAAATGCTTTACTTGTTTGACTTGCTTGCTTTACATTTGGGGTTATGTTTGGGTTATTCTTGTAAAGATCCTATACCTGGATCTGGGAAATTTTAGGTAAGTAGCAATATATCGTGAAAATTATACGGTATACACTGATATGTTTGAAGCAATGGCTATGTTAGTGCGACACATTGGTTGGTAATGGTGTCCCTTTAGTTAAGTCAAGGAGAATGTTTGGCTGCTGCATGGTGTCATAAAGCACTAAATGATCGTAGAACCTTAGTTAACATAACTTATCCATTAGAAAGTAGCGAGATAGCCGACTTTGGTGCAGACTGAAGTTGGTTGATACTCGATGTTACACTCATTGAGGTCGGACTCTCGGGATGTTTCGGTCACAAATCAGATGCTTGTGCTGAAACAATGCCCAGAAAAAAGACCGATGATATTGAGACTCCTAGAACCCGGTTACTTCTTTTAGGATAGGTTGAGCCAACTAAAACTTCAAGAGGGTACTTACCTAAAAAATCCATACAAGCTTAAGCCTAAGGCTTTGGGTGTTTTGATTGTGTATGATTAATTGTTCAAACATGTCATCATGCATCATAACATTCATACCATATTCATTTTCACTAACCATTTCAAGGACCGAGGATTTTATCATTTTTCTGTTTTGTAGGCTATGGCCTCCACTCATAGAAACACTATTTGGGTCAACTTCGTAAGGGTGCCACCTCAACTTAAAGAGTTAGTATCAAGTGTTCCCAAAAGTTCTCCATTTATCAAAAGGCATGGTCGACTTCTCAGTTTGGTTACTCTAGATTTTGACGAAGATATGATGAGTGTCCTATTCCAGTTCTTTGACCCTGCTCATCATTTCTTCACCTTTCTCGTTTATCAGTTGGTACCCACTAAGGAGGAGTTCTCTCAATTACTGTGAGTACCTGTTCTTGATTATATGCCTTTCACCGGTTTAGAGGAAGCTCTGAAGCCAAAAGTTATTGCAGCAGCCTTACATCTGAAGCGGTCTGACATTATATCCAACTGGGAAACAAGAAGCAGACTCAAAGGTTTTTTGGCTAAATTTCTGATTGAGAAGGCTCTACTATTTTTGGATGCCATGATTTTCAGGCTTTCGAATATATCTTGGCTCTTCAAATCTATGGGTTGGTACTATTCCCTAATCCAGACTAACTCATAGATGTGAATGCTGTCAAAATTTTCCTTGCTCGTAATTTGTGCTTACCTTACTCAGAGACATTTTGAATTCTCTTCACACTCGTACTATGAAGAGACGAGGAACTCTCATGTGTTGTATACCTCTGCTATCCAGGTGGTTTATTTCGCACCTTCCCTGCTCGATATTGAAGAATGAACAAGGTTTGAGGTGGTCGCAAAGAATAATATCACTTTCTCACACATATATTTACTGGTGTTCCTGATCCCATGAGGATTTCACTATCATTGATCGCCATGGGGAATTCCCTAATGTTCCACTCCTTGTCATTAGGGGAAGTATTACTTACAATCCTTATTTGGCTCTACGTCAATTTGGTTACGCTCGAAGAAATGGTCCTCATGACGCACTTATCTAGGGTATTGTGTTAGATTATGAAAGTGATCCTCAAGGTTATAGTCGGAGGTTTATACATGCTTGGGGCATGGTAAGCAAGATTGATAGTAAGACCTTAGGGCAGAATAACTCCATCCCTCTAGAGCCTTATCTCAAACTGTGCGAGCTCGCGCTCAAGACCTTATGATGCCATATCCAGCTATCCTACCAGTGATTGTGGCACCTGTTGTTGAAGGAAACTTTTCTCGCACCATCCTTCATCCAGATATGCCTACTGACCTTCAAGAATTGCAGAAGTCTTAAATTCAACTGAAGGAACAACATGACAACTTTGAGACTCAATTCTATACCAGCAAAAAGAAAGTGTTGGATCTCACAAAGAAACTTCACAAGGAAAAGAGTCTTAATGCATAAATCAGCATGAAGAGGAAGTGTCCGTGGGAATCTTGAGTCTTAGATTTTAGGAGTTCATGTTGTTGTCTCTTTAAGACTTTATTATTTTCATTTTAAGCCTAAAAGGAAATTGTAATTTGAACTTTTCTAATAAAATCTTTGTTTTTGTTTCCTCTTGGTTAGCAAATTTAAATCTCTTGAAGTCCTTGAAAAAAATTTGAATTTACATATCATGCATCATTTCATAACAGGTTTTTCATACAGGTTTCTCATTTTCTCGCTATTTATTTCAGCAGAAAAATGGCCCTCGAACAGACTATGAAGGGTCTCCAAGTTCAGCATGCACAATTCCAAGAGACTCTTCTGAATCTGGTAAAGGGGAAACAAGAGATGATGGCGTTCCTCCCCAAGAAAAATAAGAAGACTAAGAAGTCGGCTGATGTCCTCAATTTAGGGAGAAGATTCAAAGGTACTGCTCAACCGGTCCAAGTGGATGATAATTCCTCTGAAGAAGATAATAAACAAGAGGAGGATGTTATAAGCACCGATCCTGAAGGTGGAAACAATCTGGGTTCTGAAGATGAAGACTACTCTGATGATAAGTATCCTCCCGCGGATGACAAGTACAAGCAATTGGAGGATAGACTCAAAGCTATGGGAATCCAGAAGGTGCCTGAATTGGATTTTGGTGAACTAGGTCTGGTCCCAGGGGTGGTCATCCCACATAAGTTCAAGGTCCCCGTCTTCATCAAATATGACGAGGTCTTTTATCCCAAACTTCACTTGAGGTCATATGTCTGAAAGATGCAACCTCATATTGTTGACCGGAAGTTATGGGTCCATTTCTTCCAAGAAAGTTTGGTTGGCACTCAATTGGAATGGTTCTATCCGCTGGAGGGAACCAATATTCACACATGGGAAGACTTGGTTGCTACTTTCTATAAACAATATCAATACAATGCCGACCTGGCACCATTGAGTGCAACTACAGAATATGTCCATGGGCTCAAGAGAAGGGTTCAAGGAATATGCACAGAAATGGAGGGATTTAGCTGGCAGGGTGCAACCTCCTTTGATTGACCAGGAAATGGTAGATATGTTCATGGGCACTCTGACGGGCTCGTTCTTTAATTTGTTAATTGGAAGCCCGTCGTCTGGTTTTACGGAGATGATTTTGACTGGGGAAAGAATTGAAAGCGGTATAAAAAGTGGGAAGATCCCAGTGGCTACAACTTCTAATGTTGTGAAGAATCCATTTAGAGGTAAAAAGGAAGTCAATGTTGTCTATATCCAGAAGATCCATGGTGAAATTAACCGGCATTAGTCTGTGGGAGCGGTATTGATTTCAAATCCGGCACTTGTTCAACAACAACAGCATGGTAACCAACGAATGCCAGACGCTCCGCTGAGACAGTTTACCAAAATTGGCATGCCTTTATCTCAGGAATTATAACATTTTCTAAAGGCTGAACTCATTTCACTGCGGAATCCTCCTCAGAATCCCAACACCTCATCTCCAAAGTATAATCCAAATGTGAGGTGCGCTTATCATTCAAACAGTTCGGGGTACGACACCAACAATTGTTGGGCCCTAAACAGCAAGATTCAGGATGTGATCGATAATAAGGAAATTGAGTTTGATCCTCCAGAGACTCCAAATGTGATTACAACACCTATGCCCAAACATGACAAAGGCATAAGTGTTATTGAATATATTTTGTATGTTGCTTCTGTAAATGATGTAGTTACTCCTCTTTCTACAATCAAGAAGAATTTGTTACAAGCTGGTGTATTTCCAAGTTTTGCTGAAGGATGTTATTATTGTGAAGTCGAACTCGATGGTTGCAAGTTGCTAAAGAAAGGTGTTCAAATCCTGATGAATGAACATGTTATTCTGATTGAAAAAGTTAGGTCTACTGAAAATTTGTGCCAACATCTGTCTGTCATCTCCGGTACTCCTTTTAGGATCACTACTAAGGGTCCTGTAAGGATTACCGCCAATCCAAAAGATGCTCCTTTGGTTATTACATCACCGGGCCCATTCTGTATTCCACGAAGAAGGTTGTTCCATGGAATTATGGGGCTGACGTCTATTACCATGGTGTTAAACAATAATTGTCTGATAAAGAGGATGAAAAGGCTGATCCCAATATTGTCAATATTGCGGGGACCAACAAAATTACAAGAAGAAGAAGGATTTACTCCCCGGAAATTTCTCCTCATATTCAAGTCACTGTTACCAAGACAACTGTTGGGGCTCGAGGTAAAGAACCAATGGTAGAGCCTTCCTGGACGGAGGCACCAAAAGAAGCTATGGTTAAGGATACCTCTGCACAGGATTTGGAAGAGGTTTTGAAGATTATTCGCGGGAGTAATTATAAAATTGTTGAACAGCTGGGGCAAACCCCGTCTAAAATCTCCGTGCTATCTTTACTTATGTGTTCTGAAGCCCATGCGAAGGATTTAGTCAAGTTCTTAAAGACCTCTCATGTGCCGCAAGAAATATCGGCTGATCAATTTGGAAGCTACGTGGCTAGTCTGACAACTGATAATGGTTTGGGTTTCTTCGATGTTGACTTAACTCCAGAAGGGAGAAATCATAATAAGGCCATGTATGTCTCCATTGAATGCAGGGGCACTACGTTGTCTCATGTGTTAATTGATATTGGCTCTTCCCTGAATGTTCTGCCAAAAGGCGCTCTCGACAGACTAGATTATGAAGGGGTTGTGTTGAAGCCCAGTAATATCCTAGTTCGAGCCTTTGACGGATCTAAAAGAATGGTGGATGGAGAAGTGGACCTCCCAATCAAGGTGGGTTCATAGATCTTTGAGTATATTTTCTACGTAATGGACATCCAGCCGGCCTATTCTTGTTTATTGGGACACCCCTAGATTAATAAGGCAGGCGTTGTCACCTCCACCTTGCACAGAAATTGAAATATCATGTAAAATGGAAGGTTGTTACTGTCTGTGGAGAATAAGAATACATGGTCAGCCGCCTGAATTCGTTCGGATACATGGAGATGGACGAAGAATTTATTGAGACACCCTGTCATACCTTTAAAGTGATTTCCCCTGTTGCGGTTGAAGATGTTTCTGCCATTCCAAAAATCACCAAGACTCCTCACAAAATGGCTTCCTTAAAGGATTCCAAAGCTACCATTGAAGAAGGTGGTAATACTATTTGGGGTCAACTTCCTGATATCCCTTATAAATTTGACAAGTTTGGTTTGGGATTTACTGCAAAGGTCAAAGGGTTTTTCATCATGCCCGAGGTGGAAGGCCTCATTTTCGTATCAGCAACAACAAAATTAACGCCATATAAGATACCGACAGTGATGGTGACTTTGACAGCTGGATATTCCCTACCATTGGTGATGGACTTGATAATTGGAGAGCAGAAGACATATTCTCTATCTCTTTTAGCTAGGAGTAATGGCTATGTTCTTTTCTTATTGTTTTAAAAGTTTTTGGTTATGTAATAAACAATGACTTTAAACCTTGTGTCTTACCCATGGCACAATGGTTCATTTGTTAAAGGGTTAATAATTCATAAAAATTGCTCATTCAAATAAAAACATTGGACGTTTTTCATGTAAATTTTGTGATCCCTGTTTTTATTTTATCTTATTACATTTTCAAATAGCTATATGTTCTTACACACACCCACATACTACATTGCAGATCCTCATCCACTTTGGATCTCGCTGATAACAATTTTTCTATTGACGCATATGACTTTAAAAATCCGATCTACCAAGCCGAAGACAAAGGTGAGGAAGATTGTTAAATACTAGGAGAACTTGCCATACTCTTAATACAATAAGAAAAGGTTATCCAACCACATGAAGAGCTAGTTGAAGTTGTAAACTTGGGTTCTGAGACAGACATAAAAGAAGTCAAGATAGGCGCCAACATAGAGAGTAGTGTCAAGAGTAGGTTAATCCAGATGTTGCATGAATATCTTGAGATCTTTTCTTGGTCATACGAGGACATTCCAGGGCTCGATACTAATATTATGGTTCACCGTCTGCCAATGAAAGAGGGTTGTGCTCCAATTAAGCAGAAGGTTTGTCGCATGTGTCCTGAGATATCGGAAAAGATCAAAGATGAAGTTATGAAACAGTTCAACGCATGGTTCTTAGCAGTGACACCATATCCTCAATGGGTTGCTAATGTTGTTCCGGTTCCAAAGAAAGATGCCAAGGTAAGTATGTGCGTAGACTACATGGATCTGAACAGGGCAAGCCCCAAAGATGACTTCCCACTGCCACACATTGATGTCTTGGTCGACAACACTACTCAGCCGAAGGTATTCTCCTTCATGGATGGTTTCTCGGGTTATAATCAAATCAAAATGGTGCCTGAAGACATGGAGAAAACTACCTTTGTCACACAGTGGGGCACTTTCTGTTATAAGGTCATGCCTTTTGGGTTGAAGAAGGCTGGGGAAACTTATCAGTGTGCTATGGTAGCTTTATTTCACGACATGATTCATCATGAGATTGATGTCTACGTTGATGACATGATAGCCAGATAACAAACTGAGGAAGAACATCTTGATCATCTACATAAATTGTTTGAAATACTAAAGAAGTACAAGTTGAGGTTGAATCCAAACAAGTGCACCTTCGGGGTGAGATCCGGTAAACTCCTGTGTTTCATCATCAGCAATAAAGGTATTGAGGTTGATCCTACAAAAGTTAAAGATATTTAAGAAATGTCGACTCCCCGTATCGAGAAGGAATTCTGAGGTTTCTTAGGACAGCTGAATTACATTGCCTGTTTCATTTCTCATTTAACTGCTACTTGTGAACAAATCTTCAAGCTGCTGAAGAAAGATCAAGTAGTAAAATGGAACGACGACTGTCAAATAGCCTTTGATAAAATTAAGGAGTACCTACAAGAACATCAAATTCTGATTCCACCTGTGATCGGTGGATCTGGAACTGACTGTTTAACGCTGGTTCGCGAAATGTCGCGGAAGCAAGAGTCGCCACCGTCTTTTATTTTCTCCAAATGGAAAGGACAAAAGCACAGAAAAATTCCTTATAGAGATTGCTCTCGGTTCGGGAGGTAGGTTATAGAAAGGGAAGGTGTTAGCACCCTTTCTATCCATGGTTATCCATGGGCTCTTAGATACTTGCTCATTTGTGTTTTCAAAATTGTTTGTTTGCTTTTCAAGTGTGGGTTTTAAAAAGTTTCTTTGAAAATTCCAGTTCGACTCTTGTGTCGGTCCTCAAGAGTGTTTGAAAAATTGCTTTCGAAAGCTTTTTGAAAAGGTGTCGGTGTGAAAAGTATTTTTTGAATTTGTTTTGAAATTAGATCAAGTATCTACGAGAACCTACCTACCCTAAGGAATTCGTCTGTGTAAATGTCCTTAAAGTAGTGCCATCCCACCATTGAGAGGTAGGTAGCGCCACCGTTGGAGGTGTTCGGGTCAATTCGAGGTTCGGGACATGGTGATCACCAGAGCAATGGGAAGACACCTTAGAAGCTACCCTCATGCCAGGTTCCCGAATCATGAGGACTTACTAAGACATCCTCTACTCGACGATCACCTTTCGAGGCAAGGCAACAGTGAGGCGTACCCTAGGGGTGGTGTGTGCGATTTGTGTGTCGTTTTCATTTGCATTTATCTTGTCATGTTATTGGTGTTCTACGCTTGTTTTTATTTTGTCCATACATTCTTTCATGCCATTTGTTTAACAGTTAAAAATTTGCGAGAAAAATAGATTCTAAGCTATTACAAAAGGCGCGGGTCCACATCGCCAAAATTAAACCAGGACCCGATTTGACAGAAAAATAAAGAAAGAAAAAGAAAATAAGGAATTAAAAGTGCGAGAAATTAATTACATGGCTTTGGGAGAGATACATAAATATTTACACGAAATAAAATAAATATGCGAATAAGAATTAAATCGAAACGAGGGCGTTGGACCCCTTTTTGCAAAATTAAATTAATGAGGAATTAATTAATTAAAAAGAAAGAAAGAACTTGTTTTTTGATATTTTTTAGCATTTTAGGATTTAATATGAAAAAAAGAATTAATTAAAATAAATACTAACCCTAATTCTAGTGGCTTTTAATTTATTAAGAAGATATTGAATTTTAACCTAAATTAACCCTAATTTTTATATACAAATTTAATTATGAAAATAAATAAAATAAATAATATTAAATATTTGAAAGAACAAAAAAAGGATGAAAAGTTATTAATTAAACCCTATTTCTACATTTTTTAGATTTTTGTCATGAAAAGTATTAAAATTAAACCTAATTTACACTAAATTTAATTACATGCAAATTTATTTATAAAAATACTAGAAATAAAAATATTTATTATTTTTGCTCTTTTCTGATTTTTTATGTGTTTTATGTTTTTTATGGAAATAATTAATTAATTAAATAAAACAACAATTAGAAAGAAAATAGAAAATAAATAAAAAACAAAGACTTGCAAACCTAGGGGGTCTGCCCCTGATTTTGGAGGTGAAGCCCAGCACTTTAGGGCCCAATTCCTTAAGCCTCGTTGACTTTGGCACTAAGGTGTATCAGTGTTGACCATGGTTCATCATATTCCTTGGATCTGGGCCTTTGATCTGATGCCCTTGGACGCGTGGATGGCTTGATTATGGAGGTGCATGATGTGCGTTTACACTGAAGCTGCATGTGAATATGGGTTGAAAAAATATATTGAAAGTATGAAGACCTGGGGCTCGAACCCAGGTCATGTGCTTTGCCACCACTACGCCTTGCCAGCTGAACCAGTTTACGCATGTTAATATATAATAAACAACAAATATAATAAATAAAACAAGCGTTAGTGGGGCCTCTGAGCGCGAACTTTTAAACAGGCCAACCATCTCTTGCCACGAGTTCATCTTCTTCGTTGTATTTTATTTTTCTGAAATACAAACAATGAGCAACGGTTTTTTATGCGTGGCTGTAGACACCATACAAGAAAATAGCGATTAGCCACCGGACGCTCATAAATTGAGCGCGAGGGTAGCTTCTTCTTCGTCCAGACACGTTGAATTCAATGGCTTTGGTCTCAGCCTCCAATTTTTCCTTATTCCAAAACCCCCAATTTGAAGGTTGAAGAACCCTAAATATCAACAATGGCATAATCGCGTATAATGCATAAAAATACAATCAAATGCATGGGTTAGCTTCAGAATCAAATGACAAACATGAATCAAGCGTTAAATTTCACAAAGAATGCATGGATTAAGATGTACGATTATGAAATTTTTTGTGCACAGGTCCGGTTCGTGTTACCAATTCTTTAAGCTTTGAGGAATGTTCTTGATTGGGAAACGTTCAGTGAACCTTCAGCAAGCTAATGAAACAAAAATTATGCCTTGAATCGCCCTAGAATGTGGTTTTCAGAATTGAGTTTCTTGCAAAAAAATTCAAGTTTGATGAATGGTTTTTAGCGCAGTTGTGTGGTCTTTTTGATTAGGTTTTCATTCAGGCTTATGTAATGAATCAATTAGGTCAAGAAAAACCAAACAAATCAATTGCATTCATGGTTTTTGGAAATTTGATTTTCAAGATCTTTTTTCAAATATTTTCCATGCAATTTTGTACCAATTATGATCCAATCAATCCAAATCTTTCCATATTGAACCAATGTTGACTTTTCAAAATATCCAAAAATTTTAGGTCATTTGAACCAATGTTGACTTTTCAAAATATCCAAAAATTTCCCAACTTCCACAAGGCATAACTTGCTCAATTTTTAAGCTTTTCTCATGTTCCTGGACATTTTGGAAAGCTCTTTGAGTCCTCTAAAAAATGTGATTTGTCCCATGTCATTTTGATTTACCAATCTCAAGTTATGGCCTTTGACTTAAAGTCCCTTCTTGTTGACTTTTGAAAATGACCTATAATGTTGAAATTGATAACTTTTTGTGAGAGCATTTCTTGGACTTGAAGTATGAAGATGAGTTGTAGGAAATGTCTTTCTCTTCAAAATGAGCTTTGGATGGAATTTTTCTGATAATCCATGTGGAAGTTATGCCTTGGTCAATTTACAGTTGACTTTTTCAGCTGTCCAAATAAGGAAACTTTTGCATCTTGATGCTTTTTGAGCCAAGCTTTGAGAATCATGATCAAGCATTGATCAAATGATGTTTGTGGCTTCAAAATGATATGTTGACCAAAAACTTGAACTTTTGACTGTCAAATGACCATTTTGCCCCTACAGTTGACTGTAGTGCAATTAGGGTTTTGACTGTGCAATTTTGTGCTGAATGTCTTGAAACTTGATATGAGGATGCTTGACCATATTTGTAGGCATGTGAGACTTGATTGGACCTTTGGAAACTTCA
Organism: Vicia faba; assembly: GCA_948472305.1. NCBI lineage: Eukaryota > Viridiplantae > Streptophyta > Magnoliopsida > Fabales > Fabaceae > Vicia > Vicia faba. Next base: position 930,341,423 of record OX451735.1, read on the forward strand.
TTTTTTTGATCAGAACCAAAACCCTAATTTTGACTGTTCAGGAGACTCTTACACTGTGCAACTCTTGGAGAATTTTGTAGCTTGTCTTGGCAAATCTTTGAAGAATATGGGAGGGCAAATTTTGGGGTACAACAGTTGCCCCTGTTCAATCTTCTTAGACCTGAGGATGCAGATTGGCTGACGTGCCTTTCGTAATCCGAGGGTAGAAGATGATTGAACACTAGAGTGCCCAGAAATTTGCGCTCACATAGTGGAAACGGGCTTATAGATGCCATTTAGAGATTGGTGAATAGGATGATGGGCTTATAGATGCCATCTGGATGTTGATCGCGTAAGAGATTCCTTAGCGAGAACCTGCATACCTGCAAAATAGAAAATGATTACCTGACACGTTGCAGGAGCTGATTTTCAGATGCTTGATATATATATGTCCTGACTGGTTACAGGAGCTGGATCTGGAGTTTCAAACGGTGATGAATGAACCAGGGATGGTTACTATCTTAGCATGAACGGTAAGAGAACCTTGGGTGACTTTAACTTCAACAACGCTTGTTGAGAAAATCTTGGTGGGAATTACCATCTTCGCAGTATCGGGAAGAGAACCAATAGGCAATTATAATCTGAAAGGGAATTACATCTCACGCACCATCGGGGAGGGAACCAAAGGAAATTATAACCTAAAAGGGAATTACATCTCACGCACTGTCGGGGAGAGGACCACAGGAAATTATAACCTAAAAGGGAATTACATCTCACGCACCGTCGGGGAGAGGACCATAGGAAATTATAACCTAAAAGGGAATTACATCTCACGCACCGTCGGGGAGAGAACCAAAGGAAATTATAACCTAAAAGGGAATTACATCTCACGCACCGTCGGGGAGAGGACCACAGGAAATCATAACCTGAAAGGGAATTACATCTCACACACCGTCGGGGAGAGAACCAAAGGAAATTATAACCTAAAAGGGAATTACATCTCACGCACCGTCGGGGAGAGGACCACAGGAAATCATAACCTGAAAGGGAATTACATCTCACGCACCGTCGGGGAGAGGACCACAGGAAATCATAACCTGAAAGGGAATTACATCTCACGCACCGTCGGGGAGAGGACCATAGGAAATCATAACCTGAAAGGGAATTACATCTCACGCACCGTCGGGGAGAGGACCATAGGAAATCATAACCTGAAAGGGAATTACATCTCACGCACCGTCGGGGAGAGGACCATAGGAAATCATAACCTGAAAGGGGGTTATCACCTCACGCACCATCGGGGAGGGAACCATAGGAAATTATAATCTCAAAAGCGAACGTCTGAGAAAAACCTGAGATAACTTCTACTGAGTCTTCATCAGAAAAATCTGTTGGGAGTCGATTTAGCTGGACTAGAGAAGGCCTTGGACTGGATAAGAAATCTTTTGGAGTTTGATTAACTGAACCGGTCTAGGTCTTGAAATATGATTGAGAATTTAACTGAATCTTTCCTGAAAGGTAAAGGTCAGTCATATGCAATGCATGAAATGGATCAAGCAATGATGTTCTCAACATAAATGAGATTTGTATGATATAATGCGTCTATGCATGCTGTAATGATGTATGTGATGTTTTATGAATGTATGTTTTCGTCTAGGAAAGTAAATCCTTGACGGGTGCCGGGAAGTCATATCCTGGGCTGATGTTGAAGAATAGATTTTGCTTCCGCTGGGGATGATAATTGCAAGAATACCGATAGGAGAAAATGACTCCGTTGAGGAATAAACTTGGCGAATGGAAGAGTCTGCGGGGATAAAAATACTCTAGCGACCATGCTGGGGAGTGATACTCTGTGGAGAGAGGGATGCTTTTGCTGAATTGTTGATGGTAACTTGCTGGAGATATCATTGTTGTATTGGAAGTGTTGATAGACTTCGCTGGGGGTAAGAGAATTTCGTCGAGGACGCTCTTTCCATGGCTTTTGGCTGAGGATAACCCAGTTATATCCTGTTAAGGAAATAACTCTTTGAATAAAGCTGGACGACGCGTTCGTGCTCTGCGAGGATAAGCTTCCAGAATTTACTGGGGATAAGCTTACTGTTTGGGGAGATGAATTCCAACTTTCCTGGGGAAACTGGGTTGGACTCTCCTGGGGAGATTTTGAACTGCAGGGAAGTGATTCCTTTGAGTGTTGATAGGCCGCCGGGGAACAATATTTAGACCAAGACTGCCGGGGATGCTTGTTAAGAATATGTATATTGCTGCTGGGGAGACGTTGAGATTTGCTGGGGGATACTCAACTTCCTTAAGATTTGATAACTCTGCTTGGAGAAGAAGTGTATTGACTGCTGACTTACTCTCTGGGGAATTAAGATGTACTGGTCATGTTCTTTAGTTGAACCTGCCTTGGTACCTTAGAGGACAGAACAATTAGATTGCTTAGACAACTCTTTATTGCCCCTGTTTCTAGTGTCACCTGTAATTAATCCTTTGTTTCGTATGCAAATATTTATGAGTTAGAAAATTATTGTCAATGCATATATCACAAATTGAACCTTGGACGTTCTTCGTAAAACAAAACAGAAAAAGAAAAACAATTGGCACTTTTGACTGAAAATTATATTCGTATTGATTTTTGAATGGCCTGAAAATAGGCATTTTGTGTACAAGAGGCTGACGTCCTAGTAAGAGAACGCCGCCGAGCAAAAGAGTTTATACAAATTTTGTACAGAAGAAAATAAAACAGCTGTGTGAAAAATGAATGATCCCACTGGGTTTCAACTCTGCCATTGCCTTTATAACTCCGAGCGTCTCATCACTTGATGACCTTGGTTGAAGATGAAGCTGACTGATCGATGCCATCGGAACTTGATGTAGATACCGGATTCTGGATGCAAAGTGATCAAACGAGACATAGTATTACGCTTTTATCCCTAATTTTTGCCTGGACCGCCCTTTCGGGTTTTCAGTCCACCGGGATACCCATTTTTGCCCAAGCCGCCTTTTCAGGTTTTCGACTTGCCGGGTGTACAGATTTTTTCATTTCATCCCTTCATTTTGCCCGAACCCTTTTGGTTCGACGGGAAGCCCTAATTTTTGCCTAGGCATGTCAGCCTAGCGGGTCTTTTTTCATGTGTAGTATCTTTTTACTATGTCTGCATTGGCGGGATGAGGAAGGTCGTCACCATCCATGTTGGTTAGAATCATGGCTCCTCCTGAGAACACATGTTTAACCACAAATGGCCCTTTGTACGTAGGGGTCCATTTGCCCCTTGGATCACTCTGAGGAAGGATGATTCTCTTGATTACCAGATCCCCAGCTTGATATTCCTGTGGTCTGACCTTTTTGTTAAATGCCCTGATCATCCGTTTCTGATACGTCTGACCATGACAGATAGCAGCAAGTCTCTTTTCATCAATGAGGTTGAGCTGATCAAGTCGTGTCTGGATCCAATCATCTTCGTTCAGATTTGCATCCTTCATTATCCGGAGAGAGGGTATTTGAACCTCGATCGGCAAGACTGCCTCCATACCATAAACCAGAGAGAAAGGAGTTGCCCCGGTTGACGTCCTAGCTGAGGTACGGTACCCATGTAGAGCGAACGGTAACATCTCGTGCCAATCTTTATAAGTCACTGTCATCTTCTGCACGATCTTCTTGATGTTCTTATTTGCTGCTTCTACAGCCCCATTCATCTTCGGTCTATAAGGAGAAGAATTGTGGTGCTGTATCTTGAACTGCTCGCAGAGCTCAGCGATCATCTTGTTATTCAGATTGGTGCCGTTGTCTGTAATAATTCTCTCGGGGACACCGTACCGACAGATCAGATTGTGTCGAAGGAACCGTGCCACAACAGTCTTGGTTACTGTAGCATAGGAAGCTGCTTCAACCCACTTTGTAAAATAATCAATCGCCACTAGGATGAAGCGATGCCCATTAGATGCCGTAGGTTTAATCTCACCAATCATGTCTATGCCCCACATTGCAAACGGCCAAGGCGCAGTCAGAACATTCAGGGGAACTGGAGGAACATGCACCTTGTCTGCGTAAATCTGGCACTTGTGGCATGTCCTGGAATGTTGATAGCAGTCAGCTTCCATTGTGGACCAGTAATATCCTGCCCGTAGGATCTTCTTTGCCATTGTGTGTCCACTGGAATGTGTACCAAAGGTCCCTTCATGTAGCTCTTCCATGATCCTTTCTGCTTCAGTCTTATCCACACAACGCAGTAGGGTTGAATCATGGTTCCGTTTGTACAAGATGTCGTTGCTAAGGAAGAACTTTGCTGCGAATCTTCTCAAGAACTTCTTATCATTGACAGAGGCACCTTCGGGGTATTCCTGAGCTTCCAGATATCTCTTCACCTCATGGTACCAAGGCTTCTCAGTTACCAATTCAGTCTCGAGATCACAACAGTATGCCGGTTCGTCCAGTTTCCAGATGATGATCCGGGGAGCCTCATTATCCCATTTAACTTTGAACATAGAAGACATTGTAGCTAACGCGTCCGCCAACTGATTCTCTTCTCTTGGAAAGTGCTCAAATGTTATCTCTGTGAAGTGGGGGATCAAGGTCAACACACATTCTCTGTAAGGAATAAGATTAGGATGTTTCGTATCCCACTCTCCTTTGATCTGATTGATCACAAGAGCGGAATCTCCGAAGACACTCATAAACTTGATCCTTAAGTCGATCCAGCTTGGAGACCCATGATGCACGCCTCATACTCCGCCATGTTGTTGGTACAGTTGAAACACAACCGGGCAGTGAGCGGAGTATGAGTACCCTGTGGAGATATGATTATAGCACCGATGCCGTTACCCAAAGCATTGGAGGCCCCGTCAAAGTGCATAGACCATCGGGATCCTGGTTCAGGTCATTCATCCGGTCCAGGTACTTCACAATCAGTCACTATCATAATGCTTTCATCCGGAAACTCGAAGTTCATTGACTGATAGTCATCTACGGCCTGATGTGCTAAGTGGTCTGCCAATACACTTCCCTTGATGGCTTTCTGGGTTGTGTACTGAATGTCGTATTCCGTCAAGATCATCTGCCATCTTGCAATTCTCCCAGACAGAGCAGGCTTTTCGAATATGTACTTTATAGGATCCATCTTTGAGATCAATAAGGTAGTGTGAGTCAGCATATACTGTCTCAGCCGGCGAGCAGCCCATACCAAAGCGCAGCAAGTTTTCTCAAGCAGTAAGTATCGGGTCTCACAGTCGGTAAACTTTTTGCTAAGGTAATAAATGGCATGCTCTTTTCGGCCAGACTCGTCATGCTGCCCCAGCACACACCCCATTGAGTTGTCAAGCACTGTCAGGTATAGTATCAGAGGTCTCCCTTCAACCGGTGGCATAAGGATAGGTGGTTCTTGGAGATACTCTTTGATTTTGTCAAAAGCGGCCTGACATTCATCATTCCAACGTACTACCTGATCTTTCTTCAGCAGCTTGAAGATTGGCTCACAGGTAGCAGTCAGATGTGAGATGAATCGATCGATGTAATTCAGGCGTCCTAAAAAGCCTCTGACCTCCTTCTCTGTCTTAGGAACTGGCATCTCTTGAATAGCTTTGACCTTAGCAGGGTCCACTTGAATACCTTTATCACTGACTACGAAGCCTAGCAACTTTCCAGATCTTACCCCGAAGGTGCACTTGTTCGGGTTCAGTCTCAGCTTGTATAGTTTCAACCAGTCAAACAACTTCTGCAGATGATCTAAGTGTTCTTCCTCAGTCTGGGACCTTGCGATCATGTCGTCAACATACACTTCTATCTCATGATGGATCATGTCATGAAATAAAGCAACCATGGCACGTTGGTAGGTTGCCCCAGCGTTCTTCAATCCAAAAGGCATGACCTTGTAGCAGAAGGTGCCCCACTAAGTAACAAATGTGGTCTTTTCCATGTCTTCAGGTGCCATCTTGATCTGATTGTAACCTGAGAAACCATCCATGAAAGAGAATACCTTATGCTGAGCTGTATTATCAACAAGGACATCAATGTGAGGTAAAGGGAAGTCATCCTTGGGGCTGGCCCTGTTCAGACCCCTGTAGTCGACACACATTCTGACCTTACCATCCTTCTTAGGTACCGGCACCACATTAGCAACCCACTGAGGGTAAGAAGTCACTGCAAGGAACCCGGCATCGAATTGTTTCATAACTTCGGCCTTAATCTTCTCAGACATCTCTGGACGCATCCGACGGACCTTTTGCTTAACTGGAGGGCAGTCTTCCTTAGTTGGCAAGTGATGGACCACAATATCGGTATCCAACCCGGGCATGTCTTCGTAGGACCAGGCGAAGATCTCCATATAATCATGTAGCATTTGAGTCAACCGTTGCTTCACGCTGAGCTCTAGGTTAGCACCAATCTTTACCTCTTTCCTGTCTGCCTCTGTACCCAAGTTTACTGTTTCCACTGGCTCTTCATGGGGTTGAATTGCCCTCTCTTCCTGAAGCAACAGTCTTGCAAGCTCACCAGGCACTTCGTAATCATCTTCACCTTCGTCTTCGGCTAAGTTGATCGGATTTTCGAAGTCATAACTGGCAGTAGCAGGGTTGTTATCAGTGAGATCCAGAGTGGATTGAAACCTGTATGAGTGAGTGTGTGTGTAAATACAGCTGTTTTTGAAATATATGTAAAGGAAAGAAAGACAGAAAAGGAGCATAAGATTTGTAATGCGAAAAAACGTCCAAGATTTTCATTCATGATATATGAAATGACAATTTATGCCCTCACAAATAGAACCACGGTGCCTCGGGTGAGACACCGGGCCATAGAGTTTATTATTGTTTATTACAAATACCAAAAACATAGGAATTCATTACTTAGTAACAAGAGAAACAGATAGGTTGTCCTTTGCATTCCAATTATTAAGTCCACTGTCGGTCGCCGGGTAGATCCAGCTATCAAACTCAGCTTCCTCCACTTCGTCTTCGTCCCCAATAGCATTCACTCCATGAGCAGGAAGGGGAGCTGTCACTACATTGGGCTTCTCAGATGCCTCAAACTGTACTTCCTTGGCGTCAATAAGGTCCTGCAGCTTGCTCCTTAAGGCCCAACAGTCATCAGTAGAGTGCCCCGGGCTATCTGAATGGTAAGCACAACGAGCATTCGGGTTGTACTTAGGAGATGCAGTATTTGGAAACTTTGGCGCCTCTGTGACAGTCACTAGGTTGGTTGTGAGCAACTGTGGCAAGATCTGCGACAAGGTCATACTTAAGCGGGTGAACTCTCTCCGGGGTCTTTCAGCCCTTTGAGGATTAGTCGGCCGAGGAGCGGCAGCAGGCTTAGCAATCATTACCGCACTGACAGATTGGCGGCGCTCAGGTCTCTCTGATCTCTTGGAACCATATACGGCACTAGCCTCCTTCTTGAAGGGTTTCTTCTCAGCACTAGACGATGCACCCTTCGGAATCTTACCAGATTTTAACCCAGCCTCAATTCTTTCTCCAGTCAGAATCAAATCAGTGAACCCAGCAGAAGAATTCCCGATGAGATGGTTGAAAAATGGCCCAGATAAGGTCCCCAAGAACATGTCTACCAACTCCCGATCAGTCAACGGAGGCTGCACCCTGCCAGCCAGGTCTCTCCACTTCTGAGCGTACTCCTTAAAACCTTCACTTGAACCTAACGACATACCCTGGAGTTGGGTACGTGTAGGGGCAAGGTCGGCATTATATTGATACTGCTTATAGAAAGCAGTAGCCAACTCCTCCCAGTTACGAACCTTGGTCCCATCCAGCTGATAGAACCATTCGAGATGAGTCCCTGAAAGACTCTCTTGGAAGAAGTGGATCCACAAATTTTTATCCGCAGAGTACGGTTGAATCTTTCAAACATAGGACCTGAGATGTAGCTTGGGACAAGACGCCCCGTCGTACTTAGAGAAGGATGGTGCTTTGAACTTGTGAGGGATAATCACACCAGTGGACAAACCCAGATCTCCGAAATCCAGCCCAGGTACCTGTTGTATTTCCATAGCCTTCAACCTGTCCTCCAACTGCTTGTAACGGTCTTCTGCAGGAGGGTACTGCTCTTCATCAAAATCAGTCTCGTTGTCGGAGACTACCGGACTAGGAACCCTTGCTTCTACCTGAGGAGTACTCTTGCCAACAGAAGAACCAGCCTCTTCCTGCTGCAGAGCATTGCCAAACCTTCGGCCCGAGTTGAACAGAACAGTCCTTCTCTTCTTCTTCTTCTCCTTCTTCAGGAGCATAGCCTTCAGCTCTTCTTGGCCTTGAGCCAAACCCTTGATTAATTCCTGAAACTGCGCATTCTGCGCCTGAAGAGCCTTGATGGATGTCTCAGTTGATGACGAGTAGGGATTCATGACGCTGAAATAAACAGCGAAGAACTGTAAGCAACCTGAAAAGAGGGAAAACCTGCTATGCACATGATGAATGATATGTTTATGTAATGCATTCAAGGGTTCGAAAGTTCAAATTTGTTGTAGACAAGAAAGAACACACGTTATCATTAAGGAAATCATTGTTTAATACATCAAAGCCTCATGGGCAAAATAATACAAAAATCAAATCAATCCCAAAATATGCTACGCATCCTCTTTGGAGCTATGTAAGTGTTGAGATTCCTCTCCTCATGCAACAGGCGGGTGAGCTCCAAGACCTTCTTTTCACTGGCATGTAGACTAGTCTCAAGAGAATTCCTTTCCTCCTTAAGCTGGATCCAGCTCTTCTGCATCTCTTCCCAGGATGTGGGCATATCAGGGTGCTGAATAGTATAGGACACTTCTCCTTCCAAGACTGGCTCTTTGATCACAGGGAGCATATGAGGATAGGGCATCACTAACTTCTGGGAGCGGGCTCGTACCCACTTGAGATAAGGTTCCAACGGGATGGAGTTCCTGTGCCCCAGTGTCTTGATGTCTATCCTACTTGGCATCCTCCAGGCTCTGATAAATCTCTGGAGAAGTCCTTGAGTATCGTTGTCGAAGTCAAAAACTATGTCAGGAATTAACATGTCATGAGGACCATCCCTCCGAGCATAACCAAACTGTCTCCAAGCCAAGCATGGGCTGTAAGTAATACCTCCTCTGATTCCAAGTAAAGGAACATTAGGGTACTCCCCGCAACGATCAATGATAGTGACATCTTCTCTGGACCTAGGGCACCAATGTATATCTGCATGTGTAAGAGTCATCAGCCGCTGTGACCATCTCAAACCCCGCTCATTCTTCAGGACTGATTGCGGAAGGTGCGAAATAAACCACCTTCCCAGGAGAGGAGTGCAACACATAAGGACACCTCTTTTTCTCATGGTTCGAGTGTAACATGAGTGAAGGATGTCCCCCAGCAACGTAGGTATAGGATTCCTGGACATAAAGATCTGGACAGCACTGATATCAATAAGCTGATCTGGATTAGGGAACAACACCAAACCATAGACAAGGAGGGCCACCACTTCTTCAAAAGCTTGCAAGTCAAGGGAGTTCCAACATTCATGGGCCTTTTCAAACAGAAACCTGGCTAAGAACCCTTTGATACCACTTCTAACTTCCCAATGTCCCTTGAGGTCAGATGACTGTAGGTGCAAGGCTTTAGCAATCTCTTCAAGCTTAGGTTCCTTTTCTGTACCGTTGAAGGGTAGCTGATCAAGGATAGGGATCTTCAGGAGCCGAGAGAACTCCTCCAATGTAGGTACCAACTGATAGTCCAAGAAGGTGAAACAGTGATGCAGAGGATCAAAGAATTGGAACAGGACCTTGATTATATCTTCCTCAATGTTGGTGTTGACCAAGCTGATGAGGCTTCCATGTCTTTCACTGAATGATGAGTTCTCGGGAATCCTGGATATGAGTTCCTTAAGCTGAGGAGGGATCCTTACAAGACTGACTTGAATTGTCTTTCTACGAACAGTTTCCACGTCCTACAAAACAAAGAACAAAGATGAAGATTCGAACCCCTGAAATGGTTAGTCAATGCATATGATGCTGGATGATGTCATGATGCTATGATTAAACATACCACAGATATTTACAAAGACAAACATGTAAGGCACACAAGGCACACAAGGCAAGCCCTTAGGGTTTAAGGCCAGCATGGGGTCTGGGTAGTACCCTCTTGAAGTTGGTGAGCTCAACCTGTCCTATCAGAAGTAACCGGGTTCTAAGGGTCCCAATATCACGGGATTGCTTTCATTGTTCATCGTTTCGATTTAGCCACTGAACTGGCGACCGAAATTTTCCAGGAAAGCAACCCTCAATTGAGTGTAGTATCGAGTATCAACCAACCTCGGACTGCACCAAAGTCAGTTATCTCACTACCCTAAAGAGGCCAAGATAGTTCAATTAAGGTTCCTAAGGTCTGTTGATGCTTCACGACACCACGCGGAGGCCCCGTACTCTCCTTGACTGAACTCAAGGGTTACCGGTACACACCAAAGTGCCACATCAACGTAGCAGACTGTTTCAACCATGTCGGTATACCCCACACAGTTCCCTCACAGTCTTGTTGCTACTTTCTAAGAAGGTATCCCCCAGATCCGGGTTAGGATCTATAGAACTCCCAAGCAACCCACAATAATAAAGCAAGCAAGGAAAGCAATTGAAAACACAGTTATGAATTATCCCTAAGGTATACCTCACTTTAAAATTATTCCCCAGCAGAGTCGCCAGTTCTGTGATCGGTGGATCTGGAACTGACTGTTTAACGCTGGTTCGCGAAATGTCGCGAAAGCAAGAGTCGCCACCGTCTTTTATTTTCTCCAAATGGAAAGGACAAAAGCACAGAAAAATTCCTTATAGAGATTGCTCTCGGTTCGGGAGGTAGGTTATAGAAAGGGAAGGTGTTAGCACCCTTTCTATCCATGGTTATCCATGGGCTCTTAGATACTTGCTCATTTGTGTTTTCAAAATTGTTTGTTTGCTTTTCAAGTGTGGGTTTTAAAAAGTTTCTTTGAAAATTCCAGTTCGACTCTTGTGTCGGTCCTCAAGAGTGATTGAAAAATTGCTTTCGAAAGCTTTTTGAAAAGGTGTCGGTGTGAAAAGTATTTTTTGAATTTGTTTTGAAATTAGAGCAAGTATCTACGAGAACCTACCTACCCTAAGGAATTCGTCTGTGTAAATGTCCTTAAAGTAGTGCCATCCCACCATTGAGAGGTAGGTAGCGCCACCGTTGGAGGTGTTCGGGTCAATTCGAGGTTCGGGACATGGTGATCACCAGAGCAATGGGAAGACACCTTAGAAGCTACCCTCATGCCAGGTTCCCGGATCATGAGGACTTACTAAGACATCCTCTACTCGACGATCACCTTTCGAGGCAAGGCAACAGTGAGGCGTACCCTAGGGGTGGTGTGTGCGATTTGTGTGTCGTTTTCATTTGCATTTATCTTGTCATGTTATTGGTGTTCTACGCTTGTTTTTATTTTGTCCATACATTCTTTCATGCCATTTGTTTAACAGTTAAAAATTTGCGAGAAAAATAGATTCTAAGCTATTACAAAAGGCGCGGGTCCACATTGCCAAAATTAAACCAGGACCCGATTTGACAGAAAAATAAAGAAAGAAAAAGAAAATAAGGAATTAAAAGTGCGAGAAATTAATTACATGGCTTTGGGAGAGATACATAAATATTTACACGAAATAAAATAAATATGCGAATAAGAATTAAATCGAAACGAGGGCGTTGGACCCCTTTTTGCAAAATTAAATTAATGAGGAATTAATTAATTAAAAAGAAAGAAAGAACTTGTTTTTTGGTATTTTTTAGCATTTTAGGATTTAATATGAAAAAAATAATTAATTAAAATAAATATTAACCCTAATTCTAGTGGCTTTTAATTTATTAAGAAGATATTGAATTTTAACCTAAATTAACCCTAATTTTTATATACAAATTTAATTATGAAAATAAATAAAATAAATAATATTAAATATTTGAAAGAACAAAAAAAGGATGAAAAGTTATTAATTAAACCCTATTTCTACATTTTTTAGATTTTTGTCATGAAAAGTATTAAAATTAAACCTAATTTACACTAAATTTAATTACATGCAAATTTATTTATAAAAATACTAGAAATAAAAATATTTATTATTTTTGCTCTTTTCTGATTTTTTATGTGTTTTATGTTTTTTATGGAAATAATTAATTAATTAAATAAAACAACAATTAGAAAGAAAATAGAAAATAAATAAAAAACAAAGACTTGCAAACCTAGGGGGTCTGCCCCTGATTTTGGAGGTGAAGCCCAGCACTTTAGGGCCTAATTCCTTAAGCCTCGTTGACTTTGGCACTAAGGTGTATCAGTGTTGACCATGGTTCATCATATTCCTTGGATCTGGGCCTTTGATCTGATGCCCTTGGACGCGTGGATGGCTTGATTATGGAGGTGCATGATGTGCGTTTACACTGAAGCTGCATGTGAATATGGGTTGAAAAAATATATTGAAAGTATGAAGACCTGGGGCTCGAACCCAGGTCATGTGCTTTGCCACCACTACGCCTTGCCAGCTGAACCAGTTTACGCATGTTAATATATAATAAACAACAAATATAATAAATAAAACAAGCGTTAGTGGGGCCTCTGCGCGCGAACTTTCAAACAGGCCAACCATCTCTTGCCACGAGTTCATCTTCTTCGTTGTATTTTATTTTTCTGAAATACAAACAATGAGCAACGGTTTTTTATGCGTGGCTGTAGACACCATACAAGAAAATAGCGATTAGCCACCGGACGCTCATAAATTGAGCGCGAGGGTAGCTTCTTCTTCGTCCAGACACGTTGAATTCAATGGCTTTGGTCTCAACCTCCAATTTTTCCTTATTCCAAAACCCCCAATTTGAAGGTTGAAGAACCCTAAATATCAAGATTGGCATAATCGCGTATAATGCACAAAAATACAATCAAATGCATGGGTTAGCTTCAGAATCAAATGACAAACATGAATCAAGCGTTAAATTTCACAAAGAATGCATGGATTAAGATGTACGATTATGAAATTTTTTGTGCACAGGTCCGGTTCGTGTTACCAATTCTTTAAGCTTTGAGGAATGTTCTTGATTGGGAAACGTTCAGTGAACCTTCAGCAAGCTAATGAAACAAAAATTATGCCTTGAATCGCCCTAGAATGTGGTTTTCAGAATTGAGTTTCTTGCAAAAAAATTCAAGTTTGATGAATGGTTTTTAGCGCAGCTGTGTGGTCTTTTTGATTAGGTTTTCATTCAGGCTTATGTAATGAATCAATTAGGTCAAGAACAACCAAACAAATCAATTACATTCATGGTTTTTGGAAATTTGATTTTCAAGATCTTTTTTCAAATATTTTCCATGCAATTTTGTACCAATTATGATCCAATCAATCCAAATCTTTCCATATTGAATTATGCACGAATTATTGAGTAGATTACATGTGCAAAAAGATTTGTTAGGTTAAGTTAAATATTTTTCATATATTTAATTTGATTTAAATGAATTATTATAAATAAAAATTCAAATAAATAAATAAAAAATGAAGAAATACTTCCCTTTGGGCCAAGTGGTCGTGCTCATGCCATGGATGATGAATTATGGAAGAAAAATGGGCCCATTAGCAATTTTAGGTCATTTGAACCAATGTTGACTTTTCAAAATATCCAAACATTTCCCAACTTCCACAAGGCATAACTTGCTCAATTTTTAATCTTTTCTCATGTTCTTTGACATTTTGGAAAGGTCTTTGAGTCCTCTAAACAATGTCTTTGGTCCCATGTCATTTTGATTTACCAATCTCAAGTTATGGCCTTTGACTTAAAGTCCCTTCTTGTTGACTTTTGAAAATGACCTATAATGTTGAAATTGATAACTTTTTGTGAGAGCATTTATTGGACTTGAAGTATGAAGATGAGTTGTAGGAAATGTCTTTCTCTTCAAAATGAGCTTTGGATGGAATTTTTCTGATAATCCATGTGGAAGTTATGCCCTGGTCAATTTACAGTTGACTTTTTCAGCTGTCCAAATAAGGAAACTTTTGCATCTTGATGCTTTTTGAGCCAAGCTTTGAGAATCATGATCAAGCATTGATCAAATGATTTTTGTGGCTTCAAAATGATATGTTGACCAAAAATTTGAACTTTTGACTGTCAAATGACCATTTTGCCCCTACAGTTGATTGTAGTGCAATTAGGGTTTTGACTGTGCAATTTTGTGCTGAATGTCTTGAAACTTGATATGAGGATGCTTGACCATATTTGTAGGCATGTGAGACTTGATTGGACCTTTGGAAACTTCATTTTTTTGATCAGAACCAAAACCCTAATTTTGACTGTTCAGGAGACTCTTACACTGTGCAACTCTTGGAGAATTTTGTAGCTTGTCTTGGCAAATCTTTGAAGAATATGGGAGGGCAAATTTTGGGGTACAACACCACCAATCAAAATAATACCTATAATCATGTACTTAATAGTGCTAGAGAATTCAATAGGGTGTGTACTGGGGCAGTATGACGAGTCTGGTCAAAAAGAGCATGCAATATACTACCTTAGCAAAAAATTTACTAACTGTGAAACAAGATATTCACTGCTCGAGAGAACTTGTTACACTTTGGCATGGGCTACTCGCCGACTAAGACAATATATGTTGACCCATACTACTTTGTTGATCTTTAAAATGGATCCCATCAAGTACGTATTTGAGAAACCAGCTCTTTCGGAAGATTACCCCATTGGAAAATGGTCTTAATAGAATATGACATTCAGTACACCACCCAAAAAGCCATTAAAGGAAGTGTACTAGCAGACCATTTGGCGCATCAAGCGGTAGATGACTATCACTCTATGAACTTCGAATTCCCGGACGAGAACATTATGCTAGTAATAGATTATGCAGAACTTGGACCGTATGAAGGACCTGAGCTAGGATCCCGATGGACTATGGTTTTTGATGGAACTTCTAACGCACTTGGTAATGGAATCGGTGATGTAATTATCTCTCCTCTGGTTTTTCATACGCCTTTCACTGCCATACTTTGCTTTGACTACACCAATAATATGGCCAAATATGAAGTGTGCATCATGGGTCTTAAAGTTGTTATTGACCTGAGAATCAAATTCTTGAGTGTATATGGGGGTTCATCCTTGGTAATCAGTCAGGTCAAGGGAGAATAGTATACGAAGCATCTGAATCTTATCCCTTACCGAGAACATATGTTAAACTTGATTCTGTATTTTGAAGAGATTACCTTTGAGCATATACTAAGAGAAGAGAATCAGTTGGCAGACGCATTGGCTACCATGTCATCCATGTTCAAGGTCAGAATTACCATAGAAAGATTCGACGAACCGGTATACTGTTATGGAATTGACACTGGTGGAGTAGATGAAAAACCTTGGTTTCACGAAGTGAAAAGGTACCTTAAAACTCAATAATACCCTGGGGGAGCATCAATCAATGATAAGAAATTCTTATGAAGGTTATCGACTAAGTTCTTCTTGAGCAATGGAATTTTATACAAGCATGATCATGACTCAACTCTGCTTCGTTGTATGGACAAGAAGGAAGCAGATGAAATTATGTAAGACATGCACGAGGGTGTCTTCGGCACTCACTCCAGTGGGCATACTATGGCTACAAAGATTTTGAGAGCTGGTTACTACTGGTCGACTATGGAAACTGACTGTCACCATCACTCGAGAACTTGTCATAAAGGCCAAATTTACGCTGATAAATTTCATGTGCCTCCAGTACCTCTGAATGTCATGACTGCTCCTTAGACATTCGTAATGTGGGGCATTGATATTATTGGAGAAATCAAGCCTACCGCCTCTAACGGGCATCGCTTTATTCTCGTCGCCATTGACTATTTTACAAAGTGGGCTGAAGCAGCCTCGTTCGCCTCTGTCACTAAGAATGTGGTTTCCCGGTTCATCAAAAATAACATGATCTATCGGTATGGCATCCCTGAGGGAATCATCACGGACAATGGTACCAATCTCAACAATACTATGATAATTGAGCTCTGCATGGAGTTCAAGATCAAGCACCACAACTCTTCTCCATATCGTCCAAAGATGAATGGCACAGTGGAAGCCACCAACAAGAATATCAAGAATATTATACAGAAGATGGTTGTGACATACAAAGATTGGCACGAGATGTTACCATTTGCTCTCCATGGCTACCACACTTCTGCTAGAACATCCACTGGGGTAACCCTATTCTCTCTGGTTTATGGTATGGAAGATGTCCTACCTGTCAAAGTTCAGATTCCTTCTCTAAGGATTATGAAAGATGCAGACCTAGACGAAGACAAGTGGACTCAGACCAGGTTGGATCAGTTAAATCTAATAAATGAGAAAAGCCTTGTTGTTGTCTATCACGGTCAGATGTATCAGAAACGCATGATCAAGGCATTCAATAAAAAGATCAAGCATCGGGTATATCATGCTGGTGACTTGGTAATAAAGCGCATCATTCTACTATAAACTGATCCCAGGGGAAAATGAAATCCCACCTACGAAGGGCCATTTGTTGTCAAGAAAGTATTTTTGGGTGGTGTTATGATACTGACCACCATGGATGGTGAAGATATCCCATACCCTGTGAATGCGGACATAGTTAAAAGATACTACGCATAAACAACCAGCTAGGTTGATTGGACTAGGAAAAAATAAGGGCATTCCGGTGAACCAAAAGGGTTCAAGCAAAAATTAGGGATATATGAAAAGATTGTACACCCGACAAGTTGAAAACCTGAAAATGCGGCTTATGCAAAAAAGGGTATCCCGATGAACTGAAAACCTGAAAGGGCGGTCCAGGAAAAAAATAGGGATTAAAGCACACGACTATGTCCCGTTGGATCACTTACAGCAAGCTTTATTACCAAAGTCAAAGTTCAAATGGTACAGATCATTTCAATCAACTTCTTTCAACAGTAAGCGATGAGATGCTTGAAGACATAGGGGCAATAGCAGAGTTGGAACCCAATGAGATTATTTTCACATAGCTATATGTTTTCACTTTGTAATCTTTTCTCCATTTTTATGATGATTTCCTCTTACTAGGATTTCTGTCTCTTTGTATAAAATCGCCTGTTTATAGGCAAACTGTCAATATAAATACCACTTCAAATTCAAAATGTTTGTTTTTACGTTTTCTGTTTTGTTTGCAAAAACGTCCAATAAACTAAAGTTGAATGAACATATGCATATGAGCACATTAATTGTTAACATATGTATGCCTAAAAGCAGGAATAGCATTTACTCAAGACTCTAGGATTTGGGATGATGTTCAAGCTGTCCACAAATCCCCACAGAACCATTTCCATGGGATTATCTCCCACAGAGTAGTCTTCATAAAATAGTCTTCAACAAGATACGCTCCCCACAAGGATGAAATAACTTAATTCCCCAGTGAAGTCGCCAGCAGATAAAAGAATATGATCTTTTACCAATAATATTAACTTCCTAAAAAGTTCCAATCGGTACAGTTCATGGAATTTATCTTCCCTGTATCGGTTTATTCCTCCAAGACTGTAAAACTCCCTGCAGGTTTGCTTCTCTCCAACAGAGCTTATTTCCTCAACAGAGTGTCTCTTAGTCAAAAGGGTTTATTTCCCCAACATGGTTTATTTCCCCAATAGATTACCATCTCCCAGCTTGAGTCTACTTCTACCACGAGTTACCAACAAGTTTCTCACCTCCAATAAAAGACTGTTCGGATTACTATTCCACAGAGAGTCTCTATGGAATCTGAAATCAGACCAGATGATGTCTAACCAAATCCTTCCCAGACGAGTTGACATCCATATCGAAAACTCGGTCAGACGGTGCCCTGGAAGGTTATCCATCTCTTTTATCCCCAGTCAGGGTATATAAGAACTTAAATCCCCAGTATAGAAATGAACAACCAATGTTCTTGAACTCTTCTCCCCAAGCAGGAATTAACATTCTCCAGCAGAGTTTCCTCAAGCGAAGAGAAGAAATAAATATTCCCCAGCGGAGTCTCCTCAAACAGTAAGTAGGATTTCCCAACAGAAAAAATCCCTAGAAGATCGAAGATACACATACTCTTCATCCCCAGCAACAGTCAGAGATTTATTTTCCCCAGAGATGTTGCTCGAGTTTACAGATAAACTTCAATAATGAAATTCTGGCAGGAAATACTCAATGTCACAGTGAATGTTATGATACCGTATCTGACTTTCTATAAGACAGTAAATAAAAACAGTAAAGAACACAGTCAATTGTTTACCCAGTTCAGTGTGAAACAACACCTACTCTGGGGGCTACCAAGCCAGGGAGGAAATCCACTATAAGAGATATTAATTCAGGAATAAACCAACCAGTTTATCTCCTTCACTTAAGACCTACCCAATGCAACTTCAATCTAAGTTCAACTTAAACCTGAGTTCCTACTCACTCCCCCTCAATCACAGCAGTGATACTTAAAACAATTGACTAATGAAATAATGAAGACACTCTTCAGAACATACACTTGATTATGCTTCACAGCTTTTTGATCAAGTAACACAAACACTCGTGCTTCACAGCTTTGAGTGATACATAAACCTAACTTGACTTTGCTTCAAAGCTTTAGTCAAGAGACACAAAACACTCTTGCTTCAAAGCTTTGAGTGATACAAAAACCCTTACAATCAAAACCTATTCCAAGTCACTTATCACAATGATACTTGCTTGGATTACAACAGTTAAAACTATACAGCTCCTAATTGATCTTCAGTCAAAAGAGTTACTCTACAACCAGCATTCCTGTTGAATATATATGCAGTTGTTTCTTCAGCTAGGGTTTCCACAAAAAGCTAGGGTTAATTAGGTTTAACCTTAAGACTTGGTCACAAGACTTTATCAACCAGATTAGGGTTGAGCTAGGTTAACCCAACGTCCACGTGAGATTCTGTTCTGGAAGGAATGAGCCATCTTCCTGAAAAATCTCAGAATTAACCAAACTGCACATCTGTTAGATTAGTACAGGATGTCTTAACATTTGTTATGACATCAGAATTCCTGTTTACTGATTTTGGTAGAAGGAAATAAATGTGATCATTGCAAAATGCTCAGATACACACTCATAAACAGTAGCTACTGTATGCCATACTTTTTCTGCATAAAGTACCTAATAATCCAGAATGTTATGACATCAGTCATGACATTTACACACCTGGTTTTACCAGAAATACATGCCAATAACTAAACACTTACAAACTCCCCCTTTGGCAGATTTTTGGCTAAAACCCCTAAGCAATCAGAGAATAGAGAGCAGCAGAATGACTATGACTGCAGAAAAAATGTGATGTCTACCAAGAATTAACTTAAAATATCTCCCCCTCTTTAGCCACAAATAGGCCAAAGATACATGTACTTATATGTTATACAGTCATCCAAAATAAGTAATAAAAACAACAAATAAAATCTGAAAACACTTGCATCAACAGGAACCAGCATCAGGCTTGTCAACTCCACCAAACTTTAAGCACTGTCATCTTCAGAGGAGCTACTTTCTTCAGCATTGAGCTGATCTTCAGCAGCACCCTCTTCCCTTATGTTTCCTTCAGTCTCCTCCTGTTCTAAGCTGGCAATTAGGTTTTCTAGAGTCTTTTTCCTTGTCTCCAGCTCTTTGCAGGTCTCTTTCAATACAGCTATAACATCAGATGTCTTGGACTGAGTTTTTACAGATGATGTCTCAGCTGATGTTATGACAACGTCAGGAACATGAGATCCCTGAAATAGCTTGTAGTGTAACCCAAGAGCAGGAGCTCTTTTGCAAGCAGTATCTCTTTCCACCAGGATATCAGGGTACTGAGCAAGGATAATTCCACATAGGAGGGAGGGAAAGGCAATAGGGCCTTTAACAGCATAGCTACCAGCATGTTTTAAAGTTTGATCAAAAATGTACCTGCCATAGTCAAATTCAGTCTTGGTTCCAACAACATAAGTGAATCTCCCCAATCTTGTGGAGATGGTTGATTTATGGTTGGTAGGGACCCAGATGGCTGCACCAATCTTGTGCAGGATGGCAAATTTCATGCTTAGTTTGCTGGCATTCAGCTTGCCTTTTAAGGGCCAGCACTTGACTTGTCTTGCTGTGATGGTTTGGCATACTTCATTGTCAGTGACTTCTAGTTCAGGGCAAGCCTCATTTGATCTTCCAAGAAATTTTTTAATTTCAGATGGAGAGAAATTAACCCTTCTTCCTCTCACATAGACACATTCAAAATCAGCTGACCTTCCATCAGCACATTCATCAGACAAATTCACTATGAATTCCTTGACCAGATTTTCATAGCATTTGGTAAATTTTACCACAATCTTCATTAGTCCAGCAGCTTTGATCAGGTCTATGATTTCCTTGTAATCCATGGCATCATTGTTTAGTTCTCTTTCCAAGGCTATTCTCTTCAAGCAAACATACTTCCATCTGTTGGCATTTTCAGGGTGGTGAAATGAAATGTTGTCAGTGGGGACTTCAGGAACTCTAGCCATTTTGCTGGAAGGGAGTTTCCTTCTGAGAGGAATGTCTTCAACATTAATTTCAAATTCTGATTCCTCATCAGAATCAGAAGGCTCAGGTTCTTTTCTCTTCTTTGTTATTGGTTGTCTTGCAGGCTTTGAGAGACTCCCAGTATGCACTTGGGCTTTCACCTTCCCTTTGGACAGTCCAGTCTTCACAGTTTCTACACCAGTCTTGCCTTCAGACCTGGTTTTCTTATCAGCAGGTTTCTCTTTGGTCAGACATTTTGCAGCATCCTGATTACCCTTTCTGTTCATCATTCTCCTAGCTATGCTAGGGTTGATATTTGCAATTAGGTCATTGTCTGAGTATTCCTCATCCACATCAATAACAGGTGGTTCAACATTCTTCACTGAAGGGTTCTGAATATCATCAAGGTTTTCAGATGATTTTTGAATGTTGTCATTTGGTGTCTCAACATTCTCAGAGACATCTGGATTTGCTTCAACATTTGGGCTTGCTGATTCTTGATTTAATGGAACAGAAATCCCCGGTACAGAGTGGTTCTCACTCAGTATTCTTGTAACAAGCCTAGCTATTGCTTGATGTACATCAGCTGATCCTTCCTTATTTGGTACAGAAGATGAAGGTTGATAGGGATTACCGGATGAAGTAGCTTGAGACTTTCATGCATGCCTTGTTCTCAGCTTTTTGACCTTGGAGGGGTTAGTTGCCATTTCTCTAAGAGGAGTAATCTCCAGGACTTCAGAATCCATACATGAGGTGATTGCCCGAGAATCTTGATCAGATGATGAAGATGAAACGGTCGTCTTGGATGAGGATGATGTTTGAGACATTTTGATTGACTTAGAAAACCAGTAGCAACTAGAGAGAAAACTTTGATTGAGAGAAAGGGATTTGTTGCAAATTCGAGAGAGGAAGGAGGAAAATGAGTGTCTATTCAAATTCTTAATAATTTTGAAAGAATTGGGAAAACATATGATTAACCCACTCAAAATGGACTTAACAAAAATAACTCCTTCAACCCTTGTTTTAAGCAAAATTAATTGCTACAATTTCTCATGTTGGCAAATACCCAGCTTGCCCCTCAAGTTTTCAAATTGATTTGCATCAAGTGCCTTGGTAAAAATGTCAGCCAACTGTAGCTCAGTGGCAACATGTTCCAGATTAATTGTTTTCTCCTCTACAAGGTGTCTGATTAAGTGATGTCTAATGTCAATGTGCTTGGTCCTGCTATGCTGAATAGGGTTCTTGGAAATGTTGATTGTACTCAGATTGTCACAGTACAATGTCATAACATCTTGTGTGACATTATACTCAGTGAGCATCTGTGTCATCCAGATAATTTGAGAACAGCTACTACCAGCTACAATGTATTCAGCTTCAGCATAAAAATGAAAAGGAAGTCTTTTGGCATGTATCATAGCTCTGGAAGATTCCTGTATGGTCCTATTTTTCCTCTCTTCAACTCCATTTTGTTGAGGAGTTATAGGAGAAGAGAATTCATGACTAATTCCTTCTGAGGAACAGAACTCATTAAACTTACTGTTTTCAAATTCCTTGCCATGATTACTTCTGATTCTGACAATACACCCTTCTTTTTCTCTTTGAATTCTTTTGCACAGTTCTTTAAAAACTTCAAACACATCAGATTTTTCCCTAATGAAGTTAATCCAGGTGAATCTGGAAAAGTCATCCACCACAACATAGGCATATCTCTTTCCACCAAGACTATCCACCTGCATTGGTCCCATCAGATCCATATGTAGAAGTTCCAGAACCTTAGAGGTGGTTAGATGTCTTGACTTTGGATGTGACATCCTAGTATGCTTACCAACCTGACATTCACCACAAACTCTCCCTTCATCAATTTGCAGTCTTGGAATCCCTCTGACTGCCTCCATGGAGATAATCCTTTTCATTCCTCTTAGATGAAGATGGCCAAGTTTTTGGTGCCACAGTTTCACCTCTTTTTCTTCTTTGGCAATAGAACACACAGTGGAGTAATTAGTGTTCTCAGGATCCCACAAGTAACAGTTGTCTTTAGATCTGACTCCTTTCATTACAACTTCTTGTTTTTCATTAATTACAAGACATTCAGATTTTGAGAAGTTGACCTTGAATCCTAGATCACATAATTGACTGATACTAATGAGATTAGCAGTCAGGCCTTTTACCAATAGTACTTCATTCAGATTTGGAACTCCAGGGCAGTCCAAATTACCAACTCCTTTGATTTCACCTCTAGCACCATCTCTAAAGGTCACATAACTAGTGGTGTGAGGTTTAACATTATTGAGAAGGTTCTTGATTCCAGTCATGTGCTTAGAACACCCATTGTCAAAGTACCAGTCTTCCTTTGTAGAGACTCTCAGGGAAGTGTGGGCTATCAGGGCAGTAGCCTTTTTCTTCCATTGAGGAGTATGTGGTACCCTGTTAGACTTAGGTTTGACACCTAGGTTCTGATTAGGGTATCCATACAATCTGAAGCAGAAAGGCTTTATGTGATCAAACCTCCCACAATGATGACATCTCCATCTTTGGTACTTTTTCTTCATATTTCTCTGTTCCTGATGTTGAGTGTTATGTTGTGACATCTGCTTTGACATTTGTTTATCAGACCTGATCTTCTTGTCTGCACCAGATTTCTTTGCTGCCACAAATCCTAGACCAGACTTGTTTCCCACATTTTGTCCAACTTGAAGGATTTCTTCCAATTTGTCAGTTCCATTTGACAGCATCTTGACAGATTTGGTCATCTGGTTCAGTTTTGAGTTCAGCATTTGAACTTCCCCTTCTAGATGACTTATAGTTTCAAGGTCTGCCCTTTTTTCAGCCTCCAACTTTATGATGAGTTTTGTTTGTCTCTCATTTTTCACACAGACTTCAGCACTTCTGATACACAATTTCTTGTAAGTATCAGCCAGTTCTTCAAATGTCACTTCCTCATCACTAGTGTCACTTTCAGAGGTACAAACACCAGTTAGTGCAGTAACTAGTTTGGCAGATTCTTCTTCAGAATTACTTTCTGAATCACAGTCAGACCAGGTAACAGTCATTCCTTTCTTTTGTTTCTTAAGAAAGGTAGGACATTCAGCTCGAATATGCCCATATCCTTCGCAACCATGGCATTGAATTCCTCTGCCTTGATTTCCCTTATCTTCAGACCTTGATCTTCTGCTGGAGTCATAAGATCTATTAATGTCATAGGGGATGTTCTCAACATTTGACCTTGACTTTGGATCCATTCTCTTGATGAGTTTGTTGAATTGTCTTCCAAGCATGGCTATAGCTTCTGAAATATTTTCTTCTTCATCCTCCTTGTTTTCATCTTCAGAGTTGGATACAAGTGTTATGCTCTTGTTTTTCTTGTCAACATTGTCACTGATCCCCATCTCAAAAGTCTGAAGAGACCCAATGAGTTCATCCACCTTTAACTTGCTGATATCCTGGGCTTCCTCTATAGCAGTTACCTTCATTGCAAATCTTTTAGGCAGGGATCTGAGAATCTTTCTCACCAGTTTTTCTTCAGACATCTTTTCTCCCAATGCTCCTGAGGTGTTGGCAATCTCCAATATGTTCATGTGAAACTCATGAATGGTTTCATCTTCCTTCATCCTTAGGTTCTCAAACTTGGTAGTCAGCATCTGAAGCCTTGACATTTTTACTTTGGATGTGCCCTCATGGGTAGTTTTGAGAGTGTCCCACACTTCCTTGGCCAGTTCACATTGATGTACTAGTCTGAATATGTTTCTATCAATTCCATTGAACAAGGCATTTAAAGCTTTGGAATTACCCAGGGCTAACTCATCTTCTTCTTTGCTCCATTCTTCCTCAGGCTTCAGACTGATTGTCCCATCTTTCTCAGTTATGGTGGGATGGTTCCATCCTTTGTCAGCAGCTCTCCAAGCCTTTTTGTCCATTGATTTTAAGAAGGCAATCATACGAGGTTTCCAGTAGTCATAATTTGTTCCATCCAGAATGGGTGGTCTGTTTCTAAAAACTCCTTCTTTGTCCATAGTGCCAGAAAGTGATATCCCTAGATCTCACCCAGTAATACAGGCAAGGTGCCTGCTCTGATGCCAATTGAAATTCTGGCAGCAGATACTCAATGTCACAGTGAATGTTATGACACCGTATCTGACTTTCTATAAGACAGTAAATAAAAACAGTAAAGAACATAGTCAATTGTTTACCCAGTTCAGTGTGAAACAACACCTACTCTGGGGGCTACCAAGCCAGGGAGGAAATCCACTATAAGAGATATTAATTCAGGAATAAACCAACCAGATTATCTCCTTCACATAAGACCTACCCAATGCAACTTCAATCTAAGTTCAACTTAAACCTGAGTTCCTACTCACTCCCCCTCAATCACAGCAGTGACACTTAAAACAATTAACTAATGAAATAATGAAGACACTCTTCAGAACATACACTTGATTATGCTTCACAGCTTTTTAATCAAGTAACACAAACACTCGTGCTTCACAGCTTTGAGTGATACATAAACCTAACTTGACTTTGCTTCAAAGCTTTAGTCAAGAGACACAAAACACTCTTGCTTCAAAGCCTTGAGTGATACAAAAACCCTTAAAATCAAAACCTATTCCAAGTCACTTATCACAATGATACTTGCTTGGATTACAGCAGTTAAAACTATACAGCTCCTAATTGATCTTCAGTCAAAAGAGTTACTCTGCAACCAGCATTCCTGTTGAACATATATGCAGCAGCTGTTTCTTCAGTTAGGGTTTCCACAAAAAGCTAGGGTTAATTAGGTTTAACCTTAAGACTTGGTCACAAGACTTTATCAACCAGATTAGGGTTGAGCTAGGTTAACCCAACGTCCACGTGAGATTCTGTTCTGGAAGGAATGAGCCATCTTCCTGAAAAATCTCAGAATTAACCAAACTGCATATCTGTTAGATCAGTACAGGATGTCTTAACATTTGTTATGACATCAGAATTCCTATTTACTAATTTTGGTAGAAGGCAATAAATGTGATCATTGCAAAATGCTCAGATACACACTCATAAACAGTAGCTACTGTATGCCATACTTTTTCTGCATAAAGTACCTAATAATCCAGAATGTTATGACATCAGTCATGACATTTACACACCTGGTTTTACCAAAAATACATGCCAATAACTAAACACTTACAAATAACATTTCAGATTCATACATCATTTACGAACAACATAGCATATGTATACAAAACGCATATAGCACAGTCTCATTTATTTTGAGAACATCATTACGCAATGCATTTCATATATCATGACATTGCATACTGCTAACTCTTTACCTTTTCAAGAAATTTCAATCAACAGACAAACATCATCAACTACTTATATGAGCTGACAGGCTACATCTGACAAAGGGTTATTCAAGTAATTTCCTCAGAGGGTCATTCTCAAATAAATCTTTTTCTGCCTCATACTAAATCAAACATGGATTTATTCTAATACTTCTTCCAGTTAAAGACATGAAAATATATTTTGGCTCAATTTAGATCGAGCATAGATCAATTCTGATACTTCTTCCAGTTGAAAACGGTCGCGAGCATCTTCTGGCTCAGTTTAGATAGAGCATAGATCTATTCTGATACTTCTTCCAGTTGAAAAAGTTCGTGAGCATCTTCTGGCTCAGATTAGATCGAACATAGATCTATTCTGATACTTCTTCCAATCGAAGACGATCATAGACATTTTCTAGCTCAGATTAAATCAAGCATGAATTTATTTTGATACTTCTCCCAGTCATAGACATTCTCGGGCTCAAATTAAATCGACCAAAGATTTATTCTATTACTTCTTCCAGCAGACATTTTTCTGGCTCAGATTAAATTGACCATAGACTTATTCTGATACTTCTTCCAGTTAAAGACAAATAGACCTCTTCTGGCTCAGATTAAATCAACCAAATATTTATTCTGATACTTCTTCCAGTCGAAGCCGGACAAAAACATCTTCTGGCTCAGAATAAATCGACCAAAGATTTATTCTGATACTTCTTCCAGCGGACCTTTTTCTGCCTCAGATTAAATCAACCAAAGATTTATTCTGATACTTATTCCAGTTAAAGACAAAGAAGACCTCCTCTGGCTCAGATTAAATCGACCAAGGATTTATTATGATACTTCTTCCAGTAAATATCTTCTGTCTCAGAGTGAATCGACCATGTGTTGTACCCCAAAATTTTCCCTCCCATTTCCTCAACATTTTCTCACCACAAGACCCTTGGAGTTCAAGATCCAACTAGGGTTTCCTCTGCTCAAGAATTTTCCTTGCACTGTTGACCCAAATTAGGGTTTGTGTTTGCACAAAGATGTTTTGACCTAAAATGCCTAAGATGACTTTCATGCTTCATATTGGACTCCCAAGTTTATCCATACCAAGTTTCAAGCCTTGATTCCAATCTTTGCCCAGTCAATTGGACAGTTGACCTAGAAATCAGCTGTATTGGGGAAAAAGTCAACTGCGGTCAATTGACAGTCAAACCTCATGATTTTTGACCCACATCAACATCATGAACTCGTATGGACCATTTGATCAAGTTTGGATCACAATTCCACAAGAAATTTGATCAGATCACCAAAAGGGCAAAATGATCATTTTTAGGGTTTTGACTGCACAAAGGCAATTTTTGACTGTTTGACCTAGCCAATGGCTAACCAAGCTCACATATGGACTCAAGGACCCCATGTAATTGTCTTGACATGTTCAACAAGTTCAAAAAATCCCAAATGCACAAGATTGATAGATGAATTTTCCAGTCAGTTGATCAATTTTTTACTGTATACTGAAAAGTCAAACTTTGACTTTTTGGTCAAAATCAAGTGTCAAGATTCATTTTTCATCAAAACATATCAAATTATGAAACTTGTTCATCAAGAAATCAAAAATTGCAAATTAGGGTTTAAAATGAAGAATTTTCATAACTTAGAATTTTTCTGAGTTATGAAAATCCCTAATTGTTTCCTAACTTTGTCCCATTTTTTCATCAAGATACATTTGGATTAAAGGAAAAATCAAAACATGAAAGTTATAGTCCATTGAAAAATCTACAACTTTGATTCACAAAGTTTCCTCAAAAGAATCTTGTAGCTCAAGTTATGATTTTTGGAACAAGGGTGCAAAACATTCTTAACTTAGAAAAATTTTAACCTATTCTAGGCAGGATTTTTGCCCAACTTCATGGCCACTTTTCACATGCTTCCACTTGGAATTTCAATTTTCATTACAAAGATGGATTGTAGTTCACATTCCAAGCTTTCCAAAATGTCCAAGAACTCATCAAACAACCTTGTGGTTAGGGAGAATCGAATTTGGCAATTTGAGCAAAAGTCACTTTAATTCATGGCCATGTACATGTTCATACACTTTGCAATTTTTCAAATCAGCATGAGAAAGCTAGTTACAGGCCTCTAATCCTTTTCTTACTCAATAATTAAATGCCAATCCATTGTGTTTTAGCTTTGTTTTGTTCATATAGTCATTACACAAAGAATTAAGCCTTAATTGGAAAAAGTGATTTATCCATTTTTGTAAAGTAGAACTTTATGTCAAGTTTGAAAATCAAGAGGTACAATGCATATCTATGGACACAAGATTCATGGACATAAAACACTGATCAAGACTAAAAGATATAGCAAATTTGAGGGGCTTGTACAAGCCTAGAAACCAAGTTGGCATTTCCTTGCTTCACATAGAAGAAACCTTGCATTTTGAAACACAACTCTCATTGCTGCAAGAACTAGCTTAGACAAACTTGTTAGACTCATTCTAAACAACATAAATGAGCTAAGGCACGACCAAAACATCTTCAAAACCTCATCAAACCTCAAAACACCATCCTACTACAGAAAACAGAGTCACCTCTGCAGTTGGACTTCCATAAGCCAATCCACTCGTGCATTCTTGCTAAAACCAGTTCATACACATTCCATATCACATATACAAGCTATCCCAAGCATTGGACATGACCTGTAACACCTCTAACCAACTTCACCATTTTCACATTTTCTGTTTTGCAGGTGGATTACTATAGCTTGATTCACTTGGTTTCAAAGCAAACTAAAGGTTGGAGAAGCATTCCTGACCTTCAAGCAAGTTGTACCAATCCTCACTTTGCCTTGAAAGTGCCTCTATTGCCATATACGATCCAAGCTGAATAGGTAAGTTCATGGACTTCTATCTCTCAATCTAGGAAGAGTTAGCTTTAAGTTTATGAATGAAAAATGTTCTATTCATGGCCCTGAAGCTATACATATCCTCACTTTCCATTTATATTGCCTATGTTGAGAGTATTTTGAACCTGAACATTGACAAAAATTTAGGTCAAGAATTAGGGATGGAGAAATTCTCTCTCATTTCTGAGAGTTAAGTTAAGTTTTTTATATGTCTGGATTCGTGGTTCAATGCTTGACATTTTTCATGTTATGAGTTTGTGTTGAAAATCAAAGAATCAAGAGATAGCAAGCAGGGAAGAAAAGGCGCGTTTTTTTCAAAAAATTTGTCTGAAGGTTGAAGACAACCTTTCATGGGCTAGGCCTGAGATGCTTTCCTTTTCACACCACTATTTTACACATGCACCCCCCTGGCCTATTTTGAGATATCTTTGTTAATTTTGATTTTTTCCTTTTGATTTTGTTTTTATATTTTTGTCTAAACATAAAAAAATATTAAAAATATTTTCCCACATTTTTTGCATTTTTTTTTACATTTATTTTGTTTCATTTAGTTTTGTACATAAATAAATCTAAACATACTTTTATTTAAAATACAAAGAAATAATACAAAACACTTTTATTTTCTGATTTTATTTTATTTTATCTTTTGAAAACATTTTATAAAAAAATATACTCTTTTTAATAATATTAAATATTTAGTTTTGTACATATAAAATATATTTAATAAATAAGGTAAATACTTATATATTTATTAGTATATTTAGGTTAAAAACATAAAAAATAATAATACATTTTTATTTTTATTAATATTTAACTTGAAAATCACTTTTTGACAATATACTTTCTTTTTATTTATTTTTTTACACATAATTAATAAATATTGTATATAATACTTAAATAAATAATTAATACCTTTTATTTAGCAAAATTAGGGTTTTTGCCCTAAACATGAAAAAAATTCAAAAATTAACTTTCTTTTAATTATTTTTATTTTATTTGTGAATAAAATATACACTTACACAAAAAATACCTTCACATACATATTGCTTTATCCTTATACATCTTTACATTTACATTTGCGCAATTCAATTTGGTTGTAAATATTGGACACTATCCTCCTATGAAGTCTCATCCCCATTTGAACATTTGTACCCCCATTCCCATGATCATTGTGTAATAACTTAGGACCTTTAAATTTCGCACTTTAAATGCTTTCTAAATATGCCATGATAAAATTAGGGTTTTGTATGCAAATCAAAAACAACAATTAGTTTGACCTAAATTCAAGATAAACAAGCATGAAAATGGATAACACTAATCACACTTGCACCCCTAGGGTATTCCACTTGTTGCCTTCAATAATGGGCCATATTGCATGTTGAGTATCTTTGGGCAAAAAACAAACAAATTCAAATGATCATAGTCCCTCGATGACGCTTTCGAAAGTTGCCTAAAAATGATCAAGTCCCTTAAAGGAAAAATTGCCCAAAGATACTTGGCACCATTTCAATCATGGTCTAAACGATGACCCGCGCCCGTCCCGTTCACATCCTAACACAAGATTGTCCACCAAATACAATGGTGGAACAAAATTGTTAAAAGGGTTAAAACATAGCAAAGATCTTTGAGAAATTTAGGGTAGATAGCTCTTGGTTACTTGCCAACTTGCAAAACAAAAACACTTGCCTATTTTTCAAGACCACACTTCACAATACACTTTCAAAACAACTTTAAAAAAAACATGGAAAACTTTTCAAAAGACATACACCTTTGTATACATTCCAACATGGATCATTACAAAGGTTGCCACCACATTGGCCTCTTTTCAAAACATTTTCAAAAACCCACACGCAAAGCACCATTTCAAACAATTGAAAATCAAGGCAAGTTGATCTAAGCAAGTAACTAAGAGCCCATGGATAACCATGGATAGAAAGGGTGCTAATACCTTCCCTTTCTATAAACTACTCCCCGAACCCAAGAAAACATCTCAAAGGTCTTTCTTGTGCTTTTTGACCTTTCCTTAGGATAAAATAAAAAGTCGGTGGCGACTCTTGCTCAACCGAAACATTTGCGAAAACAAACGCAAACCTCAAGTCAGTTCTCCCATCGTATCGCCAGAACTGGCGACTCTGCTGGGGATACTTAAAAGTGGAGTAACCTTAGGGCTTAGATCATCTTTGTTTTCAATTGTTTGCTTTGTTTGCTTTTATATTTGTGGGCTTTACATCGTAGTTTCATAGATCCTAACCCGGATCTGGGGAATACCCTTTTAGGTAGCATAATCTGTGAGGGACCTGTCCGGCGTAGACCGACATGGGTGAAGCAGTGGCTACGTTGGTGTGGCACCTTGGTCTGTACCGATATCCCTTGTGTTGCAACGAGGAGAATATGGGTCTTCTAAGGAGTCATTAAGCACCAACCGACCTTAGAACCCTAAATTGACCCAACTTGGCCATAGAACAGTAGCAGTATGCTACACTCATTGAGGCTAAACTCTCGCGATGGTTCTGGCCGCAAGAAAAGATTGCGATGCTGGAGTTATGACCGATTGAGGGTAGTCAATGATATTGAGATCCTCTAGAACCCGGTTACTTTTGATAGGACAGGTTTTAACCAACGAAACTAAAAGAGGGTAATACATAAACTTCATGCTGGCCTAAAACCTAAGGGTTGTCTTGTGTGACTTGTGTGCCTTATCATGCTTGCCTTTGTGAATACTTGTGGTGTGCTTCATCATAGCATCATACCATCATACCATTGCATGCATCCTGTATAAGGACTGACCCATTTCAAAGACAAAAGGGTTTCATCTTTGCTCTGTTTTGTAGGACATCATGATGCCCGTGCGTAGGAATACTATCTGGCTCAACTTTGTTCAACCACCTACTTTGCTCAAGGAATTGGTTGATAGGATTCCAAACACTACTTCCTTCATCAAGAGGCATGGTTCTCTCCTTGGTTTGATCACTTCAAAGTGGGACCAACAACTGATAAGTGTCTTGACCCAGTTTTATGATCCCCTGTATCATTGTTTCACCTTTCAAGACTTCCAGCTGGTCCCTACCCTGGAAGAATTCTCTGATTTGCTTGGTATCCCTGTTTTGGAGCAAACTCCATTCACTAGTGGGGAGAAGACTCTTGGGCCTGAAGAGTTTGCTGCAGTCCTTCCCTTGACCAAGGAAGAGGTATTGGCTAACTGGGAAACTAGAAGTGGAGTTAAGGGCTTTTTGGTTAAGTTTCTGGTTGGAAAAGCTAATGATTTCTGGAATGACTTAGACTTCAAGGCGTACGAAGACATTATGGCTCTTTTAATCTATGGTCTGGTATTATTTCCAAATCCTGACACCTTTATCAATATCTATGCCATAAGGATCTTCATGTCTCGGAATCCTGTACCCACTCTTTTGGGTGATATCCTGCAACAACTATATGCTCGTACTGCCCGAAGACGGGGAACTCCATGGTGTTGTGCTCCTTTGCTAGTGAGGTGGTTTATTTCGCACCTTCCCAAGTTCGTGCTGAAGAATGAAGAAGGAAAGGGTTGGGCTCATAGGTTAATGTCTCTCACTGATAATGACATCACTTGGACTCTCAGAGGTTTGGATGAGGTAGCTGTTATTGATCGTTGTGGAGAATACCCTAATGTTCCATTGATCGGTACCCAGGGAGGAATCTCTTATAATCCGTGTTTAGCTCTCCGTCAGTTTGGAAGAGCCAGAAGAGTAGGTCCTCATGAGATGTTGGTTCCTCACTTCCATTTTGAATTTCAGGTAAGCAGTGACAAACTACGCCATGGATTCATTAAGGCTTGGGACAAAATTCACAAAGCTGACCCACATGAGTTGGGACCAAAGACTTCTCTACCATTGGAACCCTATTGCAGATGGGTCCGCATCCGTGATCAGAAGTTAGGAATGCCATACGAAGCTGTCAGACCTATCATTCTTGAATCTCCCGATGAAGACGGGGTTCCTCCAACTGTCCTCCCTCCTCAGATACCCACTGATGTTGATACGCTAAAAAGATCTTGGGCGCAGCTAAAGGAAGAACGGGATTTTTATCGGGAAAAGTTCAACGAACAGGAACGGAAGATCTAGAAGCTGACTAAGCAATTGGAGGAAGAGCGGGTCCTGAACGACTATATCCGTACTGAGAAGAGGAGGCCATGGGAGCACTCATGAGCTTTGGAGATTTCTTTTACCGTTTTTATTTCCTTTTCAGTATTTTCATTCTTGTAATGCCCAAGGGCAAGTTGTTGAACAATTTAAAGTTTGAATCTAATGAAGTGTGTTTCCTTTTTGTCTATAAAGTTGAATCCCGTTTGTCTTTGAAAACATAAAACATATGCATCTCATTGCATCATATGCATAACAGGTAACCTTTTTCCACAGGTTGCTTAATCTTCTTCGCTGTTTATTTGAACAGTCATCATGAATCCTGAATCATCCAACGAACAAGCTATCAAGGCCCTCCAGGCCCAGAACGCCCAGTTTGAAGAGCTGGTCATGAGCTTAGCCCAAGGTCAACAGGAGTTGAAGGCTCTGCTCTTGAAGAAGAAGAAGAAGAAGAGGACTGCACTGTTTAACACTGGACGGAGGTTTGGGAATATACTACATAATGAGGCTGATCAGGATACTTCCTCTGCAGAGAAAGACAGTCCCCAAGGGGGAAGAGCTCCTAGTCCTGCAGTCTCCGACAACGAGACGGATTACAATGACGAACAGTACCCTCCTGCTGCAGACAGATACAAACAACTAGAGGACCGTTTAAGTGCCATGGAGATTCAAAATGTGTCGGGGTTGGATTTCGGAGATTTAGGTTTATCTTCTGGGGTGGTGATCCCACACAAGTTCAAGGCGCCTGCCTTTGCAAAGTACGATGGAGCTTCCTGTCCTAAGTTGCATCTCAGATCATATGTAAGGAAGATCCAACCTTACACTGCAGACAAGAACCTATGGATTCATTTCTTTCAGGATAGCCTTTCGGGGTCTCAACTCGAATGGTTCTATCACTTAGATGGAGCCAGTATCCGAAACTGGGAGGACTTGGCTACTGCGTTTTATAGACAGTATCAGTACAATTCTGACCTCGCTCCCACACGTACCCAACTTCAGGGTATGTCACTGGGAACGGGCGAAGGATTCAAGGAGTATGCGCAAAAGTGGAGAGACTTGGTTGGCAGGGTGCAGCCTCCTTTGACTGACCGTGAAC
The DNA here is from genome assembly GCA_948472305.1 of Vicia faba. NCBI lineage: Eukaryota > Viridiplantae > Streptophyta > Magnoliopsida > Fabales > Fabaceae > Vicia > Vicia faba. Next base: position 930,375,251 of record OX451735.1, read on the forward strand.
TTGTTGACATGTTCCTAGGGACCCTGTCTGGTCCATTCTTCAATCATCTGATCGGTAATTCTTCTGCTGGGTTTACAGACTTGATCTTGACTGGTGAGAGGATAGAAGCTGGTATCAAGTCAGGGAAGATACAGAAAGGTGCCTCCGCGAGTACTGATAAGAAGCCTTTCAAGAAGGAAGCTAGTGTTGTTTATGGTCCCAGAAGACAAGTTAAACCGGAGCGCCGCCAAGATGTCAATGCATTGGTAATTTCAAAGCCTGTTATTGCTCCTCAGCAGTATAATCAACAAAGGGGTGAGAGGCCCAAAAGGCAGTACACTCGGCTCAGTATGACCCTGTCTCAGATTTTGCCACAACTACTGTCAACCAATTTGGTAACTGTCAAGGAAGCTCCGAAGGTGGTGAACACAGCTTCTCCGAAGTATAACCCCAACGCCCATTGCGCTTATCACTCTGATAGCCCCAGGCATACTACGGACGATTGCTGGGCTCTGAGGAATAAGGTTCAAGACCTTATTGATGCTAAATAAATACAGTTTGAGGCGCCCGAAAGACCCAATGTTGTGACTGCTCCCATGCCCCAGCATGGAGTGAATGTTGTGGAAGAAGACCGATATGTAGCCTCCATGGAAGAGATTGTTACTCTGTTATCAACTGTTAAAAGGAATCTGTTGCTAGCCGGTTTATTTCCGGGATGTGATGAAGATTGCCTTCTATGTGCTGTTTCGCCTTTTGGTTGTCCTTTGTTGAAATCAGGTATCCAAAGCCTGATGGATAGCAAGGAAATCTTGTTTGAGAAGATTGTTGTTCCTGCTGTCCCTGCCGAAGAAGTTTCTATTGTCACTATTTTCAACAACCCTCCTAAATCTCCCTCAAAGAAACCTGTCAAAATCATGTCCACTCAGAAGATTGCTCCTATCATCATTACTGTCCCAGGGCCTCTCCCTTATACGTCCGACAAAGATGTCCCATGGCACTACGGGGCAGATGTTTATGTGCTTGGAGTAAAACAAGAATTTGATACAAGTACCGGTGTCAGTAACATCACCGGGCCTGCCAAAATTACTCGCAGTGGTAGGCTGTTTTCACCAGATATTGCGCCGCCAACTATTCAGAAACCCCTTATCATCACACCCGCAAGTGTGCATGTTTCACTTCCCAATCAAGTTCCTGTTTCTACCCCTGCTGCCGAGTCCTCTGATGCTCGGGGCAAAGGGATTGCTGCTGATTTACCTGCCCTGACGGAGGCGCCGAAGACAACCACTGTTGAAGCCTCCCAGCAAGAGATGGAGGAGATCCTCAAAATTATCAAGAAAAGTGATTTCAATGTTGTTGAGCAGTTGGGGCACACCCCATCAAAAATTTCTATGCTATCACTGTTATTATGCTCAGAGGCCCATGCCAAGGCCCTGATCTCCTTCCTAAAGACGGCCCATGTTCCACAAGAAACGTCTGTTGATCAATTCACTGACTGTGTGGCTAACTTGACTGCCGATAATGGTTTGGGCTTCTCTGACGTCGATCTGACCGCCAAAGGAAAGAACCATAATGATGCCCTGCATGTCTCTATTGAATGCAGGGGCACTACTATGGCCCATGTGTTGGTGGACACCAGTTCTTCTTTGAATGTATTGTCCAAGAAGGCCCTAGACATATTGGATTGTGAGGGTCTGGAACTCAAGCCCAGTAACATTGTTGTCCGAGCCTTTGACGGTTCAAAGAGAATGGTACATGGCGAAGTTGACATTCCAATCAGGGTTGGTTCTCAAGTCTTTGATTCAACTTTCTATGTGATGGACATCCGTCCATCCTACTCTTGTTTGCTGGGTCGTCCATGGATCCACAAGGCTGGAGCGGTGACCTCCACACTACATCAAAAGCTTAAGTACCCGGTTAGAGGAAAAATTGTGACAGTTCAAGGAGAAGAAGAGTATATGGTCAGCCACTTAAACTCGTTCTGATACATAGAAATGGACGGGGAATTCATTGAAACCCCCTTTCAACACTTTGAAGAGGTGCCTCAGACGTTGGCATCAGCTGAAACTGTGATTGAAGACCCTCCTTTAAAGATGGCTTCCTTGAAGGATGCCCGGGCTGTGATTGAGAAAGGCGAGTGCGCAAACTGGGGTCGACTTCCTGACTTCACTCCGAAGACTGACAAGTTTGGGCTGGGCTTCACTGCAGAGGCTCAGAAGGTTGTTCGCAAAGCAAGGATCGGAATACCTCCTGTGTTCATCACCAACCCAGGAGTGAATGCTATTGAGGACGACGTGGAGGAAGCGGAATTCGACAGCTGGATCTACCCAACAACCGACAGTGGACCAAGCAACTGGACTGCCAAAGACTTTACACCTATTACTTTTGTCACTCAGTAATGAACTCTTTTGTTTTCAATTTGTGACAAATAATATGTCGAAACTTTTATGGCTCGGTGTCCTACCCGGGCCACCGTCGCTCCATTTGTGAGGGCTTTTGTATGACATTTTCATATATCATTAATCAAAACATTGGACGTTTGTTGCATTTCAAATCTTATGCTCCTTTTCTTTCTTTATCATATATTGCAAAACAGCTATATTTACACACACTCACTTATACAGGTTCCAATCCACTCTGGATCTCACTGGTAACGACTCTGCTACTGCCAGTTATGACTTCGAAAATTCGATCAACTTAGCGGAAGACGAAGGTGAAGATGATTGCGAAGTGCCTGGTGAACTTGCAAGACTGCTACTCCAGGAAGAGAGGGCCATTCAGCCACATGAAGAGCCGGTGAAAACGGTAAATCTGGGTACTGAGACAGACAGGAAGGAAGTCAAGATTGGTGCCAATCTAGAGCTCAGTGTGAAACAACGGTTGATTCAGATGCTGCATGACTACATGGAAATCTTTGCTTGGTCTTACGAAGACATGCCTGGTTTGGATGCCGACATTGTGGTTCATCACCTGCCTACCAAGAAAGACTGCCCTCCGGTAAAGTAGAAGGTCCGCCGTATGCGTCCAGAGATGTCCGAGAAAATCAAAGATGAGGTTATGAAACAATTTGATGCCAGGTTTCTAGCTGTAACTTCTTACCCTCAGTGGGTTGCCAACGTGGTTCCAGTGCCAAAGAAAGATGGTAAGGTTCGAATGTGTGTTGATTACAGGGATTTGAACAGGGCCAGCCCTAAGGACGATTTCCCTCTGCCTCATATCGACGTTCTGGTTGACAATACTGCTCAACATAAAGTTTTCTCCTTCATGGACGGTTTCTCCGGTTATAATCAGATCAAGATGGCTCCCGAAGATATGGAGAAGACCACGTTTGTTACTCAGTGGGGCACTTTTTGCTACAAGGTCATGGCATTTGGGTTGAAAAATGCTGGGGCAACTTACCAACGTGCCATGGTTGCTTTATTTCATGATATGATCCACCACGAGATAGAAGTGTACGTCGACGATATGATTGCAAGGTCTCAAACTGAGGAGGAACACCTTGACCATCTACGGAAGCTGTTTGACCGTCTGAAGTTGTACAAACTGAGGCTGAACCCGAACAAGTGCACCTTTGGGGTGAGATCTGGAAAATTGCTAGGCTTCATTGTGAGCGAAAAAGGTATTCAAGTGGACCCTGCCAAGGTGAAAGCCATACAAGAGATGCCAGCTCCCAAGATAGAGAAAGAAGTCAGAGGATTTCTAGGACGGCTGAACTACATTGCCCGATTCATCTCACATCTAACTGCTACCTGTGAGCCAATCTTCAAACTGTTGAAGAAAGATCAAGTAGTACGTTGGAATGATGAATGTCAGGCCGCTTTCGAAAAGATCAAAGAGTATCTCCAAGAACCACCCATTCTTATACCGCCGGTTGAAGGGAGACCTCTAATCCTATACTTGAGAGTACTTGACAACTCAATGGGGTGTGTGCTGGGGCAGCATGACGAGTCTGTCCGAAAAGAGCACGCTATTTATTACCTGAGCAAAAAGTTTAACGACTGTGAAACTCGGTACTCACTGCTCGAGAAAACTTGTTGCGCTCTGGTATGGGCTGCTCGCCGGCTGAGACAGTATATGTTGACTCACACTACTCTGTTGATTTCAAAAATGGATCCAATCAAGTACATATTCGAAAAGCCTGCTTTGTCCGGAAGAATAGCAAGATGGCAAATGATCTTGACGGAATATGACATCCAGTACACAACTCAAAAAGCAATCAAAGGAAGTGTATTGGCAGACCATTTGGCACACCAACCTGTGGACTATTACCAGTCGTTGAACTTTGAATTTCCAGACGAAGATATCATGGTAGTAACTGATTGTGAAGTACCTGGACCGGATGGAGGACCTGAGGAAGGATCCCGATGGTCTATGCATTTTGAAGGAGCCTCGAACGCTTTGGGTAATGGTATTGGCGTTGTGATCATATCCCCTAAAGGCACTCATACTCCACTCACCGCCCGGCTATGTTTCAACTGCACCAACAACATGGCAGAGTATGAGGCATGTATCATGGGTCTTCAAGCTGCAATTGACTTAAGGATCAAGTTTCTAAATGTATTCGGAGATTCCGCTCTCGTGATCAATCAGATCAAAGGCGAGTGGGATACAAAACACTTGAATCTTATTCCTTACAAGGAGTATGTGCTGACATTGCTTCCCCACTTCGAAGAGATAACTTTTGAACACTTCCCAAGAGAGGAGAATCAGTTGGCGGACGCGTTGGCTACGATGTCTTCTATGTTCAAAGTCAAATGGGATAACGAGGCTCCTCGGATCATTATCTGGAACTTGGACGAACCTGCATATTGCTGTGATCTTGAGGCTGAGGAGGTAACTGAAAAACCCTAGTATCATGAAGTGAAGAGGTACTTGGAAGCTCAAGAATACCCCGAAGGCGCATCGGTCAATGACAAGAAGTTCCTGAGAAGGTTTGCAGCAAAGTTCTTCCTCAGCAATGGCATTCTCCACAAGCGAAACCATGATTCAACCTTACTGCGTTGTGTGGATAAGACTGAAGCAGAAAAGATCATGGCAGAACTACATGAAGGTACATTCGGAACACATTCCAGTGGACATACCATGGCAAAGAAAATCCTTCGGGTAGGATTTTCTGGTCCACGATGGAAGCCGACTGTTATCAGCATTCGCGAACTTGTCATAAATGCCAGATCTATGCTGACAAGGTGCACATTCCTCCGGTTCCTCTGAACATCCTGACGGCACCTTGGACTTTTGCAATGTGGGCATTGATATGATCGGCGAAATCAGACCGACGGCGTCCAACGGACATCGATTCATCTTGGTAGCAATCGACTACTTCACGAAGTGGGTTGAGGCAGCTTCCTATGCTACAGTAACCAAGAGCGTCGTGGCACGGTTCATTCGGCACAACTTAATCTGTCGGTACAGCGTACCTGAGAGGATCATTACGGATAATGGTACCAATCTTAACAACAAGATGATCACTGAGCTCTGCGAGCAATTCAAGATACAGCACCACAACTCTTCACCTTACCGGCCGAAGATGAATGGGGCTGTAGAAGCAGCAAATAAGAATATCAAGAAGATTGTGCAGAAGATGACAGTGACCTATAAGGATTGGCACGAGATGTTACCATTTGCTCTTCATGGGTACCGCACCTCAGCACGGACGTCAACAGGGGCAACTCCCTTTTCCTTGGTCTACGGCATGGAGGCAGTCTTGCCTATTGAAGTCCAGATACCCTCTCTCCGGATAATGAAGGATGCAGACTTGAGCGAAGATGACTGGATCCAGACTCGACTTGATCAATTAAACCTAGTTGACGAAAAGAAACTCACTGCTATTTGTCATGGTCAGACGTACCAAAAACGGATGATCAGGGCATTTAACAAGAAAGTCAGACGACAAGAGTATCAAGCCGGAGATCTGGTAATCAAGCGTATCATCCTTCCTCAAAGTGATCCCAGGGGCAAATGGACCCCTACGTACGAAGGGCCATTTGTGGTTAAACATATCTTCTCAGGAGGAGCTATGATTCTAACCACCATGGATGGTGACGACCTTCCTCACCCTGCCAATGCAGACATAGTAAAAAGATACTACGCATGAACTAAAGACCCGCTAGGTTGACACACCTAGGCAAAAATAAGGGCTTCTCGGCGAACCAAAAGGGTTCGGGCAAAATAAGGGATGAAAATGAAAAGAATCTGTACACCCGGTAAGTCGAAAACCTGAAAAGGTGGCTTGGGCAAAAAGGGGTATCCCGGTGGACTGAAAACTCGAAAGGGCGGTCCAGGCAAAAGTTAGGGATAAAGCGTAATACTATGTCTCATTGGATCACCTTGCATCCAGAATTCGGCATCAACTATCAGGGCTCAGACTTTGGCATCGATCAATCAGCTTCATCTTCAACTAAGCAGCAAAATGATGAGACGCTTGAAGACATAAAGGCGATAGCAGAGTTGGAACCCGGTGGGATTAGTTTTCACATAGCTGTTTTGTTTCCTTTTCAAAATTGTATAAACTCTATGTTATTCGGCGGCGTTCTCTTACTAGGACGTCATCCTCCTGTACATAAACGCCTATTTACAGGAAAATTTCAAAATCAATACAAATTCAATTTTTCAGACAAATTATCCATTGTTTTACCTTTTTCTGTTTTGTTTTGCAAAGAACGTCCAATGCTCATTTTTGATATAAGCATTTGACATTAAATTGCTAGATCATAAATGTTTACAAACGAAACAAAGGATTAATGACGGATGACATCAGAAACAGGGGGCAATTTTGAAGTGACCAAGCGGTCTAGTTGTTTTGTCCGCCAAGGTACCAAGGTAGGTTCAACTGAAGAACGTGACCAAGCTACCTCAACTCCCCCACAGAGTAAGACAAGATTCAGCATTGCTTTCCCCAAGTAGAGTTGGTCTCCTATCAACCCTGGAAAGGCACAACAATCCCCAACGGAGTATAGACATCCCTCAACAAGCGTCCCCGGCAGTCTTAATATGAGATTGTTCCCTAGCGGAATACCAACACTCCAATACAGTCAGAAAATTTTTTTCCCAGGAGAGTGGAATTCATATCCCCAGCAGGTCTCGGAGCTTATCCCCAGTAGATTCCGGAAGCTTATCCCCTGCAGAGTACGAACGATTCTCCCCGACTTTATTCAGAAGTTATTTCCCATCAGGGCTTATAACTGGGTTATCCTCAGCTGATTACCACGGAAAGTCCGTCCTCGGCGAAGTTCTTCCTACCCCCAGCGGAGTTCATCAAATTCTCCAACATAACTTATCAGCAGAATCCCCAGCGAAGCTCTCATCAAAGCCTTAGTGAACTATCTCTTCCCACAGAGTAATTCCCCTCAGAGTAATCTCTCCAACAAGTTTATGCCCCAACGGAGTCATCTTCTCCTATCGGTTTATTCTTGCAACCATCATCCCCAACGGAAACGAAGAACTCTTCTCTTCAACATCAGCCCAGGATTTTATTCCCCGGCCAGTCGTCAAGGATTTATTTTCCTAGACGAAAATACATTCATATACATTTCATACATCCTGTTTACATACATGACAAAGTGCATACAACACTAACTCATTTTGAGCATCATGACATCATGCATCTCATACATCATGACTTTGCATACAACTGATGTTTTGCCCTTTCAGGAAAAAGATCAATCCGAAAGATGATTACTATCAAATATCACGAATCCAGATTCGATTCCTGTATCTAGCCAGGGCACATCTGTGAGTGATTGATTGTAGATTCGATACCTGTATCCAGCCAGGGCATATCTGCATGAACGGTTTGAAGATCAACCCCTGTAACAGGCCAGGAAGTTATCTTTCATTCTCAGGTCAGAGGACGACACCTGTATCCAGCCAGGAAAGCTATCTCTACCAACTTTTTGCAATTCCGGATTCGATTCCTGTATCTAGCCAGGGCACATCTGTGAGCAACTAATTCCAGATTCAATACATGTATCCAGCCAGGGCATATCTGTAGACGACAATTCCAGATTCAATACCTGTATCCAGCCAGGGCACATCTGTAGACAACAGTTCTAGATTCGATTCCTGTATCTAGCCAGGGCACATCTGTGAGCAACCAATTGTAGATTCGATACCTGTATCTAGCCAGGGCATATCTGCATGAAGAGACTGAAGATCAACACCTGTAACAAGCTAGGAAACATCTTCCTTTCTCAAAGTATGCAAGTTCTCGCTAAAGAATCTCTTACGCGATCAACACTTCCAAATGGCATCTATAAGCCCATTCCCGAAAAGGTTCTGTCACGTCTCCAAATGGCATCTATAAGCTCATCCTCCTATCCACCATCTCTCCAAATGGTAGCTATAAGCCCATTCCCGACATCACATTGCTGATACTCCAGCATGCGAGTGCAAATTTTCGGGCACTCTAGTGTCCAATCTCCTTTTACCCTCGAGTCGCGAAAGGCAAACTTGCCAATCTAACTCTTCAGGTCTAAGAAGATTGAACAGGGGCAACTGTTGTACCCCAAAATTTTCCCTCCCATTTCCTAAACATTTTCTCACCACAAGACCCTTTGAGTTCAAGATCCAACTAGGGTTTCCTCTGCTCAAGACTTCTCCTTACACTATTGACCCGAATTAGGGTTTGTGTTTGCACAAAGATGTTTTGACCTAAAATGCCTAATATGACTTTCATGCTTCATATTGGAATCCCAAGTTTATCCATACCAAGTTTCAAGCCTTGATTCCAATCTTTGCCCAATCAATTGGACAGTTGACCTAGAAATCAGCTGTATTGGAGAAAAAGTCAACTGTGGTCAATTGATAGTCAAACCTCATGATTTTTGACCCACATCAACATTATGAACTCATATGGACCATTTGATCAAGTTTGGATCACAATTCCACAAGAAATTTGATCAGATCACCAAAAGGGCAAAATGGTCATTTTTAGGGTTTTGACTGCACAAAGGCAATTTTTGACTGTTTGACCTAGCCAATGGCAAACCAAGCTCACATATGGACTCAAGGACCCCGTGGAATTGTCTTGACATGTTCAACAAGTTCAAAAAATCCCAAATGCACAAGATTGACAGATGAATTTTCCAGTCAATTGATCAATTTTTTACTGTATACTGAAAAGTCAAACTTTGACTTTTTGGTCAAAATCAAGTGTGAAGATTCATTTTTCATCAAAACATGTCAAATTATGAAACTTGTTCATCAAGAAATCAAAAATTGCAAATTAGGGTTTAAAATGAAGAATTTTCATAACTTAGAATTTTTCTAAGTTATGAAAATCCCTAATTTTTTCCTAACTTTGTCCCATTTTTTCATCAAGATACATTTGGATTAAAGGAAAACTCAAAACATGAAAGTTATAGTCCATTTCAAAATCTACAACTTTGATTCACAAAGTTTCCTCAAAAGAAGCTTGTAGCTCAAGTTATGATTTTTGGAACAAGGGTGCAAAACATTCTTAACTTAGAAAAATTTTAACCTATTCTAGGCAGGATTTTTGCCTAACTTCATGGCCACTTTTCACATGCTTCCACTTGGAATTTCAATTTGCATTACAAAGATGGATTGTAGTTCACATTCCAAGATTTCCAAAATGTCCAAGAACTCATCAAACAACCTTGTGGTTAGGGAGAATCGAATTTGGAAATTTGAGCAAAAGTCACTTTGATTCATGGCCATGTACATGTTCATACACTTTGCAATTTTTCAAATCAGCATGAGCAAGCTAGTTACAGGCCTCTAATCCTTTTCTTACTCAATAATTAAATGCCAATCCATTGTGTTTTAGCTTTGTTTTGTTCATATAGTCATTACACAAAGAATTAAGCCTTAATTGGAAAAAGTGATTTATCCATTTTTGTAAAGTAGAACTTTATGTCAAGTTTGAAAATAAAGAGGTACAATGCATATCTTTGGACATAAGATTCATGGACATAACACACTGATCAAGACTAAAAGATACAACACATTTGAGGGGCCTGTACAAGCCTAGAAACCAAGTTGGCATTTCCTTGCTTCACATAGAAGAAACCTTGCATTTTGAAACACAACTCTCATTGCTGCAAGAACTAGCTTAGACAAACTTGTTAGACACATTCTAAACAACATAACTGAGCTAAGGCACGACCAAAACATCTTAAAAACCTCATCAAACCTCAAAACATCATCCTACTGCAGAAAACAGAGTCACCTCTGCAGTTGGACTTCCATAAGCCAATCCACTCGTGCATTCTTGCTAAAACCAGTTCATACACATTCCTAATCACATATACAAGCTATCCCAAGCATTGGACACGACCTGTAACACCTCTAACCAACTTCACCATTTTCACATTTTCTGTTTTGCAGGTGGATTGCTATAGCTTGATTCACTTGGTTTCAAAGCAAACTAAAGGTTGGAGAAGCATCCCTGACCTTCAAGCAAGATGTACCAATCCTCACTTTGCCTTGAAAGTGCCTCCATTGCCAGATACGATCCAAGCTGAACAGGTAAGTTCATGGACTTCTATCTCTCAATCTAGGAAGAGTTAGCTTTAAGTTTATGAATGAAAAATGTTCTATTCATGGCCCTGAAGCTATACCTATCCTCACTTTCCATTTATATTGCCTATGCTGAGAGTATTTTGAACCTGAACATTGACAAAAATTTAGGTCAAGAATTAGGGATGGAGAAATTCTCTCTCATTTGTGAGAGTTAAGGTAAGTTTTTTATATGTCTGGATTCGTGGTTCAATGCTTGACATTTTTCATGTTATGAGTTTGTGTTGAAAATCAAAGAATCAAGAGATAGCAAGCAGGGAAGAAAAGGCGCGTTTTTTTCAAATGTTTTTGTCTGAGGGTTGAAGACAACCTTTCATGGGCTGGGCCCGAGATGCTTTCCTTTTCACACCATTGTTTTACACATGCACCCCCCTGGCCCATTTTGAGATATCTTTGTTATTTTTGATTTTTTCCTTTTGATTTTGTTTTTGTATTTTTGTCTAAACATAAAAAAATATTAAAAATATTTTTCCCACATTTTTTGCATTTTTTTTTACATTTATTTTGTTTCATTTAGTTTTGTACATAAATAAATCTAAACATACTTTTATTTAAAATACAAAGAAATAATACAAAACACTTTTATTTTCTGATTTGATTTGATTTTATCTTTTGAAAATATTTTATAAAAAAAATACTCTTTTTAATAATATTAAATATTTAGTTTTGTACATATAAAATATATTTAATAAATAAGGTAAATACTTATATATTTATTAGTATATTTAGGTTAAAAACATAAAAAATAATAATACATTTTTATTTTTATTAATATTTAACTTGAAAATCACTTTTTGACAATATACTTTCTTTTTATTTATTTTTTTACACATAATTAATAAATATTGTATATAATACTTAAATAAATAATTAATACCTTTTATTTAGCAAAATTAGGGTTTTTGCCCTAAACATGAAAAAAATTCAAAAATTAACTTTCTTTTAATTATTTTTATTTTATTTGTGAATAAAATATACACTTACACAAAAAATACCTTCACATACATATTGCTTTATCCTTATACATCTTTACATTTACATTTGCGCAATTCAATTTGGTTGTAAATATTGGACACTATCCTCCTATGAAGTCTCATCCCCATTTGAACATTTGTACCCCCATTCCCATGATCATTGTGTAATAACTTAGGACCTTTAAATTTCGCACTTTAAATGCTTTCTAAATATGCCATGATAAAATTAGGGTTTTGTATGCAAATCAAAAACAACAATTAGTTTGACCTAAATTCAAGATAAACAAGCATGAAAATGGATAACACTAATCACACTTTCACCCCTAGGGTATTCCACTTGTTGCCTTCAATAATGGGCCATATTGCATGTTGAGTATCTTTGGGCAAAAAACAAACAAATTCAAATGATCATAGTCCCTCGATGACGCTTTCGAAAGTTGCCTAAAAATGATCAAGTCCCTTAAAGGAAAAATTGCCCAAAGATACTTGGCACCATTGCAATCATGGTCTAGACGATGACCCGCGCCCGTCCCGTTCACATCCTAACACAAGATTGTCCACCAAATACAATGGTGGAACAAAATTGTTAAAAGGGTTAAAACATAGCAAAGATCTTTGAGAAATTTAGGGTAGATAGCTCTTGGTTACTTGCCAACTTGCAAAACAAAAACACTTGCCTATTTTTCAAGACCACACTTCACAATACACTTTCAAAACAACTTTAAAAAAAACATGGAAAACTTTTCAAAAGACATACACCTTTGTATACATCCCAACATGGATCATTACAAAGGTTGCCACCACATTGGCCTCTTTTCAAAACATTTTCAAAAACCCACACGCAAAGCACCATTTCAAACAATTGAAAATCAAGGCAAGTTGATCTAAGCAAGTAACTAAGATCCCATGGATAACCATGGATAGAAAGGGTGCTAATACCTTCCCTTTCTATAAACTACTCCCCGAACCCAAGAAAACATCTCAAAGGTCTTTCCTGTGCTTTTTGACCTTTCCTTAGGATAAAATAAAAAGTCGGTGGCGACTCTTGCTCAACCGAAACATTTGCGAAAACAAACGCAAACCTCAAGTCAGTTCTTCCACCGTATCACACCATGGATTCATTCTGATACTTTTTCCAACTGAAAACGGTTGTAGATAGCTTCTGTCTCAGATTAGATCAACCATAGGTTTATTCTAATACTTCTTCCAGTTAGAGACAAGTATATACATCTTCTGGCTCAAATTTATTCTAATACTTCTTCCAGTTGAAGTCAATAGTTATTTTGGGTGGCATCTATAAGCCCATCTCCAACGAATCTCCGTCACCTCACCAAATAGCCTATATATGCCCATTCCCAGTATACTCAACCAACAGTGTTACTTCTTGCATGAGCAAGTGCAAATTTTGGGGCACTTAAGTGTTCAATCATCTTTTACCTTCAAGTCACGAATGGCGGACATGCCAATCTAACTCTTCAGGTTTAAGGAGATTGAACAAGGGCAGCTTTTGTACCTAGAAATTTTCCCTCCCATTTTAGTCAAAACATTCTCTTAAGGTTCTCAAATACTCAAGACACTCAAGGGTTGACCAGTCAAACATCCTCCTAAGCAAGGAGTCCACAAGTAGGTTTTTGAGTTCCTCAAGGAATTTTAGGATACAAAGGTCTCAAGTGGCTTCCATGGTCCTTCATAGGTCTTCAACAATTATTATGTCAAGTTTCAGGTTTTGCATCACAAGTTTGCTCAGTCAATGACTCAGATGATTGAAAATCAACTATATTGGGTAAGAAAAGTCAACTATGCTCAACATACAATCAAACTTCAAGAATTTTTGTCAACATCAACATTTTGAAGTGATATTCATCATTTGATCAAGGGTTGATCATGATTCCTCAAGGAAAGCCCTCACATCATCAAAAGTCAAGAATTGTCAAATTAGGATTTCCTTAGGAGAAGCCAACTGAGCTTTTACCAAGCATTACTTTCACATGCTTCATCAACTTTTCCTCAACAAAATCTCATATTAAAGGAAATTAAATTCTATACAACTTTTTTTTATGATCAAGTCAAAAAAGTGCTTCATTTGAATGATATGAGCTAATACATTATAGGTCATTTTCAAAAGTCAACAAAAGGCAGTTTTTGTCAAGGCAATTTATATCAAGATAATGTCTCCAAATGCAAAAATGATCAAAAGATAAAGTGCAGAGGGCATCTTGATCATTTTAAAAAGTCCAAGATCACCTTCAAAATATGAAAATTGAGCAAGTTATGTGTTTCACAAGTTGGGAAATTTTGAGGAAATTCATGAAATGCAAGATGAGCAAAATTGAAATTTTGAACTAATGAGCCTAGTTTTTTATGTTCAAACATATTCGCAACACCTTAGAGGACCTCTAAAAATAATTCACATATTTTTATGATTTTTTATTTCTTTTATTTGAATTTTTATTCATTTAAAATAAATAAAATCAAATAAAAATAAAAACCATGTTTGAAGGCTTGGGCCTTTCGATTTCAGTCCGTTACAGGCCCATACAAACTCATGACAACCTGTAGAACTCGTGCAAGCTCAAGATGAAAAGGAACCATGCAAAGTGGAAATTTTAAATTTGTTTAATCCTTGCTTCATCATAGCCACCAGGGCTCGATTTCCTTCCTGTTGTACCCAAAAATTTGCCCTCCCATTTTTACTCAAATCATGCTCCTAGAGATCCTCAATTGCTCCAGGTTGACCAAGAATTGACCAAACAAATTCTCCTCCTAAGCATTGAACCTCTAACTACGGTTTCACATCTCATCAAGATGTGTGAGCTCCAAAGGTCTCAAATGTTTTCCATGGTCCTAATATGTCTTCAATATTGTCCATGGCAAATTTCATGCCTTGCACTACAAGTTTGCTCAGTCAATTGCTCAAATGCTTGGAAATTAATTGTACTAGGTCAAAAGTCAACTATGGCCCAAATACAGTCAAACCTCATGATTTTTGGTCAACATAAACATTTTGAAGTGATATTTATCATTTTATAAAGGTTTGATCATGATTTCTCAAGAAATGTCCCTAATTCATCAAAAGCCAAGAATTGTTAAATTAGGGTTTCAATAGGAAAAGTCAACTGAACTTTGACTAGGCATACCTTCACATACTTCATCCATTTTTCCCCAAACAAAGCTCATATTGAAGATAATCTCATTCCCTACAACTTCTCTTCAGCCATCAAGTCTATGAAATGAACCATTTGAAAGATACAAGCTCAGACATTACATGTCATTTTCAGAAAGTCAACAAAAGCCACTTTTTACCAAGACCTTTTACATCAAGATAAAATCTTCAAATGCAAAATTGATCAAAATAGGGATTGAAGTAGACATCTCGGGCTTTCTAAAAAGTCAAAGATAATCATGATGAGATACAAATTGAGAAAGTTATGGCTTTCCCAAGTTTGGAAAATTTGGGAATTTTCAAAAATTATGCATTGAACAAATTTGAAATTTTAAGGAAAGGGCTCAATTTCTTGGATTTAAAACATCTTCCTAAGATTATAGAGGACCTCCAAAAACACTCTTACCATTCCTTACATTTTTACTTATTTTGTACACATTTATTTTAATTTATTTCAAGTAATTATAAAATAAAGTGTATAAAATAATTGGAAATGGGTTTTGGCATTGGGTTGGTGTTTTGGCTTGCCATGAAGCTCATGATTTCGTGCAGCATTGTCTAGATACATTCAAATTTCAAAAAAGGACAAGATTCCATGTTTTTGGCCAAAGTTACAAATTTTCATTCATGGCTTTCAAACACAAAATCAAGGCTATTTAATCCTATGATATCTTGTCTCCTCACTCCTCTCTATATAAACAAGGCATTAGCAAGCATTTTAGCATGCACATACAGCCTGAAAAGAGCACACCAAATTGCAAGATTTTGTCAAATTTGTGAAATTCAAAAGCACAGTTCCAGCCTTCCTCAATCCCAAAAAAGGATCCCAATACACTCCTGGAGGTCCCCTGAAGCATTTACCATTATTACAAAGCCCTGAAGCATCATAAAACATCACAACCAGCCTTCACGGTTTGCACTTTTTTCAATTTTCATTTTGCTCGATTTATGTAATATGAATATTTCTTGATCATGCATTACTAATTATATGAGTGTTGGCAAGCTTCCTGTATAGTTGGATTGGAGTTTTGATGCAGGTATCGTGTTTTTCCATGGTTAGGGTTTGACCCTTCGAATTGGAGTTTTTTGTATTGGCCAAAATTAGCTCGAACCAAGGGCACCATCATGCTCAGAAGGATGAGGCCAATCGATCCATGGCCTCATATTTGATTTATGTTGCGTATTCTGGGTTTTTGAGTTGAAGGTGCTATAGTGACAGACCAGAACTATCACTATAGGTCTTAAACATCTAAAACCACAAAGGGAGGAAGAAGAAAAGTGTGGCAGTTTCCTATTGGCCTATTCAAAATGCATGTGTTTTTTTTTTAATTCTTAGATATTGACGTTTTTTGTATATTATATTTTTGTTTTATATTATGCACGAATGAACATGTGGGTCAGCTGGTAAAGGCGTGTGTGTGTGATGGAGAGGACCTGGGTTTGAATCCCAAGTCTAGCATTTTATATTTTTTAATTTGTTTCATGCAGATTCCATGTGCTATGCTGCCTGGGATCTACCATACTCCATCAAACCCTTGCCATCAAATGTACATCTGATCAAGATGGACGCATCTAGTATGCAAGCTCACCAACACCTTCAAGGCCTCATCTCATCAGATCATAAAGCAACATGGGCTTCACAATCTGGGCCCGGCGTAAATTTAAATCAGCACCCCCTTATCTCTTTTACATACTAAGGCCCATTTATCATATTTTTTGTATTGTTTTAATTTCTCTTTTTTATTATTTTATTTTTCTTTATTTATTTAATTATACAAATAATCAAAATCACAAAAATATTAGTTTTAATTTGTTTTTTTTATTAAACTAATTTTGTAAGTAAATTAATAAATAATTTTAACTATTTTCTTAATTTAAATTAAATTAGAATTTAGGATTTAATTTAATTTTAATTATTTTCTTTTCATAATAAAAAAACTAAAAAAACCTTGACTATTTTTCTTAACTTAATCTTATTCTCTAAATAAACTTTAGAATAATTAAATTAGTTATTTTTAACCAAAAAGACAACAAAAAGATTTTTCTTATTTCATTTAGATTTTCTTTTAGGTTTTAGGCGAACTTTCAACCTTTCGCGCGTGATTTTTCACATTTTTATATTATTGTATTTGCATCCTGGAATGTACTAATTAATTGAATTTTACCTGCTTTCTTTATTTTTCTGCACTCCCGAGTTTTGTACAGTGTAAATATCCCTCCCTGAAGCCATGTAATAATCTAGGTTTTTACTTTCCTCATATTACTTTTCTGCACATATTAACTTCTAGTAACTATGATTGGATGATAAAACTGAAAATTAAAAACGTTAGCAAACCTAAATACGCAAGATAAATAACTAAACTAAACACAATTACTCACACGCACCTCTAGGGTATCCGACTTCGGTCGCCTTCAGAAAACGGACACAATTCTTGAAATGTAAGATGTTTTAGTGGTTGTTCTCTAGTTTGAAAGATCACAAGTCCCTCGATGACCCTCTCGATGTTGCCTCGGTTAAAAGTGATCTTAGAACTTTAGGACAGTTACTAAAATTCGTTGCCAAGTTACTTCCGTGACTGTAACGTCCCTTCGATTATCCCTCAAACATCCAACGATAGAGCTACCTATGCACTAATAGTAGGATAGCACTGTCTAAAGGATAGGAAGAAAAGAACGACCCTTTTCGAGTAATAAAGTAGATAGTTGTTAGAAGGTTGCTCAAAAACATCTTTTACACTCACACAAAAACTACTTTTCAAAGACATTTTCAACACTTTGTATACTTTCTCTACTTTCCCGAGAAACATCACAAAGTTCTCCGTACTAAGGCGTTTTCAAAATATTTTCAAACACACAAAGCACAAAAGTATTTTAAAATGAGCAAACCTCTAAGAGCCCGCAGATAATTACGGATGGAAAGGGTGCTAACACCTTCCCTTTCCATAATCTACCCCCCTTACTCAGAAAACTCTCAAAAAGGTCTTTTTCTGCTCTTTTCACCCTTCCCTTTGTTGGATAAAAGAAAAGTCGGTGGCGACTCTTGCTTACCGCAACATTTACGAATACAAAACACAAAACCAGTATTAACAGTCAGTTCTGCCATCATATCACAGAACTGGCGACTATGGCGGGGACATATATAAAAAGTGGGGTTACCTTAGAGTTAGTTCATTTTAAAACTGTTTAATTGCTTACTTTGTATGCTTTATCCTTGGAGGTTTGTTTAGGTTGTTACTATAGATCCTACACCCGGATTTGTGGCATACTTTTAGGTAAACAACAATAGATCATGGAGAATGTACGACATAGACCGATATGGTTGAAGTGATAGTTGCATTGGTGTGACACTTTGGTTGGTACCGGTATCCCTTGTCTTGAATCGAGGAGAATACGGGGCCGCTGTGTGGTGTCGTGAAGCACTAATGGACCTTAGAACCTTAATTGAACAAACTTGGCCATTAGAAAGTAGTGAGATAGCCGGCCTCGGTGTAAAGCTGGGGATTGGTTGATACTCGATGCTACACTCATTGAGATCGTACTTTCGAGATGTTTCAGCCACAAGAAAAGATTGCTAAGCTGAAATAATGCTCGATAAAGAAAGATCTATGATATTGAGACTCCTTAGAACTCGGTTACTATTTCTATGACAGGTTGAACCAAATAAACATCAAGAGGGTACTTACCTACAAACCCTATGCAAGCCTAAACCTAAGGCTGCTTGTATGACTTGTTTGCTTTCAACTTGAACGACTTGCAGGGTTTTATTATCTAACAACATGATTTCCTTGTAGGATTTGTTTATAGTTGTTATCCAATAACCTGGATTTCTTGCAGGGTTTACTTGCTTAGGCCACCTTACACTTTTGCTTAATGCATAACATACACATCATAACATCATCCCATAGCATCTCCTTAACCATTTCAAGGATCTCAAGGGTTTGTGGTGCAAGTTATGATGAACCAGACGTCTAGAAAGGGGAAAGGGGATTTATTTTCCTCTAGCCAATGCTGTCAAAAGATCAAGGCAAGACAATTTGAGTCAGAGGCTACGACCCACTCGACATGGTGAGCTTGATTCTCGTAAAAGGACCTTCAACGATACAAAGTTATTCAAGCAAAGTTGCAGTCAACTCCTAACATCTTCTTGTACTTACCCCGCGAGACCCTTGAAAACATCACATAAGCAAATCATACATATCATTGCATACACAGGTTTCAGGACAGGCTTCTTATCCCTTCGTTGTTTATTTCAGCAAAAGATATGGCTCTGGAACAAACAGTGAAGGATCTCCAAGCTCAAAACGCTCAGTTTTAGCAAATGTTCCTGGGTCTGACTAAGGAGCAAGAAAAACTGAAATATCTCATCATCAAAGAAAAGAAGAAGAAGAAGGCAAAGAAACCAACCGATATTTTGAATTTGGGAAGAAGACTCAGAGGACCAGCCAAGAGAGCTCTAGATCTCACAACTCCATCAAATGAAGAGGATAATCATGAAGTTGATAACAATCCAGTGACTGATGAAGATGAAACTGATTAATCTGAGGAGCAATATCCTCTTGCTGATGATAAATACAAACAGTTTGAGGATTGTGTCAATGCTATGGAGATTCAACAGATAGCTAGCTTGGACTTTGAAGAAATAGGGTTGGTTTCTGGCATGATCATCCCACCAAAATTCAAGGTTCCCACATTTGCCAAATATGACGGGGTTTCTTATCCTAAACTTCATTTGAGATCATATGTCAGAAAGATCCAGCCTCACACTGCTGACCAGAAGTTATGGGTCCATTTCTTCCAAGAAAGTTTGGTTGGAACTCAACTAGAGTGGTTCTATCATCTAGAAGAAACTGACATCCATACCTGGGAAGACTTGGCCGCTGCTTTCTACAATCAGTACCAATACAATGCTGACCTTGCTCTAACTCGTACACAACTTCAAAGCATGTCTATGGGTTCTAGCGAAGGCTTCAAGGAATATGCCCAAAAATGGAGGGATCTAGATGGAAGGGTACAACCCCCTATGGATGATCGTGAAATGGTAGGCATGTTCATGGGCACTCTGACATACCCATTCTTTAATCTGCTGATTGGGAGTTCTTCATCCGGTTTTATAGAGATGGTTCTGACTGGGGAAAGAATCGAAAACGGTATCAAGAGTGGGAAGATTATAATGGTTGCATCCTCTAATGCTTAGAGGAATCCATTTGGTGGTAAAAAAGAAACTAATGTTGTCTGTGGTCAAAGGCGCCATAATACAAATAACCACCATCAATCTGTGGGAGCAGTGTTAACTTCTAATCCTACACATGTTTAATCACAACGGGGAAATAGGCGTAGGATAAAGTATCAAGAGAGGCAGTACACTAATATTAATATGCCTTTGTCTCAAGCATTACAATAATTGCTAAAAGCAGAGTTGATCACACTAAAGGATCCTCCTCAAAAACCTGATACCTCTTCTCCTAAGTACAATCCAAATGTAAAATGTGCCTACCATTCTGATAGTCCTGGGCACGACACCGACAGCTGTTGTACTTTGAAGAACAAGATTCGGGATTTGATCAACAGCAAGGAGATCTAATTTGACTCTCCTAAGGCCCCAGTGTGATCACTGCTCCCATACCAAATCATGGCCAAAATTGAGAGCGTTTATTTCATTTGAATTATCAGTTGTAATTTCGTTGTTGCTTAAGACATTTATCCTTATGTCAAACTTTGGTTATTCATATTAATACATTGCATATGTTTGTCTTGAATTATTTCATTCGTATTCATTATATTCAAACTATGTTTTTACTTTCTTTTGGTGATATTTAACTCTCGATTAAAAGCTCTAAGCTTTTGGAGGGAGGATGACGGAAACAATACCATAATCTCTATAGTATGCTTTTGAACAGACCCCGCTGACGATGTACAAGCGTTGTTTCAAATCCCAAACAATGGAGTAATAAGGAAGATGATCCCTAGTCAACCCCTTTGAGCCTATGAAGTAGGATTTTTTTTCTTTTCACACAAATTAAAACCCTTAATCATAACCTGGGGCAGGGTAGTTTCCTTAGTTAATTCAGATGTGCATTCAGCCGCAAGTTCTACCTTCGTACATGACAAATAGTGTATAAGATGCTTTCTAAAAGATGGTGATGGTTCCACAATAATCGTCAAGGCAGGCGGTCATTATCTCCCGAAATAAAAGCTAGCTAAGTCAAAACATATGAAGGATACTTAAAAAAAATTGGGGCATCCCACTGGCTGTAATCACAAAAGAAACAGTTCAGGCAAAAGTAGGGATAACAAAAACAAAAAAAAGAGGTTACTACAAATCTCGACAAAAATAAGATTACAAAAATGACTGCCTCTTCAAAATAAACTTTCAGTATCTGAACCATCACCGAAACATCAAGGATAAGATTCCAAATTCAATCGAGATTTAAACGCATAATTAACTGAGCATGGGACTGAAGAACATCACGAAGAGCAAGTTGGGTACAAATAAAATTTGAGCCTTTATCCTTTGTTTCTTAAAACCGCGAACCAGACCATGTTATAACCCTTAAAAGTCCTAGCTGAAGCATGGGTTAGTTCGAAAGCATATTATTATAAAAGTTATCATGAATCCTATAAGGTTATTATAAATTCTTAGTTGATATCACACTCTTGAAAATTTGTTTGTTTTACTAAAAAATGAATTTAAAACTTCAAGACAGACATAAGCGTTGAATTCTTTAAATGACATTGTTTGCATATGGCTAATTATTCAAACAGCAGAGAAATTCACACAACGAATATTTAGTGAACAAATATCCTCTCAATGGACAAAATCACCTAAGATGGAAAGACATTCTAGTGGTAGGCGTTTTATGATCTAGGGGCATAGCATGGTGTCTAGCTGATCTGGGGAAGCCAAGCCAAGGTTCAAGGAGTCTCTCAAAAATACCAAATAGCCAGGGGCAGATCTCCGTTTGAATCACTTAGGGCATTGGACAGGAATTCCAGCAAAGAATCCCATGCGATCAAGCAAACATCTTTTGTCAGTGTGGCAACACTTACTACTATCGACAATGACAATTATCCGCATCCGGTGAACACAAACATAGTTGAAAAGTACTACGCATGAACAAAGACCCGCTAGGTCGACTGGCCTAGGAAAAAATAAAGGCATCCCAACGAACCAAAAGGGTTCGGGCAAAAATTATGGATATACATGTGAAAAATTCGTACACCCGGCAAGTCGAAAACCTGAAAAGGAGGATTTGGCAAAAAGGGGTATCCCGATGGACTGAAAACCTGAAAGGGTAGTCCAGGAAAAAATTATGGATTAAAGCGTACGATTATGTCCCTTCATCTCGTCACTCATCTATCAGTAAGAAGACTTATCACCATGATCAGCGTCTACTCGAGACTTCAAGAGTTGGAATAACAATCAAACCATCCACTAAATCTCAGCAGATATTATCTCCAGCGGGTACAGAGGAAGGGGTACCCTACTATAAGATTACTACTATATTCTTAGCATACAGCCTAATGAGTTCAGGTGTTCTTACATCCCCGGCAGAGCAAAAATATCCAATTACGACTCCAAAAATTCCCCAGTGAAGTCGTCAAACTTTTTGGGTTCCCCAACAGGATTCCATAAAGATCTCCAAGAGGATTACAGAGTTTCCTTCCCCAACAGAGTTTATTTCACTAACAACGGAAATCCGTCTCTCAGCATCTCAACTTCGACAAAATTTGAAGACCTACATTTCTTCATCTCCAACACCAATTAGGGATTCATTTTCCCTAGTTCAACAATACCGCAATAGAATGACTGACATGTTCATACATTGCATTCATACATCATTTTGCAAACGTCATAGCATATGCAGTACGATTGCATATATCACAATCTCATTTTTTGAGAACATCATTTGTACTTCATGCATCATGACATTGCATACAAGTAAACCTTTATCTTTTCAGGTAAAGTTTATACACAAACGAATATCATCAACTATTTACATGACCCGAAGAATTTCTGGTAATCTATTGAGGTAGCAATCGTTAAAGATTCCTTCATTATCTGTTGAGGTAGCAATCGTCAAAGATTACTTCATTATCTGTTGAGGTAGCAATCGACAAAGATTCCTTCATTATCTATTGAGGTAGCAATCATCAAAGATTCCTTCATTATCTGTTGAGGTAGAAATCGTCAAAGATTCCTTCATTATCTGTTGAGGTAGAAATCATCAAAGATTCCTTCATTATCTGTTGAGGTAGAAATCCTCAAAGATTCCTACATTATCTGTTGAGGTAGCAATCGTCAAAGATTCCTTCATTTTCTGTTGAGGTAGCAATCGTCAAAGATTCCTTCATTATCTGTTGAGGTAGCAATTGTCAAAGATTCCTTCATTATCCATTGAGGTAGCAATTGTCCAAGATTCCTTCATTATCCATGGACTCATCCTGAAACAGCCCTACATAGGCTCTTTCTAATACATTTTTAGATAACGGTTAATTCCATTATCCCCAACAAGTTACTATGAAGCCTGAACTTCAACCAGAAAATAGTAAACTTTCACCTCTCCAATACAGAGATAACTCCACAGTAGAGTAATGGACAACTGAAGTTCCTAGACTTTATTCCCCGTAGAGTTTTCCTCAAGTAGGAGAACAGTAGAAACTCACATTCCCCAGTGGAGTCCTCCTCAAATGACAGGAATAGGAATCCCCACAAAGGGACCCCTTATGAAGTCAACATTTACTTTGGATGGCATATTTAAGCCCATCTCTGATGACTCTCATTCATATTTTCCAAATGGCATCTATAATCCCATTCCCGACATCGTCAACCATCGGTGTTACTTCGTGCGAGTGCAAATTTCTGGGAACTCTGGTGTTCAATCATCTTCCATCTTCAGATCACGAAAGGCAGACAAGCCAATCTAAATCCTTAGGTTTAAGAAGATTGAACAGGGGAAGCAGTTGTATCCCAAAGTTTTCCCTCCCATTTTTAATCAAACTATGCTCCTAGAGATCCTCAATTGCTCAAGGTTGACCAAGAATTGACCAGACTAATTCTCCTCCTAAGCAATGAACCTCTAACTAGGGTTTCACTTCTCATCAAGATGTGTGAGCTACAAAGGTCTCAAATGTTTTCCATGGTCCTAATATGTCTTCAACATTGTCCATGACAAATTTCATGCCTTGCACTACAAGTTTGCTCAGTCAATTGCTCAAATTCTTGGAAATCAACTGTATTGGGACAAAAGTCAATTGCGGCCCAAATACAGTCAAACTTCATGATTTTTAGTAAACATCAATATTTTAAAGTGATATCCATCATTTGATCAAGGTTTGATCATGATTCCTCAAGAAATGTCCCTAATTCATCAAAAGCCAAGAATTGCTAAATTAGGGTTTTTATAGGAAAAGTCAACTGAACTTTGACGAGGCATAACTTTCACATTCTTCATCCATTTTCCACAACCAAAGCTCATATTGAAGATAATATCATTCCCTACAATGTCTCTTCATCCCTCAAGTCTAAGAAATGCACCATTTGAAAGATACAAGCTCAGACATTACATGTCATTTTCAGAAATTCAACAAAAGCCACTTTTCTCCAAGACCTTTTACATCAAGATAAATTTTTCAATTGCAAAATTGATCAAAATAGGGATTTAAGTAGACATCTTGGGCTTTCCAAAAAGTCAAAGATCATTATCATGAGATAATATTTGAGCAAGTTATGGCTTTCCCAAGTTGTGAAATTTTGGGAATTTTCAAGAATTATGCATTGAGCAAATTTGAAGTTTTAAGGCAAGGGCTCAATTTATTGGATTTCAATCATCTTCCTAAAATTATAGAGGACCTCCAAAAACGCTCTTACTATGCCTTAAATTTTTTACTTATTTTGTACACATTTGTTTTAAGTTATTTCAAGTAAATATAAAATAAAGTGTATAAAATAATTGGAAATGGGTTTTGGCATTTGGGCTGGTGTTTTGGCTTGCCTTGAAGCTCGTGATTTAGTGCAGCATTATCTAGATACATTCAAATTTCAAAAAAGGACAAGATTCCATGTTTTTGGTCAAATTACAAATTTTCATTCATGGCTTTCAAACACATAATCAAGGTTGTTTAATCCTATGATTTCTTGTCTCCCCACTCCTCTCTATATAAACAAGACATTAGCAAGCAATTCAGCACGCACATACAGCCTGAAAAGAGCACACCAAATTGCAAGATTTTGTCAAAAATGTGAAATTCAAAAGCACAGTTCCAGCCTTCCTCAATCCAAACAAAGGATCCTAATACACTCCTGGAGGTCCCCTGAAGCGTTTACCATTAGTACCAAGCCCTGAAGCATCATAAAACGTCGCAACCAGCCTTCCCGGTTTGCACTTTTTTCAATTTTCATTTTGCTCGATTTATGTAATATAAATATGTTTTGACCATGCATTACTGATTATATGAGTGTTTGTAAGCTTCATGTATAGTTGGATTGGATTTTTGATGCAGGTATCGTATTTTTCCATGGTTAGGGTTTGACCCTTCGAATTGGGGTTTTTTGTATTGGCCAAAATTAGACCGAACCAAAGGCACCATCATCCTCGGGAGGATTAAGGCCAATCGATCCATGGCCTCACATTTGATTTAGGTTGCGTATTTTGGGTTTTTGAGTTGCAGGTGCTATAGTGACAAACCAAAACTATCACTATACGTCTTAAGCATCTAAAACAACAGAGGAAGGAAGAGGACGAAGTGTGGCAGTGTCCCATTGGCCTATTCAAATTGTTCACATTTTTTTAAATTCTTAGATATTAAGGTTTTTTGTATATTATATTTTTGTTTTATATTATGCACGAATGAACAGGTGGATCAACTAGTAAAGGCGCGTGTGTGTGAGGGAGAGGACCTGGGTTCGAATCACAGGTCCAACATTTTATATTTTTTAATTTGTTTCATACAGATTCCATGTGCTATGCTGTCTGGAGTCCACCATACTCCACCAAACCCTTGCCTTCAGATGTACATCTGATCAAGATGGATGTATCTAGTATGCAAGCTCACCATGCACCCTCAAGGCCTCATCTCATCAGATCATAAAGCAACATGGATTTCACAATCTGGGCCCGACGTGAATTCAAATCAGCACCCCATTGTCTCTTTTACATACTTAGGCCCATTTATCATTTTTTGTATTGTTTTAATTTCTCTTTTTTATTATTTTGTTTTTCTTTATTTATATAATTATACAAATAATCAAAATCATAAAAATATTAGTTTTAGGTTTTTTTTATTAAACTAATTTTGTAAGTAAATTATTAAATAATTTTAACTATTTTCTTAATTTAAAATAAATTAGAATTTAAGATTTAATTTAATTTTAATTATTTCCTTTTCATAATAAAAAAACTAAAAAGCCTAGACTATTTATCTTAACTTAATCTTATCCTCTAAATAAACTTTAGAATAATTAAATTAGTTATTTTAAACCAAAAAGACAACAAAAAGATTTTTCTTATTTCATTTAGATTTTCTTTTAGGTTTTAGCCGAACTTTCAACCTTTCACGCGTGATTTTTCAAATTTTTATATTATTGTATTTGCATCCTAGAATGTAAAAATTAATAGGATTTTACTTGCTTTCTTTATTTTTCTGCACTCCCAAGTTTTGTACAGTGTAAATCCTCTTTCCTGAAGCCGTAATAATCTAGGTTTTTACTTTTCTCACATTACTTTTCTGTACATATTAACTGCTAGTAACTAGGATTGCATGATAAGACTGAAAATCAGAAACGTTAGTAAACCTAAATACGCAAGATAAATAACTGAACTAAACACAATTGCACACACGTACCTCTAAGATATCCCACTTCGGTTGCCTTCGGAAAATGGTCACAATTCTCGAAATGTGAGAAGTTTTAGTGGTTATTCTCTAGTTTGAAAGATCACAAGTTCCTCGATGACCCTCTAAATGTTGCCTCGGTTAAAAGTGATCTTAGAACTTTAGGACAGTTACTAAAATTCCTTGCCAATTTGTCTTCGTGACCGTAACGTCCCTTCGATTGTCCCTCAAACATCCAAC
Organism: Vicia faba; assembly: GCA_948472305.1. NCBI lineage: Eukaryota > Viridiplantae > Streptophyta > Magnoliopsida > Fabales > Fabaceae > Vicia > Vicia faba. The sequence continues at coordinate 930,401,972 of OX451735.1, forward strand.
GATAGAGCTACCTACTCACTAATAGTAGGATAGCACTGTCTAAAGGATATGAGGAAAAGAACGACCCTTTTCGAGTACAAAAGTAGATAGTTGTTAGAAGGTTGCTCAAAAACATAGTTTGCACTCACACAAAAACTACTTTTCAAAGACATTTTCAACACTTTATATACTTTCTCTACGTTTCCGAGAAACATTACAAAGTTCGCCGTACTAAGGCGTTTTCAAAATATTTTCAAACAAACAAAGCAAAAAGGTATTTTAAAATGAGAAAACCTCTAAGAGCCCATAGATAACTATGGATGGAAAGGGTGCTAACACCTTCCATTTCCATAATCTACCCCCCTTACTCAGAAAACTCTAGAAAAGGTATTTTTCTGCTCTTTTCACCCTTTCCTTTGTTGGATAAAAGAAAGTCGGTGGTGAATCTTGCTTACCGCAACATTTGCGAATAAAAAACACAAAACCAATACTAACAGTCGGTTCTGCCATCGTATTACACTTCCATCTTTGATGAGCCATTCCCTTCCCCTATATATGTAAGCAAAGCCAGGCCAAAGGGAAGAGATCATTGTCTAAACAAACCTCTAATTATTTTCCAAAATTTCAAAGCATTAAGGGAAGCTCGAAGCCATGGTTGCAGCCTGTCTCACTCAAAACCAGTGATCCAAACATCTTTCTGAGACCTCTAGGAGTCTATTCAGACCCTCTGCTAAGCCAAAATATAGCCAAAGCAAGCTACTCAAATCTCACCGGTTTGGTAAAACACTCGTGATCGAATCTCTCAAATTATGCATTATTAATTCATTCCATGTATCCATATATGTTTGTATGCATCATTAGAATAAATCTAACGCGTAACATGTGAGCTATAGTGCATGAACAATTTTTTTCCATTTCTAGGGCAATGCGAACTGAGATCTTCGAATCTCTATGTAGAGACATTTTCAGATCAAAAGGACCTCACCAACAGACTCGCAATGCTTGATTTAGTAGGATTGGATACCTTTGGCTGTTAAAATTGACGTTTTTGCAGGTTTGGCATTTGGGACGGTCGGAGAAGATGACCGGAGGTTGACTCCAGCGTCCCTGAGTCTTGGTTGACTCCGACAGGTCTGGCATGGTGAAATGAAACCTTATGAGTGGTTAATTCAAATAACAGGGGTCCACCTGTCTTGCTTGCATGTTCAAAATAAAGAAATATAACATGTTTATTATATATTTATTCATTTGCGCTTTGTATACCGGATGTATAGCCACCCGAGTGGCAATGCGCGTGTTCTTAAGGCATTCTTATGCTTGGTCATGGGTTCGAGCCATGCATGGGACATTTTTTCATTTGTTTTGTTTTCATTATAGATCCAGTACATGCAAAGCTAGCGCGCACATGATGCATCTCCCATCTGGATCCTTAGATCCCAAAAGAATCAGATCCAACGCCTCTGATGAAGTCCCTATGGTGAACCTCAGGGAACCATCCATGCTGGATTCGGAACAAGCTCCTGGGCTCATTTGTTTTGGGCTTAGTTTTTCTTTCTTGCTGCACCCCCCCCCCCCCCCCTCATTTCTCTTTTACAGTCCTAGCCCATTTGTTTGTTTTTTTTCTTTCTTTTTCTCTTGTTTTGTTTTAATTAGTTTTAATCATTTTATTTATTTTAATCAAAAAAAAAATTAAAAAAAATTAGATATAGGTTTTAATTAATTCACTTTATTTTCATAATAAAAATTAATTAATTTAATCACCTTGGTTTTATTTCATTAACTTAAAACTAATTAGAATTAGGTTTCATAATTCAATTATTTTTCTAAACAAAAACACTAAGAAATATTTTCTTATCTTAGAAATTTTTTATGTTTTTTTTAATATCTTTCCCTTCTTCCAATCTTCGTGCGCTTATTTACTTTTCTCGCGTTTTTCAATATTGTAACTGTTAAAAGTTTGTAATAAATAAGTAGGACCCCTTTTGCACTTTTCCCCATTTATGGTTTGTACTCCCCCATCCCCGAAGCGATGTAATAGCGTAGATTATATTCCTTCATTTCTACTTTCCGCACTTGTATGTATATAGTCAACTGCTAGATTAATTAGGCGTGTATGGCAAGACATAAAAGGCAAATGTTAGATAACCTAACTTCAAGACAAATAACTGAAAAATAACACACTTTGCACACACGCACCTCTAGGGTGACCCTCACTTGTTGCCTCTGATTTAAAACAGTCACGTCTCTCGAATGTGAGATGTTTTAGCAAAGACTTTTTGGTCAAAAGATCATAGTCCCTCGATGACCCTTCGATGCTGCCTCGTTAAATGGTCTTAGTACCTTAGGGTAATTACTAAAATGTCCTATGATTTACCTTCATGATTGTATGATGACCCGCGCCTGTCCCTCAAACATCCAATGATAGGGCTACCTACTAACTAATGGTAGGATAGCACTATCTAAAGGAAAGAGGAAACAAAAAAAGACCTTTTGAGTAGGTAGATAGCTCATAGTCGCTTGCTCATAAAATAAAACAAATTTCTCACATATACACCCTCTTTTTCTAAAATATTTTCAAAGACAAAACACTTTATATGCGTTCTCCACGATACGAGAATCATTACAAAGTTTTCCGCACTTAGGCATGTTTTCAAAAATATTTTCAAACACACAAACACAAAGCATTCTCAAAAGTGAGCTAGAAACTAAGAGCCCGTAGATAACTACGGATGAAAAGGGTGTTAACACCTTCCCTTTTCATAACCTATCCACCGAACTCAAAAAAAAAACCTCAAAGGTCTTTCCTGTTCTTTTCACCCTTTCCTTTATTGGATAAAAGAAAAGTCGATGGCGACTCTTGCTATCCGCAACATTTGCAATAAAACGCAAAACCAAAAGTCAGTTCTCCCATCGTATTACAAATATCAATGCTTCTCTCCTGTCCTTTTCTCTTTTTAGGAAAATTTGATATATTCTTTTATTAATAATGGGAATCTTTAAGCACGACCCTCTATTCTTAGCCTAGTTTGTCGTCTTGTACTCCTCTCTCTGACAAGCGTCTTGGGAAGGATTGTATTCTTTGTTCTTGTTGAAACATTATCTCTTTTTGGCATCTCAAGTTTTATTGCTTGTGTAAAGAAATCAATTCTCTTGTGATTTATGTTTCTCTTCCCCTATTTATACTCATCTTCTGTTTCATTTTTGTGTGTGTCTTCCTCAAAAATATTTCTCACAAACAAATCCTTATCATGTCTCTAATAAATTTTTGTGGAAATAAAAATCTTCTTGAAGTCATCTCCGAAGAACAAATTCATCTTCTTCGTCTTAGAAACAGAGAGACAACTTCAAGCATAACCTTTACCATGCATTATCAAGAATGGTCCAACTACTTCTCCATGTTGGGTGGACTCAGCTACACAAACCTTGTGAAAGAATTTTGGAATTATACTTATGTTAGGTGTGAAGGTGTTCCATTAGATCTCGTGTTTTTGGTGTCTCCGTTTCTATCACTCCTTTATCCATCGTTGTTTCTATTGGATGTGAAAACATTGGATTCACTGTCGAAGAGGAAAAACTTTGGTACTCTTTTGCTAACGAAATTGTTTCTCTCCACGATACATCGTCCAGATATGAAGCTATCAATCCTGAAAATCTTCTCCCCATTTCCAAATTTTGGCATAAGCTTCTGTTAATAAACTTTCGTCCTCGAGGGATCTTTAAAAATATCCTCACTCCTGATGATCGAATTTTCCTCACACTCCTGATTAATCAAATCTGGTTTAATGTACCTCAAACTATCATCAACTTTCTGCAAAAATCCATTACCTCCTCCAGAAGTGAGAACAAAATCATTCATACCCTTTGGAAGAGTTCTTTCTGAAATCCTCTTTAAAGAAAGGATTGTTGAATTTTTCAGGCGAAATGAACCAGGAAATGCCCTTGTGAAGAATTTATGTAACATCTTTGAAGGGTAATAAGAAGTTTTAAGGTCTCCTAAAATGTATCTATGTCTCATCTATATGTATCATGTATGTACTTCTGTTATCTCAAATGAATTTTTCCTTCTACAAATTCATTTTTCTTAAGTATGCCAATTAAGTTCCTATCTCTTAATTTTTTTATGTCTAGTTCTGTGTCTTGTTCTTATAATTCCTCTTGTACTTCCTTGATATATCTTTAATAAAAAAAATTATTGTGTTAGTCTTTCTGTTTCTTCTGGTGTGCTTAATTATCTTTATTTAAATGAATTATCTTATATCTTTTTTATTATGACAAATAGGGAGAGAAAGCATAATGATGATTTTGATACATACCTAATTCTCTAAATCTCATTGCTTACATTTCTAACGAACTATATATGCAAGAGTTTTTAGAATTTGTTTTCAGGTACTGGATAAAGGTTCTAATTAGAAAGAAGTTCTGATAAAAGAAAAATCTGATAAATCGCTTCCATTCGCTTCAATCAGAATTCTGGAAAAGATAACCAAGCTCAGAAAATCCTACTTTCTGATAAGGTCTTAAGTTTTAGATTCAGAGGGACATTGTATAACTCAGGGGAGGTTTTCTAAACAATGCTCAGATATCCTTTCCTTCTAAAATCTGTAAGTCTTAGACTCAGGGGGAGCTCACACTAATCAGGAGAAGTTTTCTTCTTAACTCTGATTCAATTATGATATTACCTTGTAAAATTGTTACATCAAAATACATGATTTTGTCATCATCAAAAAGGGAGAGATTATTAGAACAAGATTTAGATTCTACAATTAATCTCTGAATTTTGATGATAACAATACATATATTTTATATGTAAACAATTTTGTTTCTAATAGTTTCTTGAGTGTGCAGATTAGAAAGTTCTAATTGATTTAAAATTGTTGTTTGAAGAATCATCAAAAATACACCAAACACGCATCAGAAAAACTATAACATCTGATTCAGAAAAAACATCAATAGCTCTAAAGAATGTTGAATGTTCGCCAGAAAAAGATCCCAACATATGTTTTTAACCTCAAATATATTATTCAATTCATTTTTACTTAATGTACCGAAACATAGATATTTTACATGTAATTCACTTTTAACATATAAATTAATTTAAAATTATTTATTTTTAGACAAATTATAATATAGATAAATTTTATAAGGGGTTTACTGTAGATGGATATTCAAAAATTGTTTAAAATTTTAATGATAATTAATGACATCTCTTTAAAATGAACATTTATAATATATTTATATTTATTTAATAATTTAATAGTTAGAATTTTATTTTTTAAAGATGACTAAGTAACGCATCATATATTCGAATTTACACTTTTGCAATTTGATGCTCCGGCATAACTATCTTATGCTATTTTTATTTTAACAACTAAAATAATGATTTAATAATATTAATTTCTTAATAAGAAACAAATGTATTTCTTGTACTAAATCAAATACCATCAATTAGTATTAAAATTTATTATTCTGATTCTATTTATACAAATATTACTTTTTATATTTATTAAATAATTAATATATTAAAATTAGATATATTAATTATTATTTATTTAATAAATTAAAAAACAAACTTTTTATAAATATTATTAAAGGAGTATTATATTTTAGATAGTGACCCGTTGTCATGAGTGGTCACCTTATAATTCGGCAGCTTGTTGTCAATCAAACTCAACATATGTAATCTTACAATTTAATGAATGATTCACTTTTAGCTTTATATATATATATATATATATATATATATATATATATATATATATATATATATATATATATATATATATATATATATATATATATATATATATATATATATAATGCATATATCTTTGTGGGACATGGTTAGACATGCATATCCATGAATTTGGTCTAAGGCTTGGTTTGATGGATAAGATATGTGGATCCCTCTGTTATTTATTCTTCTCTATTACTTAAAGAAATTTGGAATCCAATTTTTTACTAAAATTGCCGTGTAGTGGTTGGTTTCTTTATTATAAACAGCATTTAACAGCTATATAAGCTACAACAAACTTTTTCTCTATAGAGTAACATGAAAAAGAAGGCCCTAACTTCTTTTTCTCAACATAAAGCTGACTAAATAGCATTATGTTTTAATCTTTATGCATAGTTACATTCATCATTTTAGAATTGAATTTGTTTTTAGGAAGCTCATGATGTAAACAAGGAAAATCTCAATAGCAAGTATCCCAAAGAAAGATGTGCGGAATGATTGAAAGTTTACGCCAAGACACTTAATTCTGATCTCCAACACGTTTTTCCAACCGTTTGCAAGTCCACCTCTATTTCGTCATATAAAATAATTCGTATTAGATCTCAAATCCATCTGACCTCTGCATATTTCTAGTTCCTGTATGAAACAAAATTTTAAATTTGTGTTATATATATATATATATATATATATATATATATATATATATATATATATATATATATATATATATATATATATATATATATATATATATATATATATATATATATATATATATATATATATATATATATATATATATATATATATAATATATCTATATATATATATATATCAACTATCAACTGATAAATATATTATTTTCTCCGTTTTTTTAAGTGTACTTTTTTTTATTTTTTATACATGATAAAAGAAGTAATAAATGTTATTATTTTTAAATAATGATTATCGTTTTGAATATATTATTCTTAACTTTTTATTATTTTATTTGACTTTTTTCTCTCTTTATAATAAATGATTACGGATAATTTTGACAATTATAATCAATACTATTTTAAACTTTGAAATGTCACTTAAAAAGGAGCAAAATTTTCTTTTAAAAGTGACATTTAAAAAGAAATGGAAGAAGTAGTAAATTTGTACAAATGTCTTCTCCTCCTCCAAACATTTTATTGTAATAGAGTATCGTCAAGAACAAAACAAAACTATGTGTTTTTGAACAAACACA